>WBNH01001474.1:795-187636 GCA_013401255.1 Urocolius indicus
CTCTCCCTTTTTTATAAACAAACAAACGAACAAAAAAACCACAGAAAAAAAAAAAGTATTGAAAGTAGGAGATGCTTATGATGATGACAATGGTGTGTGGACTGTTAGTAAACGTGCTGGTAGTTTCTAGGATGCTTATTACGAAACAATTAAATCTATGGGTGGATACTATTCTGAATGTTCTTGAAAGGGCAAGAAGTTCCTGTGAAAAAACCACGATACTGCAGCTTTATCAAAGTTTAAAAAAAAGAAAAAAAAAAAGGAAAAAAACCCACAAAACTGTAACATATCTCTTATATATATTAAAAACGTTTAAAGGTTTTAAAGATAAATTGCATTAATACAGATTGAAGTATTTTATTCTTTTTTGACTTGAAAAATTATATTTCATATTGCAAAGATGTTTACAAGTATTTTAATTTAAGTTCAGTGAACTTTTTGTAGCTGGGTTAAATCTTTTTTATTTTAGTATGGCCTTATGGCAAAGAACACTGTATTATTTTAATATCACACAATTGTGAACGGAATTACAAACCATAAAATGTGTAATGCTTTGAACAGTATTCTGTTGGGATGGAGATTTTATAGGTTCAGAAAAAAAAAATCTTTTAAATCTGCTTCACCCAGCATATTTTCTATTCAGTGATATAAAGCATATTTTATTCTATATTATTACAAAAATGGAAATGTATAAACATATGTCAAAAGGAACTGTTGAAGCTTTCTAACATTTGTATAAATAGAATTCAGTGGAAATTACAAAAATTCTGTTGCACCACTATAGTTTTAGTATTTCTATTTTAATACATTTGTTTACCACTTGTTTATGTATATGTAGGTGACGTTACTTGAGCTTAAATGTACTTTACTGAGCAAAGTTTAAAAACAAAGTATATTTTATTTTATGATAAAGGGCCTTTAACCTCATGGTCAAATACTAATATTATATTTGCTGAGACAAGATTTGAAATTGTATCAAGAGTTTTATTTTTCTGACATTTAAAGTTCTACATAATAAAAGTAAAACTTATGTAATGGTGCTACTTCATGTTTTTTTAAGTATTTCTATATAAATAAAATATTACAGAAAAAAACAAGACTGTGTGGCGAGTTGATTTGATGTGCTGAGAATTTCTGCTGGAATTTGTCTTCCCTGCTTGTAGCACTGAAACACATTGGGGGTTTAAACTGTGTCATGCTCATGTGGCTGGAGCTCTGTGAGGCTCTGTGAAGGCTCCCCTGCCAGCAATCTTACCTCAAAATGAGTTGTTAAAGAAAAAAATGTGGTTTTTTTTTTTTAAATATATGACATACTGAGGGGTTATTCTACATCTAAAAATATTTATTTTTCAGAATTTTTAGTCATGAAAATTACTTGCTTTGGTATGAATCGCTTTTCTCAATGAAGCATACGTAAGACACAGAGAGGACAGCGTGCGTAGGGCTGGGCTGTCAGAGCAGCTGGCAGGGGAGGCTCCTGTGTGGTGCTGAGTCCTGCAGGTCTTTGCTCTGCTGTGCCCAGGGACAGGGGAAGGTCCTCCGGGGCCTCAGAACCATCATCCCCTGAGCTCTGCATTTTCCGGAACACAACGAGGGCTTTGGTATCCTTCCCAGCTTGGTGGAAGTGCTTCTTGGTATTTGGCAGTTGTGGTTCGAGTAATTGGTGTTGACAAGCTTATTTGAATAAAAAATTTATTGCTGTATGAAATTGGTTTGCCTTTGATGATGCCCGCAGTGGTATTGGGGTGAGGGAAGTACAGGCGCTTTCTCACTAACGAGCCTACGAACCCACCAGGCAAACCCTGCAATATTTTTGTGGTTGGTTGTAGTCAGCATGTTTGAATGAACTTGCTAGCTGGAGCGTATTAGAGCAGATTCCAGAAGGTAGCAGCAGATCAATTCAAAGGTTTCTTTTTGGGTGTGCTGGTGTGCTTTTTCAGTGGTTGAGTGAAAACGGCAAAACAAAACCAAATTGTGTGTTATATTTCCCATGTTTTACTTTGTGCTTAGCAGTGTATGGCAGAGCTGCTCTGCTTTGCTCTGCTCTGCTCTGCTCTCCTTTATGGCCTCCAGAGCTGCTGGTTGGGTGGGAAGGGGGAGGAGGGAGGATGCGGCAGGGGATGATGGGATCTCTTTGTTTGATTTGATTTTTGCTTCTTTCATTGAGCTGTGATTGTGGTATCATCTGATTTACAGAGTTAAAATCCCTTACTGAGTGATGCCTTTGTCTCAGGTAGCTTGTCATTTTGACTGGTGGGGGAAGAAAACCCCGATGCTGTGGAAAAGAATCTAGAAAGTGGCAGAGAAGATGGGCTTAAATACAGAAGTGGTACGGACACTGAAAAAAAACCCTTGGCAAAATTGGTTACATTAAAGGCATCAGGACGTTTAAGTCCACATGTATATTTTCTTAATGATGAGTGTTTAGGAAACGTACTCAAAAGGCACCAATCTATTCCTTGTTTCAGGAAAAATGTCATGTGTTGGTGGCTGGGAAAACTTGTGAAAACAATTGTAAATTAAAGTGAATTTGATCACTTTGCTCAATTTTCCAAACTCAGTGAAACTGAAAGGTAAATAGGATGAGCAAAAAATGGAAACTAAATCCTCTTTCTTTTTCCTTTACTGTACAATACCGTGTGTCTCTGTGGTGTAGAGCAATGGGATGGTGATGGAGCAGCTGTGGTCTCTGTGAGGAGCAGCACTGGTGTAGCAGCTGGGCAGTGTATGGCAGGGCACCGCTTCATTCGCCCGCCCAGCCGCTTGTTCAGTGTCACCGGCCTCATCGCCCGTGTTCATCTTGCACGACTTGGCTATTTTCATTGCCAAACTGTGGCTCAAACAAAGGCAAACGCCTCTTCACCTGTGGCCCTCGCTGCCTTTTCAGCCTCTGTACACCGTTTCACCCGCTGCATGTCATTTTGACATGGGATGCAGCATCTTAAAAGCTGATTGTGCTTATTCCTCTTTGAGGATTATTTTGCCCACAGAGGAACTGGTCTGGATTACTCTTGCTTCAGCATCTGATGATGCAGCAGATGTCTTTTGGCCCCTTTTCCAAGCGTGTGTGCCTGGTGGTGGTGGAAGAGCCATCCCTTTGCTGTCCAGCGGGGTCAGCAGCAGCTGCCTGAGGTATCTCCACTGCCTGGTCCTTCGGCTGCCAGTGAGGCTGGTGCCTTCTCCTCTTTTGGAGGGTGTTTCAGGGGTGCACTGGCACATGTGGTGTCCATTGCATTACTTCTCTTTGCATGCTGGGTTGCAGCAATGTGCCCTGAACCCAAATCTGCAGCCACCAGTGAAGTGTAAAATCTTGTCTTCAGGCTGGTAGAGATGAATTCACAAGCAGAGGCAGCATGGGGAGGAACATGCAGGCTCCACATGTGTGCTACCCCCCGGATTTATGCCGTAGGTCAGTCCCTTGGACTGCAGAGGCCATAAATCAGTGCAGAATTTGTCCCAGGGTCTGGGGCCATATGGCGCACGGGAGCGGGAGAGGGATGCCCATGCGAAAGGAGAATAAAGGCCTGTGTTTGGTGCAGGAATATTTCAAAGCCTGAGAAAGGGGCAAAGTTCAGTTTCTAATTGAGTGCTTTGAAATATATAGATGTATATGGTCAATGTTTATCTTCCAGAACAAAGATCACTTTGTTTTTCAAATGGTTGTGTGTCGCTGCTGAAAACCATACACGGGGGTCTCCAGGGCAAGAGGCTCCTCCGCAGCCCCCAGGACTGCTGGGGGTGGTTGCCCTCGGCACGTGTGAGTAGCCCAGCCGGCTGTGGGGGCATTGGCCATGACCTGCACCCTCGGTGGGTAGGGGGGTTTCCTCTCTTTGCTAATGTGTGTGTATGGTTCCTGGTGTGTATACACATAATTATCTCAAGAAAAGGATACATTTACATTTGTAAGAATTATTATATACAAAGTCCTGAGCTTAATTATTCCTCTGTCCATATCTTGTACTCTGCAGAATTTGCATAACAATCAGACATCAAAGCCAGAACCCTTTACTGGAAAAGAGGTCTTTCCACTGTATTATTTTCATAAACTAAATTATAATGATCAATTTAATCTACATTTACTCTTTAGATTTTTTTTTTCCTGCAAATGGATTGAAATAAGACTTAAAAGCAAACTTTACATTTAGTAGTAAGAACCTAGGTATTTAAACTACAATGCATTTTGTTTGATGTTTCTCACTTTACCAACCCCCTCACCCATCTTTTTTTCTCCATTCTCCTTGTCTTGTCATTTTGGAAATTGAAATGATGCTTTGCTGTCACTGAAGTGAAGGGGAATTCTGCCTCTGGAAAAACATAGTGGTGAGTATTGCATTTAATTGATCTAGAAATAGCAAAAAGTAATTATTCACCCCACCTCTGCTTATTTGTGTTTCCTGTACCTGTTGTCTCTCTAGTAGAGATGATTTAATTAGAGAACAAAGTCTATTTTAAATCTATGGTAGTTAAGGGATGCTTCATTCTGTATGATCATTTGAATTTCTGATTTACCTTTTTATCTACTTGGCAAATGCCAAAGGGCCCGAGTTTGCAGGTGAATAAACGCCCTATTCAACAGTGAGTGATGTGGGAAGACACTTATAACTCCTGTACTCTCTTGCATTCATATCAGAAAAAAAAAAAAAGATGTATATATGTGCCCATGTATTGAATTTATACTTGTGTACACAGGTGACTGTTTAAAGTCCTCCACTGATGAGCAAATAGTTCCTTTTTCAGTGCATTAGTGCTAACAGAAACTCGCTGTAATACCAGAGAAGCTTTATTGTAGTTTTATTACTTAATATTAAGGATTTTAATGAAACTTTCACAGTTGGATGTGTAAAATAATTACATCTCATCTAATTTCTATCTTTGATTAAAAAGTAAAAAGCTTATTCTGGCTTACTTTTAGTGAATCACATTGAATCATGATGTGCTTATATTGTGATGAAGACGTATCAAAAACATGGAAGCATTTGGTATATGGGTTATTCTTTAATGTTACCTGTACACATGTAGCATGTGCAACTCTGACTGTGCCCTGGGTACATATATACATTCCTATATCTACAGTACTGTGAGTACGTCTACCTCTGCTCTTTCAAGATTTCTGCAATCTTGGTAAATAGCCTCTGCTGTGTGATGTTGAATTTGTGGCCTCAAGGGATTTCAGGTGGGGCCGTGGCTACAGAAACCACCTGCATCTGCCCTGGGCTGCATTTCTCTGAGTTTTGGCCTCCATGAAATTAACAGCAGAAGTCCCCCTTGATCAGGATTTAGTTGTTCCCTCATAAATTAAACTCTGGCAAATAAGGTTTGTTTACATATATGATCATATCCAAAGCACACAGATAATATTTCTCCCTTATGAGGGTTTGCTAGGTTTTTTTTTTTTTGGTAGTAAGTTATTGCCAAATCTTTTGTAACTACTCACAAGCTCTTCACTGGTAAGATTATTGGTTAAGAAAATCAGTCAGTTAAATATATTCATACTAAGTGCAACTGTACCTTCTCCACTACAACCGTGATTGATTAGCTGTCCTCAGAAATTTATAACCTTTGAGAAGACTGCACCAGGAACAAGTGCCTTGTTAGTTTTAAATGGAGAACAAAAAGAGGTTTTTGGTGTTTCTCATTACTGATTTCCCACTTGTGATGGAGATAAAATATAGTGAAGTGCTTTTTCCTCTCATGTATAAGGGCTCTTCTGCCTTTCATACCTGGCAGAATTGTGTGGCCCACTGTAGTATGAATGGCAATTGCATTGTAAATGTGATTGCCATGAATGGGTGAATAGTCTGTTGTCTCCTATTTTGTCCTTTGTTTTTATATTTTATTCACTTTTACCCTTTACCAAAAAGCCTTAATTTAGACCTGTGAAAACAGTATCAATGCTCCAGTCCATTACAGATCTAGCAGCAGGTTTTATTTGATTTTGGTCATCTTTATATTTTTATGACTGTACTAAACAGCAGAAGCTGTTTTAATCCAAGGAAAATTTCAATGAGAGCATGACCTATAAACAGTGAGTTTGATAGAGTCACAAAAGTTTCTGTTATACATTTAGGAACTATTGCTACAATTCAACTGCAAAGGGCAAGTAAATTGTGCCCCTTTAAGAGTTAGAAAAAAGAACGAGTGTTTTTTCAGGATCTTTAATTCTGCTACTGAGTCATTGTATCATCATAGCTAATTAATTTCACCTTTTATATGCTCCAGGATTTCCATCTGTGAATGAACTGATGACACCTACTTACAGACAGTATTGTGAAGATTAATTAATTGACATTATTGAAGTATCCTGAGGTGGAAGTCCTGATGTAAGTACAAAATATTATTACTGATACTTCCTAATTAATCAGTTAGCAATAGCCAGCATGTGGGAATTGTGTTGCTCTAGAGCAACCAAACACAGAACTGCATTGTACTGTTTGTTGTTTTTTTCCAGATTTCTGTTTTTACACGCTACTTCAACAATCTTATGCTGGGAATGTAAGAATCTTTCTTCCTCCCATGGCACTTACAGGTGTGTCAGGCTTGACTTAGGAGAAATATATGATCCCAGTGTTATAAGATTGGTAGCCCTTGTTGAAAATACAGGAAGGCAACTTTGGCTAGCAATTTTCTTGCCTCCTCTGGTGTACCATTGCTAACAGTTGAAAATGTGATGCCTCTTTTTGATGGAGATTAAAATGTTAGTGTTATAAAGAAGTGTACAGCACTGATCTGGTAATCCCTGTGAATGTGACTGGCTGCTAGTGAGCAGAGCTTTTCCTGCACGAAAGAGGATGGGAGGAGTGATGTCTTATATCACGAGGCATCGGAAGGGAATTGATGTTGTGAAATTGTTTGTAATTTATATGGATAATAAGATCTATTCTTACTACTCAGAGTTGGGATGCTGTTTGCATAATAATATGACTACAGCTGTGCGAGTCTTGGACCACATGTTTTAAAATGGCGATGGCTGGGCTTGGGGGAATTTGTCTGAGCCATGCTGTAATTAAGGACAATGTAACAAGTACCTAATTTTTGGAAACACAAGTAACATTAAGTTGAATGTAATTGCTGTTTGTTGCCTTGCAGAGACTGAGCCCACCATGCCTAAAGGACCTGATACACTTTCTGTTGTTGGAAATGTAAGTCACAAGATAGTTTTTGGAATTCTTTGCAACTGTTGCACAAGTGCAGGCAGGAGGGTTAAAGCTTCACAGACATTCATATTTCTTTCTCCTTATGTCACTTCTTTAAAAAAAATAAAGTAAATCACATGCAATTATGAAACTGCTTCATGTTTGACGCAGTCAAAGATGTTTTCAGGCCACAAAAATGTAACTTGCTATGACTAATTTGAATTAAAACCCCACTCCACCAGAACATGTCCTCAGTCCTTGGAGTCACATGGTTCTTGGAAAGCTCTTTCTTGGCTGTGCAGGAGGTCAATCTTGTAAGGAGAGAGTCTGTGTACAAATGTGCAGCACTAATAATGAGAGAAATTTCACACTTCTCCCCCTGATACAAGCTCTGTGTTTGTCCTGCCCACTGCTGCCTCCAAAGTCTTTTGGTATTAGATGTTATAACGAATGCTGGGCCACTTACTGAGCTGGTGTAGCAAAATGCTGTAACTCTAGCTAGAGAGATGGCTTCCAGAAGGTAGGGTCACCCACTCTGCAAAAATAAAAAGAATGGGGTCTCTTGTTTGTCTCTGAGTGCCTGTCTGCTATATGGCTGCCTTTCCTCTCCTCAGTGGTGATTTTCAACCCAAATGGCCCTTTCATCAAAAACCTAGCTTAGCAGCAAAGTTGTCTGTTGATAATAGCAGGCTTCACTTCTTCCTCAGCTAACTGGTAGTCAGACAGCCAAAGAATGGCCTACCCAAAATAAGGATATGCTCAACGCACCATCCACTGGTGTTGTTCCCATCAGCCTAATTATATGACTTTTGGGTCAGACAATGTCTCATTGTATGGCCCTTGGCAGCTACGGCACGCCTAATGCTGCATGAATGTCTAATGCGGAGTTTGATGGCCATGACCACGGCTGCAGTTCCATGCTGGAATTGAAAACATCCGTGTAGTTTCCATAGAAAACCAGGTCAATGGTGCTCCTGTAAAGCATTAGCCCCAGGGAAAGCTATTGGTTGCATGTTGCCAGTGGAACTCCCTGAAGGCTGGGCATGGTGCTCAGTTTATGGTGCATTTCTCTTTCAGGTAAATGACAATTAAGGAGTCAAATTGATTTAGTCTTTAGTGTCCTATTTCAGAATCCTCATTTATTGCAAGTACCATGTATCTCCATTTTTTTTCTCCTATTTTGTGCATTTAAGAGCACTTATGAGGTGTCTTATGAACATGACAAGCACAATGAATAGGGCTTTGTATTAGGTAGGTTTAAAAAAAAAATCACTTTCTGTTTGCTTTGACTGTAAAATTTTAGGTAGAACTGTCTTATCCTGTAAAAACCTGCCTTTTCTATAGGCAAAAACAAGGTATGAATGTAAAAGGCAGTTCATTGTAGATGAAGGCTGTAATATGCTTGTTCATTTCAAAGGAGAATGTATAACTAATTATGTTTTAATTAAAACTCTAACGTCAACAGCTGTTTTTAAGGGATCTTTTAAAGCTACATTTATTTTTAGTATTGTTTAAGATCGTCTTTCTTTGCATGCATCTCACTTCATGCATTATTGCCTTTTAAAAAGTTGTCCTTCTTTTCAGCTATCAGCTAACACTGGTGTATATAAAGGCTAAGTGCTGGTAAAATTTTTTTTGAAGATGCTGGCTATGACTTTTCTAAGTAGAGAGCACAAAGCTGTGACGCCACCGAAACACCCTTTGTTCTCTTTTCCTCACAGAAGTAAGAAGTTCCAGTGCCAAACCCCAAATTACCGAGGCCAGTTTTCAGCTGACAGTGGTTTATGTTGGCTGGTTGTTATCAGTTCCTCTACAATGCAGCTACTAATTACAGTAATAGCACAACTATCTGTTCAGACTGAGTGAGCCACACTGATTTAATCCTTTCTTCCGCTAAATCAACAGCAACATTGGTGAGTATCCTTTAGCTTGTAGAGGAAAAAAAAAGTCTAACCCCTTTTCACATGAAAAAAAGTTTAGCTAAACTTAGAGTTTCATGTACTGGGGCTTAGTCCTGTTGATTTTCCTGGAACTCCTGTCAGCCCATAAAGCTTCAGATGTCATCATGGCTTCTTAGTGTTCTTGGTTTGTTATTTCCAGCCTGGATCATCCAGAAGCTGAGAGGAAGGACAAAGGAGTCTTTTTCTCAGACTGTAGACACCTGGAAACTCTTTCCTGGGAATCCCCAGAGCCTACTGTCTCCCACCCACTGCAGGACTTTGAGGTGAGCTGTGTGTTGGGTATTAGGATCAGAATCACACGAGACTCAGATCTGTTGCTCACCATCTCTGCTGTAAGGGATGTACCCCACTTTGTCTGTACTGTGTCCAGAGAGGTTGGTTCATGTGGATTTGCAGGTAGCCTGTGTTTGCTGCTCTTTCCCTGCAGTTGCTGGACTTCCTGCAATTATGGGACCAACTCAGAGTAAAGATACCCTCTGTAATCTCTTTTGCTTCATCACCTCTCTTCTTGCTGAACTGGGATGTTTTTGCATGATTGAGTCTTAAACACTCCAGATGATTACTGTATCGCTGTGCACGAATATGTAGCTAATATCAGTTTACTAGCTAAGCTCTGATTTTATGTAAACATCAAAACCCAGCAATCATGACAGCCCTGTGTTGGTTTTGGAAGGTAGTTCCATTATAGATGAGAATGCCAGTATATTTGCTAAAATTGTATAAACAATAAATAAGATTTATCTCTTTCAGGGAATTAGCCAATAGGCTCGGAAAGATTTCACATCTGAGACTAAGAATAATTTATACAATGGCAGTAAAATAATGGCAAATCAGAAAAATGGGTGAATTTTCATTTAACACCTGCAAACCCACGGTGATTATGTTTTTCTCTGAAAAATGGAGATTTGTGAGACCCATGGTTTGCAAGAGCAGAGTTGAGCCTTTCTATTTAATGTCAAATTTATCTTCTCATGTTGTAAGTGCACTGCATCTAATTTTGATCTCAGGTAAGTGTAAATCACGGTTAACACTGGTGACATCATTGTAATTGCACATATCTGAAGTCAGCGTATTTGAGAGAAAAACAGACCTGTTTGGTCAGATTCCTCTGAAGGAGAGTCTCAAAGAGTCTGCAAATTCATGCAGGTGATATGAATTATCCCTAGCCTGATGCTTCTGTAAATGAAAGCTGAATCTGACCAGCTTAGTGCCATGGCTTGAATGGACTTTTTTAGTGAAGCATGCCCCATCTCTCTCTACAGCAAAAAAGTTTTTGATTTCAAAAGTGTAAAGCAGTCAGATGTGTGCTGTTTATTCAATGTGATGAAGGACACTCCTTTGTCCATTTCTGCTGGATAGATCAGCTGTTCTTGGAGCAGAGGGCAGCTGAAACACGTTTAATGAACTGATGGTGTAACTGAACCTAAATGATCTTTAGTGTGTTTGCAAACATTTCTGAGAGTATCTTACTGAGCTGGAATATACACTGGACAGACAGTTGGTCTTGCAGCTGTGCCTTCTGATGTGAATAAATCACTGTATTTCTCCTCTTGAATTGGTTATTAAACAGAGAATAGTTTTGACTTGCCATGTTACTGTGAAGATAAGTTAACTTCCATTAAAGCATGCTTAAAATTCTGGATTGGACAGCATAATAGAAATGGGAAACCTCTTGTTATGTTAGATGCTGTGGAATTAGCAAGCATGCTTAATCCCTGATGTTCAACAATAATTTCTCTGTAGCAGGACAGAAAAAACAGGGCCAGCAAGAAACGTGCTGCAGCTCAGCTGACAGTGGCTGCAGAGAAACAGCATTTTGATTTGTTGTTCTCTCGGAACTTTGCTTAATGTATTACTATTTCTTCTTGTTAGATCTGATTGAATCACATAAAACTGAATTCCAGGAGCTGAATAGCTACATGGTATTGTATTAGGAGACATACCAATCATTCTAGGATTGCTTTCCCGATGTCAACGACGCATACTGCATACCAACAGCTGTGCCCTACCAGAGATACTCTTTCTGTATGCCTGGAAAACTGCATGACAATTTGTGCAAGATAAGCATATCTTGCATACTGAGTTATTGCACAGTTGAATAACTTGACTAGTGTTATTTTCAATGATATTTACAGCACACTCTATATATTGACTTTTAGACCTACTGTCGTGTTGGATTATCATTACTATCGGATAGTAAGTGCAAAATTACTTTCTTTTTTTGTGTGTGTGTGTTTTCACAGGTAACACTTATTTAGCAGAGAGTCATGTAGAAAGCTCTTGTATTTTGTTTAATCCAACCTCTTTCCTGCCTTTCACCTCTCAGGTCATGGTAGTGTACAGACAAGCTGCAGCAGATGAATTGTGCAGCGAGAGGGTGAGGGTTTGCCTTGATTCACTGAAGCGTTCAGAGCATTCAAACGCCTGGCGAATCCTAAGTTACCTTGGTCAACATGCACTTTCTGACCTCAGTGGATCCAGAATTCTCCTGCCGTGTACATTTGCTACCTGGACAGCAGGTAAATGGTTCTTTGCTATGTGATCACATGGAGCATGTATATTCTCTGTGGTTGATAAGTTGAGGAATGCATGTTTGTGTCAGAATGATGCTTTTCCTGTTGTGAAGGCTATTCAAGTAATCTGTGTATAATATCACAAGCTGGAAGAGAAAGGGGATTTGTGCCCTTTGAAGAAACTCCTTCAGATTCTTGTGTCTCTTCAGAGTGATACACCACTATTTACATTCTTTTTTATCTCCTTTCTTCCCCCTGCTTGCTCCTTTCTTTCAGGCAGCCAGAGTCTGGCTTTGGATGCAAGTTTTCATTTCAATGCTTTGCTGGATATTTTGGTTCTGGGGCAGAAGCCAGGCTGTCTCACAGAGGCTCTTCTTTGTGTTAGATCCTGTCAGGTCTCTCCTGCTTTGATGCACTCAATAAAAGCTTAGGTATTTATTCATTTCGTCTTCACTATCTTTAGGTATATGCCTGGACTTGGAAATGATCAGTCATGTTTTTTTTCATATTGCCTTGCTCTTTTTGTTTTCTTGTATTAAGTATGGAAACCCATGGTGTTGGTACAGGACTCACTCCTCAAAACCAGTGTTTCTGACCCATTTAAGAATTATTTATCTGGATTACCTTTTCTGCTCTTCTGAATAAAAATGCTAACACTGAAGACTTCAGGCCTTTTATTTCTGCCTTACTGACTTGCCAAAATATAACAAAACTTGTTCATTAACAGACCTGATTGATTAACCTGACTTTTCCTCATTGCTGTGGGAATGTTTACCAAAACTGGTTGGTCCACTTTCAATTACTGCTTGTATTGTTTATATTATTGTAAAATATTTCTACACCTGCCTTTTAAAAATAAATATTTCTAGTCATGAACCTCTTAAATGAAAATATTTTAAAAGAACTAAAAATAACATGTTACAGTAGGACCTATTGGTCCTGTAAGCTGGATTGCTCTGACTGCTCTGTTCTCCAGCTCCTATAGCTGAGAGTGCCCTAGGAAATGGAAGAAGCAAAGCCAAAGTCAGGAAAGTGCTTTGGGGTTTGGGAATGACCCCTCCAGTGCTGTTCTAATGCTCTGGCTTGCACTGGAGAGTCTGGAGGAACCTTTATTTTACACAGCCACTTCAGCTGTGTGCTGGCAGGAAGGTGCTGCATGGGCCTGGCTCTGCTCTTGGCCTAGGAGGGGATGATGTACCTTCAGACTTCTGCTAGAGAAGAGAGAATGAGCATAACCTGGGCTGTACACTAGGGAGGAATTTTGGAAAAAGCTGCTTCTGAATAGAGATGGCCAGGGGTGGAAGGATAAGCTGATGTGGCAGGTTTTGCTCCAGATTGTGGTTTTGTGCAAGGTTTTGGTGCTAACTTTGACTGAACAAGGTGCTAACTTTGACTTGAAGAGTGGGCTCTAAGCTGCATCTCAGATGTATCCTTTTAAAATGTCCTGCTTGAGGAATGGAAATGTAAATAGCATATTGCTACAACCCTGAGAGACCAGACTGGAGGGTGTGTGGAGAGTGAAGTGGGCTGGAGGGATTTATCCTCCTTTGCTGCATCACATAAATAACTACAGAAAGCTGGGAATTGGAGATTTCAACAGGAAACAACAAATAACACCAGAGAGAAAAGGCCAAGCCATAGATAAGTGTAGACTCAAGACATGCAGCTACCTGAGTGTATCAAGCACTTGCATGCACAAAGTAAGAAGCGAAAGACAGGGAAGACAAGTAGATGGAATGAAAGTTTTAAATCCAGAAGTTCCAGTCACACAGTGAGATGTGGCTTATTTCAGGGAAATGAGCATTTGCAATCACCCAGAGATCATCTGCTGGTACTTATCTAGACAGACGATGCTAAACCTTCCAAATTCAAATAGTTTAATTTTGAGGGAAAACCTACAAGTACAAAGAAGCCTGGAGACACACTTCTGCATGCAATTGGGAAAGGAGGAGGCTTGCTTTAGAAGCACAAATGTAACAGACAGAGCAAAACGGAGGAAAAGGAAAGTATGCTGAGAAAACAGCATAGAGGGAAAAGCCAAATGTTGGGTAGAGGGAGAGAAAGGGCCTTTCTTGGAGAAGACATAACAGTGTAGTCACTGCACTGAAAACTACTGACACTAGCCTCTGAAAACTGCTGGATTATTGGAAATTAAGCGGGAATTCCCTATCAGGTCAACTGGTGCTTTAGATGGCACAAAACTAGGCAATTTCCATACTGTAAGTTTAATGATTTCTTTTTTCTTTTTTTTTTTTTTTTTCCTCTTTTAGCATAAAATTTGATTAGACTCCAGGCAATTCCTTAGATGTGGGAAAGAATGGATGTGAGGCAACAATGGGGAATGGCAAAGGTAAGTTTTCACAGGTGTGATCATTAATACAGGGCTACACATGGTGCAGGTTATCACCTGGTAATATAAATTTGATCTGAATCAAGAAGCACAGTGCAATCACACTTCTGTCAGACTAGCTGGGATGAATGATGCAAAGTTTATGCAGCTTTATACTTCCAGATTAACTTTATGCTTGATGTGGGAGGATGACTGACAGTGAGCTAGACAAGGTTAGCAGCTGATCTGGTGCAAAGTCTTCCAGTATGGAATTACCCTATTAATAATTTTTAAAGAAGTTTGCAAAGGCAAAATGAATTTGCATTGCCCCAGTGCTTTCTTTCCAGTGGTCACAACATTGTGTAACACCTGAAAGGCAGATGTAACTTTTCAGGCTGCCTGCAGAGCTCCCTGAGGCTTCTTTTTCCAAGGTAAGCCCCTGGTGACCTCAGTCTGAGCAGAGCAGGAGCTCAGCACCTTGAGACACAGACTGGCAAGTACTATAAATGCATGTGAGGGGTGTTGACTGGCTGGAGGTCTGTGTCGAGAGCCTGAAATGGCACTTGCAACTTAATAGTGAAGTGATTGGTCTGAGTTAGTTTTGGTGTTTTTTACATAACTATGTGCAAGTTAATTCTGAAATGATACCTTCAGATATTTCCAGTACAACAAGCTAGGGAAGAACGAGCTCATTTGAAATGGTAGGCTAGTGTCTGGGTTTGTGTGAAAGCTAGTTGCATTCCCTGGAGCCAAATGTTAAAATCTCTGCTGATTTCCAAGTGGACATTAAATTCTTCCTCAAGCCAGCTCTATATCTTCTCTGTACCTCCTCCCAGAAAACTCTGGCTCTGGAAGGCGCTCCTCCTCTCTACTACCTTTCTCTGCCTTACATGTTCATGTCCTTTTCTCCACCCTGCTCTTGTGGACCTGCTTTGGAAAGGATGTTGGACTAGATGATCTCTAAAGGTTCCTTGCAACCCCTATCATTCTATGATTCTATGATTTGCCCCACTAGTCATTAATCTGGCAACATGTGGGTGGTAACAAGACAACTGAATATCTCTCATAAATCAAAAGCAAATGAGAAAGCAATGGTCATTCAAATATTTGTGGACAGGGTCAAAGTAGGAAGAGACTGGCGTACTACTTCTTATAGGGCCAGAGTGTGACTCTTCACTGGTTTCATAATTTGCCTTCATTGGCTTGGTTAATGTAATTTCCCTTCTCTTGAATGAAACAGTTCCAGGGCTAAGTCCATTAAAAAGCTACTTGTCTGACTACAGCTGGTCATGTAGTTCAAGACTAGCACTAGTACCAGGCATACCTAAGATGGATGATGATGGCCAAAGGAATCTCCAGTTGTTTAAGAGAAGCATCATTACCAGGCTGTGTTGTACCTGTTCTGTGTCTCAGCTGCAAGGTGGCGGGGGGGGAGGCTGTGTGGTTTGGCAGCTTGGGAACTCACTGCCTGTGAAGAGCTGGGGGAGTCTTGAATTTATGAACTTACTTTAGGCTGTAGCATTAGTTAGAGAAGGAGTTTCTTAGGGTGTTTTCTTAGGGTGTAGGAGTTTCTGGTGGTTTGTGCTTAAAGGAGTATTTTCTCTCCCTCCCTCCCAATTGGTGACATCTACTGCTAGTGTAGCTAAATTGATGGCCGCAAACAGGTCCCACATTGGCTTGTGTCTTACCATGACTTAATTTTACCTTAGTACAAATTATTTTTTTGGTTCTGACTAGCAGTAGCTGGGAAAAAAAAAATCAGATGATGTTTCTCATGATATCACTTTAACTTAGTATGTTATAATTTCCCCCATTAACAAAATGGATTGCTGAAAGATGTAGGAGAACAAGGGAGCATTTTCTGCCTGAACAACCATACTGGGGACTATGTGCTGTTTCTGCAACTCAGAGAGCTGAAAGAGTGAGTGGTGGACAGTATTGTATCTTGGAAGTGTAAGAGAACTCCCTTTGAGCAGATTATTTATTTGGCTCGGTGTGAATAAAACTTTTGCTCTGGACACCCACGGGGAGCAGAGAGAAAGGACTTTTCCCCTGTCATGACTGTGAGCTGGCACTTGCCCTCTCCTCAGGGTATCAATTTCTGATCCTTTGAACTGTGCCTAAACTGGGCACTTTCATGTGCCCAGAGCTCAAGACAGGGACATCCTATGTGGGAACACTGAGCCCAATGTGCTATTCTTAATTTTCTCAAAAATGGAAAGTCATTAGAAGTAAAGCTGATGGCTAAGTGATGTTTAATGAAGAACTGTTTTTAAGAGGGTTGAGTTGTGAAATAGTAAAGGGCTAGAGAGGATAATTTCTCTATAATAAAGGGGCTTTCCCTTCAGAGACTGCACATCCCTTCTCTGGTTGGAACAGATCAGTACTGGCATCTGTGCAAATCTTCTAGCTTGGGTTTCCCCATTGGGAGTTTTCTGACTTTGCTGTCCACACTGGCTCTCTAGAAACCACCTTTCCTTCAAAACCCCCCTATTAACTGTGAATGGTGCCAGGAAAGAGCCTGACCTCTCTAATACCTTCTCTGAGCCAAACTTGGTTATTGGCAGAAGGACTTTGTGTGGTTCAGCTTTGGCTCTGTATGGTTCAGCAGACTGACCTGAGAGTTTACTTGGCTATGGCACAGTTTAAGCTGTACATAGCCATCTGAGAAAAACAAAAGTGAAAAGCCAGTAAAAATGTAGTATCTGGAGCAGGCACTGATCTGGGCTGTGGCAGAACTGCCATTGCCTGTAATTTTATGCAGGTCACTTAATGCCTCCGTGTCTCCCTCTCTAGTTTGGTCAAATGGAGGCAATAGTGCTTCTGCTTGATCCGAGGGCTGGGCTTTCTGTGGCCAATCCTTTGGAGCAAGGCTTCTCTTTGTTTATGAGTTACCCAGCATGACAGTGACATGATCTTACTTGAGGGCTCTGCAGTCTCCTGTAATAGTAACACAGACAATCAGTTAACTGAAACAGAAGCAAGTATTCAGAGAATATGCCTGTGAGGTTTCTCTCTTCATTGGATTTTATTATGATGTATTCTTTGTTTGATTTACTTTATACCTCTATGAATATTTATTAGCTTATTTATGACATTATGGTTTTCTTAGAAAATGAGGGCATGGTTCTGAGCAGTCAGATAGTTATTGCCTTTATTCTTGTTGCTTCCTGTGTAATAATTTCGCCTTTACAAATACCTACTTTGGGCATTGAATGTATTAAAATTCTTGCACAGTTTTTCCTCACTCAGATGTGATGCAGTGCCTACCCCTAGCTGTCTGGATTTAGACCCTCTGTTTGGGCTGTGACAGCCTCGTTTTTCCACATTCAATGCCACTGTGATTGCCAGACTCACGGCACGTGTAAGAGAATCTAGTTAACAGCCATAGTGTGCACTTTATGTTTCCCTTTCAGAGGTTATATCTGGTGACTGTGTGACTGGAACAGTGAGACTAACTTCAGTTTTATAGTAACAAAGGAGCTATGAGTTTTCTGGCTAAAGTATATTTTGACTGACATACAAGTAGATGTAGTTTTGCTGTACAATGGAGAAAAATACTTCATTTAATAGCTTTCTCTGCCAAGAAAGAAAACGGTTCTGAGCATGTGGAAGATTTTTTTCCTGTTTTAATTTTTAACCTAAAAGAAAAAGCAATTGCCATATAAGTCCAAGTCAATGGAATAAATAAGTCTTTAAAAAGGTTTCATGAAGTAATAATGACTTTAGTATATGTACCAAATGCGATTAAAGAGCTACATTTGGTTCTAATACAGAGTTTCACATTCAAAAGGACCATCAGTTTCCTGTTCAAAATCTGCTTATATTGAACCAAAAGGAGTTCAAACATAATGCCATTGTATTTCATACATTTATCTTAATTTAAAACAGCTGAAAAACATGTAATAACCGAGCAAGGAGATGTGGAGGCTTTTCTCCTTTCCTTTTCCGCTTTTAAAAATAATGAACTTGGATATAACATGCTCCTGCTTACACCTTTCTACCAGTCTTGTGAGACAAGGTGGGCAGTGTCAGCCCCATTGAAACCATAATAGTCTTTTTGACTGGGCAAAGGACGTGAGTGAAACCTGCTTCACCGAGTACCTGTTTCTGAATGGGCAGGTTAAATAGGGATTTATTGCAGTGTTTTTTACCTAGAGCATCTTCATCAAGCATTTGCAATCTAGACATGTGAAGCTGAAGCTCACTGGCATGAATACTCTTCCACCTTTTGGCTCCAGTCCTAGTCTCCTCTTTCTTTCCAGTGAAAATTCTCCCTCTGTCATAACTGTCTTTAAACATATAATGCTGTAAATCAGACCATCATGCATTTTGCATGTCCTTCATATGAATTTCATCTTCTTTATTGGAAATCCATAGAAGGATTGTTAATTCTGTCCCAGTTGAGCTTTCCAGAATCGTTCAACTTGAAACTGGGAATTCTTGTTAATAAAAATCAAACTTGATGTCTGTTTTCCTATTAGAGTTTTGCCTTTCAAGAGGAGATGGTGAGCAAAGGAAATGAATGATAAGGGTGTGAGCGGTCAGTTTTAGCATAAACACTTGGAATATGCTAACTGGGACTGGAGCATTCTTGTGCTAGGTGCTATACACAAGGAAGAGATAAATCATGTCTCCCGAGGACTGTAACATAAGTAAGCTTTACAATTATTTTTCCAGTGAGTTTTCACACTAGAATAAATTACTTCAAAACCCCTTCAGAATGCTAAAGGAATCTTCTAGTTTGATGCTCCACTTATGTGTTGCAACACCTTTTCCCTAAAGACACTAGATATCCCACCAATCAACGTATCTGTCTAGTGGAATAATGTGAGAATGTAGTTTTTGTTATCAGGATCCTCCCAGGAAGCCTAAGATACTTTGTAGTGCTATATTCTTTGCAGTTCTCAGAATCAGGTGCATTAAAGGTTGCTTAACAGCTGGTGAGTCACACAGCTGTTCTTTGAGCTCAAATGCTCCATTAGGACACATTCACTAGAGGTATTTTAACCTTTAAAAAGATCAATACAAGTGGCTTAAGCATTCTAGGTTTTAAGAAAAGAAAACTAACAGAAAACCCTAAATATCAACAAGCTGCCTGCATAATGTTTAATAAATTAATCTCTGTTCTAGTGGGGTATAGCATTTACTAAAGAGTGGCACAGTCCTCGTCTAAAAAGTCACTGTCCTTGGACACCAACTGAAGCTGAGTCTCTGGAGGAAGTAAAATGTCTTCAGAGTTAAAAAAAATCTGGAGTTCAGCATTGCATGTGGGGACAGGAATGGCACTTGGAAGAAGAGTACTCCTTAACTTCACAAAGGAGTTGGTCCATTCCTTAAACCATGATCTAAATTTACTGCAGATAATTGCAAATACGGGTTATATGTAACAAGCCACAATGCTTGACTAAGTAGTCAGAATGAGAGAGGAATTCTGCAGGCATTATGTATTTCTCTCTAGTTTAAAAGTACCTGATGTTAAATGAGTTGAACTAGCTCTGTTTTAGCCAAACTTTGTGAAAAAATGAAGTATAGACTCCTACTTTGCCGGTCAGTGCCAATGCTTCTCCTCTGTGATATAACTTGTTGGACAAAGGCTGATTTCAAATCAAGTTTAACTTTGAGATGAAGGGTTGAAGGATATTCCAGTCTTCTAAGTTTCATAAGAAGAGGCATTCCAGCAGAGGGAAAACAAATCCATGCTCCCTTTAGGGAAAATGATGCAGAATTAGCTCAGTTGCATTGTTAGACACCAGAGAATCCAGCCCTCTGTCCTGCACACACATGACAGAACTGAAGAAAACCAGATTTCCAAACATCCACCTGTGGAAAGATTGGTTTGCATCAAATAGCAAAGTGGTTTGATTTTTTTTCTCTTACAGGATAACCTTGGTGATTTAATTTCTTGTTGTCTCATCAGAATAAATAACCTAGCTTTGTAAAATCACCAGCCACGTATTGTGACTCCTGAATTTCCTCTGCTTTGGTCTCTTTGGTATCAATTTGAGCATGAGTAGAAGGTGACAAGGTCTCACAATGCTTCCCATCTGCATGCCACTGAGGCTGGGTCATGGTTGTGGCTCTGCCCTTGCACATGGAGGTGGAGCCAGTGGTAGGGCTGGCTGGGAGCCCTGTGGGTCACTGCCTGATATCATGGGCAGCATATGAGCTGGTGGTGAAACCCTGGCCAAGCTGAGATGGATTGGAATCCTGACACGGTCTCCGGATGGTGAGAAAAGGGTAGAGCCCAGGATGCAGCCAAAGTGCCCCTCTTAAGGACCCATCCCAAAGCTGCCAGGCAATGTCAGTGTCTCAGGTTTCAAGTAGGGCCTGGGGCTGTCCTGTCTCTGCCAGGAACAGAGCCCAGATCTGGTGGAAGAACAGCCCTTTGGTTGTGCCAGAGAAGAGGCTGTGCCAACGGTGCGTAGTGATTGCCGCATGCTGTTACAATTTGTCAGGATTGCAGTGAGGCAGAGCACAGGGAGAGAAACTCCACTTAATAAGAGGAGAATTTTCTGGTACTTAATGCCACCAGAATGTCAGAAGAGTTAATGGCAGATGTGGTTGTGAAAATGTTCTGTATTTTTAGACAACCTTTAATTAAGACACTTTGTATGTAGCAGCGACCAAATAATATGCTGCCACTTGAAAGCTGTCAGAACGGAAAAAGTGTACAAAGCTTCTAGATGCAGCCCTCTTTATTTTTATCTGAAAGTGAATTAGGAAACCTTTCCAGCAACAGTAACTGTCCTTTCACATGAAATGATTTATTTAATGCATACTGTAAATACTTTGGGCATCTATATGGATTTATACTTAACCCCTTTCACTTCACGTTGTTTAATCTCACCTCATATTAAAAAGATTACATCTGAAAGCTGAATGGGTTTTATGATCCCAGCCTTTTCTTCTGAGACTAATGTTTTTATATAATTGTTTTGATAAAGCAGATTTTTTTTTTCATCCTTTCATAAACCTTTGCAAGGGGTGAATAGGCCTTTCAGGGTTTTCATTTGGATTACACTAAACCAAATGTATAGAGTACAATTCCATTTTGAGCTAGAAGATGCTTTTATTAATAGATCATTTATTTGCCTATGGGATTAGAAAGGTGCTAACATGATAGAAGATTCTCCAATAGAACACTAATTCTTACTTTGGTATAGCAGAGACATAACATTTATTGCATAAGCAATAGGCTTGGATGGAAAGCAGTGAGGTTTTAGTAAATCAAGATACAAAAAAGATCTGAAAGAATCATTTTGACATTCCTAGAATTTCGATACCCATCACTGTTAGGATAAACACACAGTAAGTAGCAATTAGATTATTAGTTAGCCAATGTATTATGCACATTTACAGAATTAAATTGGTTAATGTATTTAAAGTGTTCCCAGGCTGTGTTCACAAGCTGCCATTCGAGGTAAGCAGCAGAGTAACAGGGTATAGTCACATCCCTTGTCTTTCAGCTAGCAGCACGCAATAGGATAAACAATTCCCAGCCAGGCTGTGAGAGTGGAAGACAGAATCTTTAAGAACTGCAACAGCATTAAGTCCTCTGTGTGCAGGTGGATATTCGTTTACAGACTTGCTCTGTCAGCTGTGGAATTACAAAATCTCTGTAAGTCAGAATCAGGCTCAAGCTAGCCCAGCACAATTTTGCTTTCTGCAGGGCTGGTTCTATTCAGCTGAAAGTATGCAGGAGCGGAAATGCTGGCAGGTGTGCTTATTTTCTGGTTTCTCAATTCAGTTTTAGCACATCTCTTTCATTCTTCTTGTTTTGTTAATTTTGTTGTTGATATATGCTTTGATATGCTAATGCGTGGGGAGAATTTGCCAGCAGTTGCACAGGGGGAGACAATCCCTGAGCCTAGAAGGCTGATCAGGATGTTCCTACCAGTCCACATCACTCTGCATCACAGCTAACAAATTCCACCCTGCTTTCCGCTGTGTACCTGTCACCAGCTCACTGATACCTTTTGTAACAACTAGCTGCATACTGAAATTATGTAAAGAATCTATGTAATGTGATTACATATTCTATAGCAAAACAAGTAAAAAATAATAACCATATTTGTAGTCAGTAGTAATGCTCAGAGAAATTTATCTTGAGGTTTCAGGTTCTAGCTCTTCTAAGCTCAGCTGCCAAGAAAGCTCACTGAGATGCTCTCTGTCTGTGGTAAGGATGGTAAGAAAAGACATAAATATCTCCAGGTTTTAAAAAACAAGGGGTCTGCAATATGTACAGGTCAATTGGCCCTGGTGCATATGGCTATGGATTGGTTTTAGTAGTGTCCTCCAAGTGATAAAAACAGAAGAACATGTCCTATTGATAAAAGTACCAATTCCTTCCTTCCTTCCTTCCTTCCTTCCTTCCTTCCTTCCTTCCTTCCTTCCTTCCTTCCTTCCTTCCTTCCTTCCTTCCTTCCTTTTCTCTTTCTCTCTCTCTTTCTTCTTCAAAAGCTCTCTGTAGTTCAGTAACACTTTTGTACTTCTCAAACTCTTATTTCTTTGGCAGACAAAGAACAAGTTACCTGATCACCCATTTTCCACAGTTACTAACACATCGCTACTTTGCAGGGGATCGGAGACCAAAAGAGGAAGAAAAGGGAGGATCCATTTCTCATGTTATTTTTCAGAGAATCTCTTCTAATGCCTCTGGGAATGGTGCCACATATCTGAAATATCAGCATCTGAACGAAATTTAATGGCTTTACTCACACTGAATAGCACACTACTCTGCTAGCAGACCAACAAAAATGCTTGAAAGCTGTTCGTCACAAAAAATGCTGCTTCCAAAAACTGTACTTTAGGCAGTGATATACTGGAGTCAGAAGTCAATGGAATTAAGAGTAGTGCAGGTGGTAAAATTGGTACCAGTGGCATGAGAATTTGTACCTGAAAAGGTCTTTTTGAGCACCCTGGATTGGCAGTTAACAGTGTTCAAGTCCATATTAATTCAGGAAGACAAATTTTGCACTAAAGGTAATGACTTCTGGTGGGCTGGTTCACAGAGCAAAAATCCATGATGTCAGCTGTAGGTACACAAGCTCTTCTTTAGGGCTGATACCTCAAACTTAGATAAAAACAAACAGTTGAAAAGCCATGGTAGTGTTATTTCGGTGGCAAAATCCCCAAGCTGTTCTCTGCAGCATCGGTGTGGTAGGACTCAAAGGCATGGTGATTCCCTATGCTACCCAGACTCCATGAGAAGCTGTCCTGTGATAATGGCTAGCATACACAAAAGGGAGGGAAAATACAGATGCATCAAAAACTGGAACAAAGACACACTGTTCCTGCCAAGTTTGGTAAAAATAAAATGATAGAGCTGTCACTGTCCTGTGTTGCTAATGAATTGTGATGGGTTGAGATATCTTTATTAGTTTTCCATGGCAGTGAATAGTAGTGGAGAGCTGTTCCTGATCTGTTACTTTGGTGTAACCAAGAGGTGTGTCTGTGCTTCAAGTGCTGCCTCAGACACATATTCATGAGTTGTAATGGAGAAATTTTGACAATGAGCTTTCTGCAGCTGTAAAACCCACTCAAGTAGCTGGCTAAAAATGTTGGTGATTTACTTATTACCATCAAAGCTGACTTAAAACTAGCTGTAATAACATCTATGAGAGCTGCAGTGTGCAGATGTATACCTAGTTTAGGTTGTTACTAGTTATGCATGAATCTACATAACATTATAAAGGCAGGTATTTTTCCTGTTGTCAACTGGGCTGTGAGAGCAGAGCTAAAGGAAAGAGGAGTTAGTTGGTCATGTTGAATTTTGGCTTGACTAGCCAGCAGACAGTCAAATCTCTTCTTAGAAGGTAGCATCTGCTTCCGATTGAATTACTTAAAAATTACTTGCAAACCAGCAGGCAAGTTTAACCTGGTGGTACTGAATAAAAAAAGCTGGTTATGGATTCTTTCAGTATTCCTTCAATATCACAGAATGTCTAGGTTTGACTTTAATTGCTTTTCTGTGCAGCTGAATATCAAGGGGCTGTGTGGCAGGTGAAGGTGACTACTAGAAGCCTCATGGCTTGGTGTGCTTCAGCTGAGAAGCTGTTAATGAAGGGATTAGGTTCCCCACTGTTTGATGGGTGGCTGTTACAGTTGTAGGGTGGGATGGTTACTTCTTGGCTTCTCTTTCCTTTCCCACCTCTACTCTCTTACCTTTTTTTCATTCCTTCCTCAGAGTTGTGTGGTTCAGCTGGGTTTTAAAGTGATTTGACATGATCTTTATGCCTTTCTCCAGGCTGCAATATACCTCTGAGGATGTGCTTTTTAGTTGCTCTTTATTCTTATCTCTAGGAATTTCTCCACAAAGAGACACTGCAGTGATTTTTCTGGCAGGATGTTGCTATTGTAGTAGTAGAGGGCTGTGGGTCCTCACCAAGAAATGTCAACCCTTTGCCATGAGGCAATGTGTCTGCATCTGCAGCACTTCTGATGTGTGGTACCATGGCATAGTGAAGAGATTTTGACAGGTGACAGCACTTCAGAGGGTAAGTTAAAAGCAATATGCACTTGCTTCACTAAACTGGAAACACACTGTTACTTACAGTATCTGTTAATGAAGAATTGCAATGACTAATCTTCATTTACAGGCTTCAGTCTTACGCTGCCCATAGCTTGTCAGATGAAATATGTCCAGGGAGACTGATTGTGTGCTCGGTAAGCCCCAGCCTGATGCTCAGAGATACAGGGTCTGTACAGGGTCTCACACAGAGTCCTCTTCTGACTGTCAGATGGATTTGAGAAGGGGACACCTGGTTGTGCTATTCAGTACATGTGCATGTAGCATATGTTTTACTGAGTCACAGACTCCTGAATTGCTTTTTATTAGAGGCTACTGTGCTGGGTTTAGGACTGGTCATTGCTGAGCACAGCTTTAGTCTGGCAGCTCTCAGTCTGGTGAGCCAGAAAAAAGACTGAGACTTTGGGTGAGAGGTACTAGTGATATTCACTTATTGATTGTTTCCAGTGTTACTATAAATTCTTCCATATTAAGCTTTTGAAATTTTCTCTAATAGATCTTTTCTGGATCCCCTCCCAGAGTCTCATCCAGTGAAGCTGAGGTGCCTTGGAAACTAGTTCAGTCAGACTCTTCCTTATGTGTGTGGGTAGGAGCAGACCTTATTTCCACAGAGGAATATGCAGCCCTTTGCTGAGGCAAACAGGAGACATCTTTCAGCTCTCTAGGGAAACAGCTACTAGGACCTGCATGTATCTTCCCCACAGCTGTTTGTTCTCCCTGTGTTTTTAGTCAACGTGAAGTAGCCCATCTTTGCCCAGGGGGTGGTGGCACGTACATGGTGAACAGGGGGTGATCATTCTAGCCCCTTCTTTAATATCTTTGCCCTTGAATCTCCTTTTTGGCTGCATCTAGACAGCAATGATTTCACTCATGTTGCCATCTCTTCAGCAATCTCTCTTTTCTGTTCACGCTGCTTTTTAAAACTTTTTCTCTCTCTGGTCTCTTCCAGCCCCTTTGCCTACATGGGACAAGTAGTTAAGAATACTGTGCATGCTGCTCTGTTGACCTTTCCACCTTGCTGTCTATAGAAGAGCTCCCCACCACTTTCGAAAGTACTGTGGCTATCAAGTTTTGTTGTTCTCTTCTCATTGTTGTACTCAGAGTACCTTTGTGTTGTGAGCTCCTTGAAGCAGAGGAAATTCTTGTCGTTCTTTACCTCTGTGCTATGAACGGATATTTACTCTGGTGTTCTGTATCAGCCCTGCTCCTAGCATGAGTCACAAAATGAGACATGCCATACACAGCACAGGAACACATGCTCTTCCATTAGCATTCATTATTTGTGGTCCCAGTCAGGCAGATAGAGATTGACATTGATAACTGCCTGAGGAGAGGAGCTGTGCACTAGCCTTGCTGCTTTGATAATGCAGAGATGAGAAGGGAGAAGCCATACCAATGAGTGGTGGCTCCCACCTTGCATTGGCTGGCAGGTGTTTGGCTGTCATCTTACATTTTTTTCCCCTTTAGAAAAGCAACACTGGAAAGAAATTCCCATTAACAATTCATATGTATTTAATTAAATCACACTTAGCTGGTAGCTAGTAGATCACTGAGATTACCTCTCCAGACCAATTGTACCAGATTTACTGGTGCATTTTCCTTTTTGCTACCTGTTTCTCATTTAATGTGCATTTGCTTTAAAAATGTTTATTTACTTAAAAAAAAAAAAAAAAAACTATGAATTTATTTATTTTTAAGTTTTCCCCTCTCTTTGGCTGTGCCTAAGCATCCCATGCATGGATCACTGTTCCACTATTCCTTAAACACAGACAATAGGGCAGCTCAGGAGGAGTTAAAAGATAAAATGGTACCTGCTACATCTTTTGTAATATGGACTGAGAGCTTTCTGGGTCTGAGGCTGTATTCCTCTGTACATTTATAGGGCATTTGCTGCTATGGAGGTCTCAAGCTCATGTTTTACAAGAGCTACTGGATATACATCACAGCACTGTTTTGTTTCATGAGTCTCTTGATGTATGGATTGCTGATCAAGACCTTTTTAATTGAAAGAGCTCTTAATGCTGTGGTATCTACGTGACCTTTTCTGTTTTCAGGCAAAATATCTCTTGTATGTTTTAAAAAAGACAGTAATTACCCAGCTAGGATTTTTAAAGAAATTGAATTTTCTAGCTACAGAATTTCCCTTTAAGGATAGTCAGGAAATGAGTATCTAATCAGCCTACTTTGGAAATTCCAGGATTATATGGCTTATAGCCACCAAGTAGGTTCTGTAAAAACTTGGGATGCTGCATGAAAACGGGTTATTAAACAGGTTTTACTTGAAACAATTTATGAATAATTATCTCCAGAATAATCAGAAACATTAAAATAAAAAGAATAGATATGTCATTTAAAAAGGGGAGAGATGGGATCAAAAGGGATCTGGAATTAGCATTCCTCATTACTTTAATGCCAGAACATGCTTCTGTACTATTAATAGAAGTCAGAGCTGCTGCAGATTTTTCTGACTGCATTTCTACAGCTTGAAGAACCATAATCATCTGAGGGCTGAATGTCCCTCTCTTAACAGTAACACCTGTTTTACCTTCCTTAGTTTGTCTCAGAACAAAAAAGGTCCTGTAAGGTCATCTTCAGCTCAATCCAAAACCAGGATATTCTTGTTTAGTTTACTCATCACAGACTAGGCAGACAGGCTTTTGAAAACTGAATAGTCAGGTGGTTTTTTTTCCCCTCTTGTAAGAACTGTACAGTGCAGCATTTTATTTCTTACCTCTTTTAATGGTATTTCCTTCCGAATACATTTTTCTCTCTATATAACATGTCATTAAACTACAGAGCATTTCAGCCTGGACTTTCCCCAAGCATTATGGGCCATTCACAGCCAGCTCTGTGAAGTCAGCTATTATTCCTCATGGCAGGGTTTAAAAATAATTGCCCAGCTCCATTTAAAAAAAAAAAAAAAAGCAGTTAGATAATGATTTAGTCCATAAGGTGTATTTATCTGTTACAGAGCTTGGTAATGACAAAGACCTATTTGCATGGCAGGCCAAAATTGTGAGGCTGATTATTTCTGCACACGTGGAGAAGTTGGCAGGGCACCCAGAGGTGCAACCTTGGGGACACTTGAGTGGGAGAAAATCTGGGTGCACAACCCCCTACTGCCCCAGGCAGCTGGCATGGGTCAGCCCTGGGCTGGGCTGGAGCTGGAGTGTGGGCAGAGTCCTGCACCGACATGTTGGAGATGTCATTTCTTTTAGAGAGCTTTTGGGAAGGTGCCTTACCAGAGCTGCAATGCTGAAACCCTTGTAAAAAGAGGATGAAAAGGTTAGGGAAACCAATCCATGTTTGTGTGGATGCTATTGTTTTGAGATTTTTTTTTGGTTGCAAGTTAACAACTCTGTTTTATTTGAAATAAATGCCTGGGGCTGGGATCTGATATGAAATCCATTGGAGATGATGGAAAGGCTTCTGTTGCTTATAACAAGCTTTTGTAATGGTTATTTTAGACTCTTCTTTTTTTTTTTTTTCCCCATCCTCTCAGTTTATTAATTAGTTCTCTTTGCTTTCTTTTCAATTGCTGAGAGAGAAATTCAATGGGCTGAGTGGCACTAAATCATTCAGGAGACATTTGAAAACTGTATTTTCATGGGGTGGTGAGGGATATTAGCCTTTCCTAGTACACCAAATTTATCCCAGAAAAATAACAAAAATTAATGTAATAGGAGGATATAACCAGGCAGCTACAGTTGAGAACAGGTTATTGTACTTACTTGCTCAGTTTTTCTGTGGTAGAAATATCAGGTCAGGTAATAAAACCAGAACACACTCCCACTTAAATGAATGGAGCCATTCTTTTCAAGGACAGCTTCAGGGTTTTTAGTCTAGCAATGTAACTAACTAAATTCCCTACAGGCAGGTGAGCCAGTGAAGGAAAAATATTCGGAACAAGGATTCCAAGTAACAGTGTTGATTTGAGTTTTGTGTTTTGTTTTTTGTTTGGTTTGTTGCGTTGTTTTGTTTTGTTTTGTTTTTTTCTTAATTTGGTGGGAATGGGGATGTGATGGAGAAGAGAAAGCTGAGTTTGGTCGAGAGGATCCTTGTGAATGCTTCCTTGGAAGCAATTGAACTGCTACAGCTCTTAGATTCTGAAATTCAACTAAATTCAGTAAAGTGTGGGCTGCCTTTTTCTAGGTGTTTGGAACAATCCAATGAGAAACTGCTCTGAGTGAGACCAGAGTTCTTGGAATCTAAACAATGAAGCAATATTATTATGTTTTAATATAATCATATTTTAAGATAACAATGAGATCATTTCTCTGCTAGAGGCAAGTCATAAAAGATAAGCACTTCTGGAGCACTTCACTCCTTCCAAGTGCTGCTCTGTTAACAAGAGCATCTGTGATGTTGAAAGCAGATACAGAGGGCTCTTAACTTCTGTTTATTTCTGCAAAAGGCTGATCTTGACAGTGTGAAGACTCCTACTAAAGACTAGAAGAAGCTTTATATGAGCATTTTCCCCACTCAGGATAATGGTCTCTTTCTCAGCTGAAGGGGAGAAGGGACATATTTTCTGGTCAAAATAGAACACTGCAGGAAAATATGTATATTTCAGATGAGCACTTCCTATGGGTGCAACTCTCCTGCCAGAAAGTCAGTAGCAGTGCAGAAACATGGTATTATCCTTTGTGAGCCCCAAAAGCAAGCAGTACATCATCATCTGTGCCCTATAGACCTTACTTCAATTTGTATTTATTTCTCATCATATGGAGTGGTGGATAAGTGGATACTGCTTTGCATTTCTGTCTCCAATCACTTGGTATGTCCTCTCCAACATTGGAGGACAAAAGGAATTGGCAGGGGGTTATTTGACCATCCAGAATGTGTACTGGGGAGAAGACATCGCTGTTCTTTTCCTGGAGTAAAGAAAAAGATCATCTTGTACAGTAGAAGCAGAGAACGGGAGCTAACAGATGGGCTCTCTCCTGTCATTAGATATCACTGCTGCTTTACAAAATGAGAAAGACACTTGGAGGCTCATCACTATTTCCCCCATCATAAACTCTGAGTGTTCCCAGCCCTGATTATCTTACATGCTCACTTTGTTGTTAGTGAAGACATAGAAAGGGATCCTTTGCAAATATAGGGGATTTTGTAGGATATCAGTTCTACCTAATGTGTCATGGATGTGTTTCAAGGAATTAGTAGACTTTCCTCTCAGCTAACACTGCTGTCATCTGCTGTTCCTTCTCCTGGTCTAACCCTTTGGAGAGCTGTCTCTCCATGCTCATGGGCTGCAGGATCTAGGGTGGACTTGTGACATTTTTAGTGTTTCCCAGGAAATTAAACTCAGACTTTAACAACTACTTGGCTTTATACATGAAGCTGAAAAGACTGTGTTGTCTTTTCCTCCTTTAGGCCATATTTTGTTGCTTATATGATCCCTCTTTACTGACATCTCAAGACAGCTAAATATCTGATGAAGTACAAGTACAAAAATGAGTGAGAACAAAGGGAAAGAGATGGTATTACTTCTGATTGTATTTCTGAGTGAGCTTGAGCATGCCCATTTTGTACCTACAGCCACCAGAGCAGATCAATCATCCAAAACTCTGTGGTAGAGATGGCACTCTTGGAACAAGAAGAATGGGAGAGCTCTTGCTCAGCTTCCAGCTCTGGGCAGTCATTTATGTCTAGATCATTCCTAAGAAGCTCTCAATGTGTTTTTAAGGCCATCCAGTGTTGATGTCTCTCCAGCTTTCCTGGCAGTCTGTCTATGTGTTTCTCTATTCTTACCTCCATAAAACTTTTGTTCTGTAATATCTAATGCTTTTCCTGCAGTAAGAACCTGTTACTCTTTATCTGCTGCACATGTGGTTAAAAGATGGTCCCTATCTCTTTGAAATGTAAAAATTGTATTTATTTATTCATATCTAAGTTTCTTCTCATTACCCTTCCTGTTCCTGGTTTTAATGCTGTCTGTTTATCTCCTCTGCCTTTTTTCATGTCCCTCCATTTTCCTTTGTCTCTTGAGAAATAAAATCCGCTTTTCACCAAGGAGGAAAACCAATTGGAGTAAAGAACTCCCTGAATGTAAGATGAGTTTTACAAACCCTCGCACAGCATCTCAGCCCTTTGTCTGTCTCCTCTGTTTAGACAGCGAGCTCTTCAGAGGAGGGGCTCTTTTCCTGTGTTTGTACAAGTGCTTAGCAGACTGAGGCCCTGATATATCTGGGTTCCTTAGGGGCTGTCGTAATGCACAATAATAATGAACCATATGTTGGTTTAGCCAGGAAAATACTAAAGCAGCAGGCTAGTAGGCAGATTTTCCCTTAATGGAGCAGGTATTGCTTAGACAATGCAGACCATTTCCCCTTCTGTCCCACTAATAATACACTTTGCTTCTTGAGGAAGCAGTCCTAGGGATGATGACGTATTTTAAACTTTGTGGGCCTTATTGTTAGTCTAATTATATTGTAGAAGTATGTTTCTGGAGTGTTTTGCAAGGCAGACATTCATGACTTATTTGCACTCTCACCCTCACGGGGCAGGAGTTGTGGTGTTAGTGTGGGGCCAGCCCTGACCTCATATGTGACCTGAGTGGTGAAGTATATTGGCTTGAGCTCAGCATCCTGACAAACTACTTGCTTTATTATTTTTTTTTTATTACTTTTGGTTTGACAGATCAAGTTTGTGTCAGCCAGTGAGGCATTGCACAGGTGTATCTCTAACAGCTAGACCTGCTTATTAGACCATTTCATGTAGGGACCAGCCTTGAAGTTATCACCCTGTTTGCTGATGTCTACTAGATCCTTCTACCAGAGTTGGTTCATTTTGCAACTAGATAGAAACACCAATTAAAAAAAAAAATAATAATCTTTCTTCCCCTCTTCCCCTCTTCCCCTCTTCCCCTCTTCCCCTCTTCTTCCTTCCTTCCCTCCTTCCTTCCTTCCTTTCTTCCTTCCTTCCTTCCTNTTCCTTTCCTTTCCTTTCCTTTCCTTCCCTTCCCTTCCCTTCCCTTCCCTTCCCTTCCCTTCCCTTCCCTTCCCTTTCTTTCTCTCTCTCTCTCTCTCTCTCTCTCTCTGTCTCCAGTGAGTTCTCAACACTTTTGAGAACTTTCTTTCACTTTTACCATTTTTGTCTTGTTGTCATCAAAATATTTTGAGCAAAGTTTCCATTGTGTAACAACACTTAGAACCTTTGACACTAAGATGAAGCATTTTGACTTTTTTTTTAGACGAAATAACCTGAAATTTTAATTTCATAAATGTTTTCCAAAGTGTCCTGAATTAAAGCAAAAGGGACAAAAGGCAATGTTTAAAAAAATATTAAAAATGATACCAAAAAGTAACAATTTTCAGCTTTATGGGACCCTTGGAGGTCCTCAGTAGTTCTGAGTGAGCCTGGCAAGGTGATGAACAATGCTAACTATTGTGGTTGTTCCTGGTCTGGTTCTGCTAGGAGCTGGGTGTAAATCTGCTGGAGCTGTCTAAGGATGCAACTCTGTTGCCAGAGCTCAGTTCAGCAGGAATCACTGGGAACAAGGGGAGAAAACTCGAGGATTTGCTACCTGGTAAATCCTCCCACTTCCCTCCTCCCAGCGGAGACGTTTGTGATAATCATGCAGAATGCTACCACTTCAGCCTGAAATAATAGCCATGGAGCAGCTCTCTGTCATAATTGCTTTACTGCTCAGGGAAGAGAGAGACTGTTTTCCTTTTTATCATTGTCTATGGTGTTGGGTTTGGCTATTCCTTCTGCCAGTTAAATATTCCTATGTTTCATCATCTTGATTTCCCTCACCAAGTAACACATGGGCTTATTTTCAGGTGGCAGAAAGGATGTGCAGGGTACTGTGAGCCTGGAGATATTGGGGCTGATATTTATGAGTAAATTCAAACTGAGTGAGACTTGCACAGTCTTGTAAAGCACAGATCTGTTTGAATCTAGAGAAGTATTTTAGGGGATTTATTGTTGCCTTTGATATGCTTTTTTATGTGTTCTTGTCAGAAGCTGATTTTTTTTTAAAGTGCTGCAGTTCAGTGTTAGCCTGTAAAAACATAAAAACCTGGCAGAGAAAGACCTGTCATAACTTTCATCATGTTACAATCTTTACTTTGCCACATCTGCTCATTACATGAGACAGGCAAAAACTCAGAGCAGCTGAACTTTGAGAAATTCCATTGCAGAGGTAACAACTGATTAAAAGCCATTTTGAATGGCTTCAAAAAATTTCTTGTGGTCTTTTCCGTTCATGAATTTCATTAGTGGAATGCCAGTAGACTACATTGCTGCATATGTTTAGATACAGATTAAGCTGGGGAATGAATTATAGGGAAGTGTAAAATAAGTGCAATGTAAGCTGTGCAGTAAATGTACTTTTTAAAATGGTTGATGTTTTTGTACAATAAAGGAAAAAATACTCTGTAGCCATGTTGAGAGCACAGCAGATGAGATCAAGCATGGAGTGGTAAAGTTAATGGTGCTGTGGCGATTCATCTTTGCAATGATCTTGCCTATGGGCTCTAACGCTGCAGCTTGGTCAATAAGTGTGATTGTAGTTATTATGTTTAAGAGTAACTATGGATTTTCAGTCAAAATGATCTTTGCTTTTGTTTTTACCATTATTCTCTTTCCGTTTGAAAAATAGCCTTCCTTTGAGAACACTGTTTGGCTGCATCTTTGCCTCTGAAGGCAGAGTGGCAAATCTCAGAGAGGCAGGTGGGTTGATCCCCTCTTGCAGGCTGAGCTCCCACCGGGATGCTGCTCCTGGGGGCTGTAGGGCAAGCAAACGGCTGCCTCCCTTCTGCTGCTCTACCTGAGCAGCAAAATTCCCTGCAACAGCTCTGAGTTTAAAAGAATGATAATTTTACTTTGAAATCAAATTTGCTTTTTTTGAGAGATTTTTAAATAAAAGAAGAAAAAAGGTACTGACATATAATCCAAGGGCTCCAGAAGCTGATGATTCTAAAAAAGGTTTCAAGCATTGTGCCATTGCATAGTTACCATAACAAAACATGGAAAGCAAGGTGCTAGTTGTGTTTTCATTTTAGATAATTTCAGAGGCTTCACATCTTGTGCACAGAAGAAAAAGCCTTTCAAGGTGGTTTGGTAGATGTGTCTTAAGGTCTTTGGCCTTTCTGAGTCACCTGGGCAAGCAGTTTCACAACTGGATATTGTCGAGGCCACATATAGCCTTTGTGTAGCTCTTGAGTTTTAAATGATACTGTACATAGTTCTGTGTTGCAGCATCCTCTAATAGATAACATTTTAAAATGTACAAAGCTACATTTGGTATAAATATAGCTCACAGCATGAAGCACTGAATAAAACATTTCTCTTCACTCATCGAGGAGGATCATGCATAACTTACTCTTGGATCTGCTTCATCATTCAGGCGTTAGAGAGTCACCCCTAATTTGTGAAAACATATGGCTTATTCCACCCTTCCACACTGAGAATTTGTTAGAGGCATGCTTGCCTGCAGTCTTGTGTTCACCATCTGGATCAACCTTCTGCAAGTTGAGGTAATCGGGAGTTAGGGTAAGGGGGAGCAGGGAAATACGTTCCTCCTCCTCTGCTAAAATCAGAGGACTTCTGTCTCTTCGCTTTGATAGAGCCGGATGGACTTAGTCTCAGGAAAAAAAAAAAAAATCATGGACCAGGCAGATAGCCAGGTCACTTAAAACACATTTGAACCAATAGTTATGAACTATAGAATCATTTCACTTTTTTTTTTTCAGGCTACATTTTGATTAACTACCTAGCAACAGTGAGTTAGGGAAAACTTGCTGTAGATCCAGTAAGAAAATATCTGGTATGTCACAGACTTCTTATCCTTTCTGAACCACAGGTCATAGTTTCCACCTACCCAGAGGTTCGAACTCCCAACTGTTCATGCTCAAATTTGATGGAATAAGCAAGTCTTGGATTACATACGTTACAGTTTGGCAGGAGTCTTCCTCAGGCCATGCATTATTCAAGTAGGAATGAAATACACATATTTTCACCAGTCCCTCAATCTCAATTACTCAACCAGAGACAATTGATTATCACATGGAGGATCATTTGAGTTTCTGTTATTTACAGTGGTTGCCCAGTCAAGTCAATGACAAATGAACAACCCTGTTTACTTGTTCTGGTTCATTTTTTTGACTGTTGTGATTAAGCAAGGACTTTTAATTCTGCTTTGGCTCAGAAAAGCAGTGTGCTTCTTGTTCAGGTTTCACCACTTGCTCTAATGCTGGATGCTCAGCGTGTGGTCAGATCCTGCTGTGTGTGCAGGTTGGACAGGTGGTACTCCCTGGTGCATGCTTCAAGCTGGGCAGCTCACAAAGACCTGTGATGGGCATCACCATTGCAGCTTCATTACACCCTCATCTATGCTGTCTTGATTTTTGTATAAAGAAGACAAACTCATTAATCACTCTGGGTTTGGATGTGGAGTCTGTGTTCACTTTTGCTCTGAGGTCCTCAGTGATACGTTATCACTCTGTTGTGGACTTGATTGTAACCTCCTGGTTTATTCCTAAGCCGGGAAGAAAACTAACAGTGACTTAAGGCATCCTTATGCTATTGAAGCTGATTGTGTATGTGGGTTAGTAGCAATGCTAATGGTCTAAACATTTCTTTAGAAAACAAATTGCAGCTGTATCCTACACTATCATACTGGTACAGAGCCACTGTGAAGCCACCTCTCTTTCTCCTGAAAAATAAAACTTCAATCTCTTTTTGAAATAAGACTTCATTTAAGTTAGTCCTGGATTGGTGCTTATGTATAAAGCCATGTATCTATCAAAATAGAAAACTGAAAAGCTCTCTTATGATGCTGTAAGCCCCTAACAGTCCATTTACTGTCTGTGTGTAAAGCACAGAGTCTGCAGATAAAGCTGATTTCACTGCCCTGTTTCTGCTATGTATATCCTTTTATCATCTTGAATTACCAGGAGCTGTTTCCATTTACTGCTCAGGTAGCAGGACAGTGTTCATCCAGACTTTCTGTATGTGAATTAAGCTGGAGTTTGTCCACTGTCTGTGAATCCAGCTAAAACAGATATTTAAGCAGGTAAAGGGGCATATTGTACTAAACCAGGGTTGGGGTTTGCATGAGATTCCTTTCAGATGAGTGAATTCCTGTTTCATGTGTTGGAAAGAGTTCCCTGTGGCCATGTGCATGTCAAATGATTTCTCAAGATCTACCAAAAGAAAGTGGTCACCTTAACCCCACCAGTCCCTCTGGAGTGGTGCCTCTGGTTCCCTCTTTGCTACAGCTAAGGCAGACCATGTTAGTGTGAAGGCAAGCCTGTCCTCTCTGCCTTAGAGATTGCTGCTGTCTTCTCTCTTTAAAGACATCCTTATGCGTTTTCTGGGCATGTCTTCCATTACTGCTAGCTTGTCCTCAAGTTAGGTTTCCCTTTTTCAGAGAAGGCATTTAGATCCTCCTGGTTTTGAGAACACTGAACATACATGAAGTAATATATTACTTGTTTCAAAGTTGAGAAGGATATAAAAATATTCTGCACTGGCAATGCCTCTGAACAGCTTTCACAATTTCCTCTCCGCACCGCCCCCACGTATACTTTCTCTCCTGTGGATTTCTGCAGTAGCTGTGCAGCTCTTTGCGTTGGCTGCTCTTATATATGTGTCCTCCATCACCCAGCTGCTCCTTCACATGGCTGTGAATCCCAGGGAATCACCCATCACAGTCTGAGCTGCAGGGTGAGAAAGAGAGGTGAGTGCAAGCATTTGGTGCCTCAGGACAGCGAGACTTTTCTTGTTGCTCCAGGGATAGTTCATAGTACATGAGTACTGTTTCAACATGAGATCCCAGATCTGATTTAGTTAAAGGTATATATGATAAGATTTTTGCCTGTCCTGATCCACCCTCTTTATTTCCTTCTTTCTTAATCACAGCATTAAAAATAATTAAAACGGATTAAAATGCAAACCAGCACCATAATCCAACGGAATGCAATAGCTGGTTTGCATGAAGTAATATTAAAATAAAAGATAAATAATTTACTGCTAGGTCCCTCATCAACTTTGGATGTCCATAAAAAACTTTAATGAGCTACTCTCCAAAACCTGAAGAATTTATGTAGCTAGATTATCCACGGCTGGCTTTCATCTCCAGGCCCTGAATGTGTCTCAAATTGCAGTGTATTCCATATGCCTTTCTGAGACAATCTGATCTCACAACCTATAATTTTTAAGCATGTAGTTTCAAATTTTAAAATAACTGCATTTGTATGCATCTGAAGTTTTACTGGCATGCTGAAAATGTTCAGTATGTTACAAATGTAAGTTTTTCTTAATGAACCTTCACAAGCCACCTTTATGCTTGGTTTTTCATACCCTTGGTTTACAGAAAGATACATCAGGGGACAACAAGAAGCAAGAGCTCCTGTGAGCTATGGAGGAAGCTCTGATGTCGCTGCAACCCAGGTTGCCAAATGAAGAGGTTCTGGATTACTGGTATTTCTGAAAGGTTTGGGTACCAGTGTATTCAGCACTTGCAGAATACCTCTAAGACAAGCAGGTCAAAACAATTTAAAGTTCTTTAATTTATTATGTTTTAAAATGAACTATAAATAAGCATCTGTACCTCCAGCATAAAAATGAGACTGAATACTTTCGATGAGCATAATGAATATTATCTTTAAAATGTTCATAGATGTAAATTTAATGGGTGGAATAGCCTGGGAATACTTCAGGAATGCTTCTTTCTGTTCAGATTACCATTTTTTTTTTTTTTTATCATATGGATGAATGTAAATGAAGACTGATGGAAGGAGCTGTTATTGTAATGTACTCATTAAGACGGTTCCTTTGTCTCAATGTGTGGATTGCATTTTCAAGATGTGAAGCTAGTTTAAAGAAAATGAGATGTACAGAGGCTTTACATTCTCCCTTCTCTTCAGCTTCTGCTCAGACCCATATAATTTTCAGGAAAAGGTTAGTGGTATGTAGGGATTATGGCATATTGGGTGGAGAAGAAAATTTCAGTCTTCAGCCGTGTTTTGAGTGGAAAGAGCAATGTCTGAAGATATATTTTAGTGAGAAGGATGAAGAGAGCCGAATTTGATCAGCATACAGTCATTCATTTCAGAACAATTCTTGAGTTAAAATGTGCTATTGAGATGTGAAGAATTCAATTCACTTAATACTGTTCAAAATCAAATGATTATCAACTTGGATTTTAATATTTTTCTTTGGGTTTACCTGTCACTCAGTACACTATACTGTTCTGGAACATGTGGAAAGCCCACTCTTACATCTGTAGTTTTAGAGCTGCTTCAGCAATGTTCCACTAGGTGTGACTGTAGTCCTCCTCTTGCCAACTTCAGTGACCTTCCTCTATCTGCTGTGAGGAAAGGCTATTTATTGCTTGGACACATTTGGTGAAGGAAGGTTTTATGAATCAGCTGAGGCAGTCAATCAGATTCAGTTTTGCTCTTATGGGTAGTGTCTTGTACAAAACAATATTCTGGACGTTCAGTTAAAATGAGGGAAGTTACTGTTGTTTTTTTTTTCCCTGGACATCTTATTTGCTTCAATTTGCATGCTGTTTATATTTTTGAAATTCAATGCTTGTGATCTGTTTACCTTTTCACTCCAGCTCATTTTCAAGCTGATATAGGATATTGCATTCTAAGTTTGGAAACCATTTGATTTTTTAAACAAAAAGTAAATTGTTTGTAATTCCCAAGATAAGAGCATGTTTATTGATCCTATTGGATATTTCAGTGCAATTTCTTGCCAGTGAAAGGACTGAATCTTTTCTGTTGTGGTGAAGTCTATACATTTTAGTGTCTATATCTATAATATTTTATTATACTTTATTTTTTAAATGATACCTCTTCTAAAGTCTTTTGAAGGCACCAATTGGAGCACACCAACCGGTGCTAGATTTCTTGGTAGCAAGATGTCATTCATGCTATGTATGTAAGCTCGACATTGTCTTCAAGAGAAGTTGGAGGGCAGCTGGGAAAGATAAGATGGGTATTTATGTTGTGAAAGAAGCTTCCTATGTGATTTCAACTGAGACCTGGGTTTTGAAGCCAGCTTAGCTTTTAAAAACTAGACACATTTGAAAAAAATATAATTACTGTTTAGAATAAACGGTGGCATTAATTGCAGTCAATTCTCTATAAAAGGAATAAACCATCACTTAATTGCATTTAAATTCGTAATACAAAAATGTATCTTGATTAGGGAAAGAAATAGACCAGGTTAATTATTTTCTTTGATAATGGTTGAAATTTATACAGAAAATTGCATTATCCTGTGGAGCTGTCATTGGCTTCTTCCTGCAGTTGCTTTTCAGTCTTCAAATAGATATTCAAACACGTGACTGTCATTTAAGCCTTGGATATTTTTCCTTCTCAGACAATAATTCTCTGCACTCAAAGCTGAAAACTTTACAGCTTTATGCTGTCTGTGTTCTGTGGGGGTGCAGGTAGGAAGTGACTATAGGAATTGACGTGTATATTTCTTGGTATAATTTGCAATCAAGTGGAAATGAAGCTATTTCAGTTTGGGTTTGTTTGTTTTTTGGTTGGTTGTTGGTTTTGGTTTTTTTTTTTTTCCTTTATGATTGATTGAAACCCTTGCTTAAAAATTCCCAAAGTTAATCCAGGAAGGGGAAGGAAAGAAAGGACACATGTCCCAGAACACTGCTAGGGAATGAAAGGTGCTGAACAGAATTATTTTCTGAAAGATTGAAACCTGGTGTGTTGTGAAGTCTAATTTTAGGCCACATTATGCTGCAATATGGTATTAGATTCAAAGAGCAGCAGGTGTCAGAGAATCTGCTAGCTGACACTCCATGTTACAGCAGAAAAAGCTTTATTAAATTCATTTTCTAAGCTGCAAATAGGACTCTGACATGGTGTGAAATTCAGCTAAACTGAACTTCTTCAGCTCCTGCTTTAGCATGTCATGGATTTTCTGAAATCACCCACTGTGATCTGGCTAGCCCAAGTTTGGAAATGCTGGCTATTAGCCTTAACAGGAAAATTCTTTGCTTTCAAGCCCTGTGTGCTTTCCACCCACAACCTAATGAATCCTCAAGGGGGTCTGAAATGAGACAAAACCCAATCCTGAACTGAGTGAGAAGACAAAAATCTATTTCATGCCTTTCCCACAAGAGACAGGTCTAAATCACTGAGAAATATTTTGTGATGGGACTGGGGATATCTGGATGAAATAGCTATTTTTATTTTGAATATTTGGAATGTAGCTATAGCCTAGATATGTGTGTATGAGGTGTTTGCCTGAAAATTTAAAAGGTTTGTCACAGTAGATACATAAATTATGTGGACATAACTTATCATGGCAAGGTTTTCTAATGTGTACTTTCTCTATCAGTCCTGTGAAGAAGCCAAGACACTCTGGCATGGGGAAGGGCTCTGCTCCACCTCCTCAGTAGTGGGCTTCATGCTGCCATCTCTTTTGACCCAAATGGGAGATGGACATGCTGGGCTTGTCTCGCACTCCTCAGAGCCGGAGGAGTTCTGTCTTACACATTTGTGGCACTTGCCCTCCACTTCCTCTCTTCTACTTGAGCAGGCTGCAGAAGCATTTGCTTATTGGTATGTAGGCAAACAAAGTCTTCCTGAGAGGGATGGATAGAAGGGAGGAAATATTTGCAATACTGGTAATTTTGATAATTGTGCAGTGCCCTGATTTTACCTGCAGTTGTAGCGTGAGCAGAATTCAGTAGGTGAAGCAATTGATGCTGGGTTTAAAAATCCCTGAAAATGTTGGGAAGCAGCAGAAAAGATAAAAAAGGAATTGTCAAGGCTTTGAGAAGCCTGTGGAATTAATTTAGAGAGCTCCCTTTGGACAAAACAGTGTCAGGTAAAGAGTGTTTTATACAGATCAGATACGATCAGCCGGGCACTGCTGGCAGTCCTAGGGAGTAGTAGAGCACAAATAAAATGTTCAGGCTCTGAGTTAAAGTAATTTCTTTATCCTTTTTTTTTTTTTTTAATAAATATAATTTTTAAGGCTCCTTCCCTGCCTCTCTTGGACAAGGTTCCACATCTGATCTCATAAAGGGTCAAGATATAAACCACACAGGAATGCTTTCTAGGGATGCTTGTAATCGATGGGCTTTTTATGCACAATTTGGGTCCTTGTTGGGAGTCTGAAGTGCCTTTAGCCATTCAGGCTGCTTTATTCAGAAAGATCCTTAGCAAAGGGAAGTGCATACACATAACAATCTTCAAGGAAGAACTGGAAGATTTGGAGTTTGCATACAGACTCTTTCACACTAAGTTCCCTGCTCCTGTGAGTTGTGAAAGATTACACTTTTGGGAAATGCAAGGTATTGCTTCTTGTTATCTTGCTCAAATTCTCACCCAACAGCCTGATGATGCAAATCATTGTATGTCCACTGAATTTGGTTGTCAAAACAAAAAAAAAGCCCATAAATGTGGTCATGTGTTGAATTACAGTAGTTGTATTTGATATGGGAAGGCTCATAATATCTGTGAAGTGCAGCTAAGTAATGATCTGAACCACGGGCTGGAAGATGGGCTCTTGGGTGAGCAGATATGCTGGGACACCTGAGAGGTGGCTTCAGCTTCATAAGCTCTACAGGGAGGTGAATTGAGCTGTGTGGAGTCTGAATGATTAGGATTTCATTAAAAATGTGAAAGTAGGGCAGTGGTCTTGTCAGTTTGTGGGCAAACATGAAAAAGTTTGTAATAGTGCAAACTGTCCATTCAGCAAGATTTCGAAGCTATGTTCGGTGTAACCATATTGTTCCGATGAATCCATATTGAATTTTTTTCCTTCAATGAACGTGGAATTCTAACCAAATCCTCAACTGAGGCCAAACAAAATGCACTGGTGTACTTATAAGAAGTAGGAGCCAAAAATGCCAAGCCCTTACAATGAGCAGGGAGCTGCATTTGATGTGTGTTGTTAGGAAGGGTATCTCAGAGACTAATATCAAGAGTGATATTTTATTCTAACAGGTAAAATTGCATGTATTTTGGGATAGAAAGTTTTATTCCATTCATAATTTTTTACAAGGAAACAAGACTTCAGCCTGGGCACATGATCAGTATTTTGAAAAAGGGGACAAGGATAGCTTTCATTCTACTTCTGGCACTGCTATTTTTGTACAGAAACCATCAATATCATCATAATGTGTTTTCAGACCACATTATGTGAAGGAAATCTGTGACTTCATCTCAAAGGTGACCTGCAAAGGAAACTTCAAAATTGGCTTCTACTGCCTCTTTTTGTTTTGTTTCTCCCTTTGGGTTTAAAAATGTTGTACAAAGGTCTGGGAAGCTTTGAATATTCCCAGCTTTCTGCTTTGTGGCTTTTTTTTTGTTTGCTTTGTTATTATATTTAAAAATAACAGGAATGCAAAGCTTGCTTTTGCTGGTCTCCCCATCCCCCATTTTATCCTGGACAACTCTTTAGGGATTTCAAGGACAGGAAAGTGAAATGTGGCTCAGAGGCATTTATTTTTTCGAAGAAAAGGTTTCTTTTGAGTGCTCAGACTCAACAGGTGTTATTGCAACAAGCAGAATTTTGGACCTGAACCAGCCTGACTTGACATTTCTTCTCTCTCTGTAGTGAAACTTTCATCTTTTGTTGTGGTCATAATTACATTAGTTTTCATAGGGTTTTTTTTTTTTTTTTAGACAAACATTAACTTTTAAATGTTAAAATATTTTCCCGTCTTTATAATTTTTTTTTCATGTCTCCTCAAGTAGTTTTTTATATCACAGATAAGAGGAAAAACTATTTTTTTTTAAGAATTAGAGAAGGCTTCAGAAGCTCTGGGTTAGGAGCAAAAGTGAAACGGTCAGAAACTCTACAGCCTTCAGTACAAACATAGCTGTATGTGGCTTCACAAGCTATGATCCTGGTGCTATGTGGGATTGAGTTCCTGGGAAGCCATGCTAAGAAGGAAACCACTACTCTGTGGCCAATCCAGCTATGGAAAGGTGGACGTTTATGTGTAGCAGGAATTTCACATTTGAAATCAGATCTGAGTGGTGGTTTTACATGCAAATATATACAGAAGAGGGTAAAAATCATTCATTATGCCAGTAGCACCTAAAGTCTCCCATTGGTGAGGTGATAGGGTAAGCCAAAAGACACATGAGGAGCAGCTGATCTGCTTGGCTGCTTGTTTTTGGATTAGGAGAATGGTGTGTGTGTGCAGGAGGATCTTGCTGGTCTCAATCTCCTGTTGTGTTTTAGGTGCTTCATGAAAAGGTGTTGTCTGGGAGATGTGTGCAAACAAAATTGTTCATCTGTCTCACAGCCTGCATTCTACTTGTGCCTTGGGGAACTTACAGGGGAAAATGATGTCTGGGATCAGGCTGACATGCAAAGCCCATGGGTCATACCTTGCATTCCCTCTGTTATTTTGTCTGCTTGGTTGGGATGCTAACATAATGAATTTTAATTGAAAAAGAAAAATCTTTTGGTGGAAGCATATTCACAGACGGTGGAAGTATAAATTACAGAATAATTCATGGACTATTTGCAGCTCTTGAGAATTCAGCTGGTCTAAATAATGTATGTTTATACATACAAATTGTATGTGTATCCCTACATATTTTAAGTGTTTGATTGTTTCACATTAAGAAACAAGTGAACAAGTGCTGACTGTAATGTATTGGAACACTTGCCATTTTGCTTTTATTTTTTCACTAGCATTATAAATTTCACATATTTTTATCAGTATATTTTTCATACCTGTATTTTATCTCTGGCCTAAAACTATATAAGCATGGCAGATAGACAGCATCTATTTAAAGCCTGAAGTTACTAATGAAGAGCATCAGTAGACATAGGGCAGCTGTCACCCCACAGCTAATTAGAGATGAGAAGCAATGGAGGACCCAGTGCTGCTGCCTCGTCTGCCTGCATGTCTGTGGGCTTGCTCCAATGCACAGACATTGCTTCTTGGTGCCTCATACAGAATAAAATTGCCTGATAGATTTTCAATGCCTGATGTGCTGGCTGCACTAATGACAGTGCAGTCCCAGAGCACAAAGAGGCTGCAGGGCTGCCACTGCCTGGCAGTGGTGCAGGGGAGGGTGGTGGGGTGGGGGTGGATTTCTCCAGCTCATGCATACCTCAGTCACCTAAATCTGCCTTTTTATAAATTAAAGGCAGAGTTTCTCTTATCTATCAGAACAAGAAAGAAAATGTGTTTTGCAGCGTGTGTGCACACATGTGTAAATGTCATAAATATCACTCACTTGCTCCTTTAAACTCAGTGTGAGGAAGAGTCAAACAGACAATACTAAATATTTTAGAGGTGTAACGGAGCTTCTGGATGGTGGGAATGAAGTCACTCAGGTGCCCAAGCTGCTAATGGTTTGCTTCTGCAGAAGTGTTTAGACCTGAGGCTGTTATCGACTCTGAAAGAGACCCTGGAGATGAGGGAGGATTTCAGCTTAGAGCTGTGTCAGAGGCTGCTGCCCTATGTACATGAGCCTTCAGCCTTCCAGTGGTATCTGGCCATGGCTGTGCACATTGCTGTCCTGATTAGGGAGGACAGCACATTGTTCTATAACTGCCCCAGCATTGTGCCAATCTGATAGTGTATCCAAGTAGAACACACCAGTGATGAATTTAAGGAAATCTTGAATGAATCGGAATGAAATGGAAATTAATTGGAAAATATGAAATAGGGCTGAAATGAGAGGATCTCCAATCCTTTTCTTCTAATTGCTATGTCACATTTGATGAGTACCTGCAGGTTACACATGCTCTCTGAGAAGGACTGAATGGAGTAATGTTGAAAGATAAGTAGCTGAAAGGGATCTCCCTCATGTAGGTGACCTGCACATCTGCTGTCAGACACAATCAGGAAAACCCCCACCACTTGATGAGAGTGGCAGTTGGGATTGAAATGCAGGGACAAATCACATCTATGGCTGTCGAGGCTGCTTTTGGAAGAGGAGGAAAGAACCTCACCACAGTAGTTTTGCTTGATCAGCATTATATGGATCCACAAGTTGTTACACAGATTGAAACTAAAATGCACTCACAGTGCAAAATAACAGAGTGAGATGTGAGAGCAGGGAGAAGGGTTTCTGAGGGAATTCTGCTTCAGTATTTTGTAACAGCTTTGTTGGAGAAGGAATCATAGTCCAAAATTAGATTAATTCACTTCCATGTCAGAGTAGCGTCTAGTTCCATTCATAAGGACTGTATAAAAAATGGGTCATGGTGAGACACAACTGGCAGGGCAATGACAAGTGAAGGCTGTATAGGTGGCAAAGATGTGCTGGTGCTGTCCACACTGGGCATATTGTGGGCAAAGTACAACAGGGGACAATGAAGGAAACAAACAGATGCTTTGGCGGGGTGGGGGAAGAAAAAATCGGGACTTGTGTCTTTATGCTAAAATGCCAGATTCAGATAATTTCAGACTCAAGCACAGAAGATGACATCGGTGTGTCCCGAGTGGCTGGTTTTAAGGACAGCCGTTGAAATGGGTGACAGACTTGGGGCAAGGTGTGCAAACTGCAGCAAGGCTCTATCTGTGAGCTCCATACGTATGGGTCATGGAGAATCCTAGCAGAGTGACTGGTGGTGGTCATTACTGGTTGAAGCTGGTTTCAAATCAACAGCCTAGAGGCAAAAGCTGTAATTTTTGTAGGATACAATGGCTTATTTAAATGCAAAGTTCTGCCAACTATACCTTCACCTTATGATAGTGAGCTATCAATGGCTGCTTATTAAATAGCCTTGTGTTTTAAACAAGATATTGATAGTAACTAGCATTCACTATTAAGTGTAAACAAGTTCCAGAATTGTTGCCAACTCTGTGAGTTTTCTCTAATCTGCATAGCTATGAAAGCTTCTCTTTTGCAAACGTGGCTGGCTGTATTTTAGAGCTATATTTCTGTCACCACTCCTGCTCCTCACAGGTGCAAAGAGTCAGCTCACAGTGAGACAGGTTTGCCGCAGCACTTTTTGTGTTGGCTTACCTGGTACCAGCGTTGCCAAGACCCCATGAGGTCTCAGTTTGAGTATTGGCTGTGGCTGCGTGCAGATTGCACACAGAGTTCAACTACCAGATGGGGGACACTAAATCGTCTTTGTCTAGCCAAGAGCTGGCAGACAGAGCACCACTGCTGCTCTCAGCCAGAGAAATACTGAAATTGCTCAATCAACATAATTCATGAAGCTTTGTGGCAGGTCTGCAGCTCCACAGGCCAGTGAGATGGTGCCAGGTCAGACAAAGAGCTGTGCAAACCCACGGCTGTGCTCATTTACTCAGAGGATGCGCGCAGCTGCCTGCTGCTGCCCAGCGTGAGAGATCTCGCAGAGGTGCTTTCAAGGGGAAAATTTAGTGAATGACACTGTTGCCCAGTAATTCCTGCTTTGTTTGCAGAGAGAGGGTCATGGCTAAAAGCTCTGTCCCTGATCCCTTTTATGATGCTGCCTTAAAGCACTCTCAAGCCCATTGAGTTACTTGGCTGCCCCCATCCTACCTACCCTCACTTGTCATAAACTGCAGTCTCAAGGTTAGGGAAAAACAGCAAATAAGTTCAAATCTTTATGGGCAGGGCTGGGCAAATACTCCAGCAAGCCTTCTCAATCATTCTTTCAAACAGAAAGAGGTTTAATCTGTAAGACGATATTTTCAGCCCTTATTTGCTTTTCATGCTCTGGGGCAGTGGGGTTTCCAGCAAGCTCGCCTTGAGCAAATGGAGTCTTCAAAGGCCCTGGCAAAAGTGAGAAGTGCTGCAAGCTGTGGAAACGTCCTGCCTCGTGGTGCTAGGTGAAGTGTGCATTTATACCCTGTGTGTGTATGTCCAGCTGAAACATCCTCTTTGTTTTGTCAAAAAGTGGAAGAAGAGGCCGAACATGAAGAACAAGCAATGAGGAGCCTGTTGTTACTGCCATGGTCAGAGGGATCAGTCCCGCACTGGTAATGCAGTCAGACAGAGGCCAAATAATGAATTTAAAATGAATTAAAATTGTACGTTTCTGTTAGCAAAAATTAATATAGTATATGTTTCAAATCTCCCTAGCTATTTTTTATACTTTAGGCTGCAAATTATTTGACCTCACAGCTTTTATTATAGACCTGAATCTTCCTGGAGATGTTTATCCAGCATATACATGTTAGGGTGTAAATGTTTGTAAACATGCTGGTAAATCTGCATATATGTGTTTATATTTTGACCTAGCCTTGCTAATGCCTGGCAAAATTATCTTGTAGTATATGGTATGGAATATATCTTGCAAATACTCTTAAAGCATCAATTACAGAGTTAATTCAATAGCTATTAGTAATTAAACATAAATGCAGCTTTACAGTTCTGCCAACTGGCTAAAGTAACGTGCTTTCATCATCTACAGAAGCAAAGTATTTTTCAAATCTCTGACTGAATATTAAAATCCCAAATTAAATTATAATTACCTGAGAGTTTCATGGCAGTCTGTAGCCAGACCAAGGAGGACTCCTTCCTCTCGAGTGTCCTGCAGGAGCTCTGCTCCAAAGCTCAGATCTGCAGCTCATCACATCTACTCAGGTGGGGCAGACAATTGTCAAGAAATCTGTTTTTGTTCCAGTACTAGCAGGAAACTGGTTAGGAGGTATCATCACCCAATCAGTTTATACAAAGGAATGTAGATTTCTGTGTGTTGGCAACAGTTTTCAACTTGTTTTGAAATTTTTTCCTCTATTATCAATGGTAGCAGTTACTTGGCCATGAATTGTAGGTCTTGTAGGTACATAATATTTTATTAATAATATTTTTGACTGGTCCTTTGTGAGTTCCCATTCCCATATACAGTGTAGTTTCATGCAAGATGTACTTCTATCACTTGCATGTCATCGCTATGTGTTCCCATACTGTGACACATCCTCAGGAATCCTGTACTTGATGCCACAGTGATATTTTGTAAGTAGCAATCCAGGAAACAAAAGACTAGTGCTATGTTAATAGAGTACTTCATAAATAGGATGGTACTACAGTGTGTTTTTATGAGGTGATTTGTTTCTGTTAGTGGCCACTGGGTGGAGGAAAAACTGAAAAAGCTGAAACTTGGAGCACAGAAACAAGTGGCCTGATTTCTAGGACATTCAGGGTGCCTGCAAATCCTATTGTCTTGCTGACAATCAGCAGCTCCTGGAAACTGGGTCGTTTGTTTAGGTGCTTCATTTTGAAATATGGCAGGCTTGTGATAATTCCAAGATGGTTTAGCAGAAAAGTCAAGGAAAAAAAAAACAATGACAGAGCAAGAAAAGCTTGAGCAGTGTAGGGTGAGACATTGAGTGGAACCCAGGCTTGGAAGAGAACTTTTCAGGAGGAGCTTGCTAAGAAAGTGCAATGCTTGCTCTGTCTTTACAATTCCCCTCCATTTTAATTTAGTATCCGTGGACCAGAAGATGTGCAAAGATCAGTGGGAGTGTGACTTGGCCATATAAACACACTTTTTGAGTGTGTGAAGTATTACATATAGAAATTAAATGTAGGCACATTGATTTACAATACTGTTCCTTTTGATCCCTCTGTTGTATGCTAGTCGGAGGTTATATATAAGAAATTACTGTTTATAACCTTTTTTTTTTTCACCCTCCTGCAGGCTGAGAATGAGACTAGCCCCTTAGGTTTCTGTTAACATTCTGTAGCATAGTTTTAAAATGAAAATGAAGCAGTTGCTTGGAAACCCTCCTCCTCTTTGTGCTACTTATTTTACTTTCTCAAGATGCCTTTTTCCAGACTATTAGTTGTAAGTGACAAAAATATTCCAGGCGGAGCTGCTGATGTCTCTTACTGTGTAGATTGTGTAACATTGCCTCTTACAAGTCCCTGTTTTGATTGGTGTATGCTTTGCCAGACTTCAACCATTTTGAACAGAATTTGGAGGAAATTTTCTTTGCTGAGTATCTCCCTAAGTTGTTTTGGAAAATTTCACCCAAGATGATTCCCAAGGACAGAGCTAGAGAACTATACTCTGACAAAACAATATGGTGAACTTTGATAAAGGCAAAATATTTCAATACTTTGAAGCCAGAACCTGAAACTCACCTGGGGAAGAAATATCTGGCTTCTTGCCTGAGGAATATATGTTTTAGTACTTCTAATCTATGCATATTTGGATAAATTGTAGTGTTGTGTCTTATTGAAGGGCTATGCAGAAAGGGGATAAACCCATTCCAAGCAATATTGATCCTGACATCTCTGAAGTTCTCAGCATCTTGCAACTTTAATAATATTCTTATGGAATAGTTTTCTTGTGAAAAGTATATATTTTAAGTTGGGCAATCTAAGCATCAGCTGCATAGATCTCAGAATTTCTACAACACTTTTGACACAGAAAACTAATTTTTTCCATACAATTTTACTCCTATCAATCCATTGGGAATTCCAATGGCCACGGGATCCCATATCTTCAATAATGGGGATGTTAGTACAAAAGGCTATGTGTAAGTTTTAAAGCATATGGATCCATAAAATGCCTCAGGGTTACCCATATTATCTATAGGAAACAGTCCTACAGAGAATACACTGGGACTGGATAATAATGAGAAGGCAGCTTTCCAGACAATGGATCAATGAGTTATTTCATTTTGGAAGCCTCTTCTGAGGAACAGAGTGGGAGCAAGATAATTCTGAAGAGGGTTTAGCAGCATGAGATCTCTTGTGCAACTAAGCAAATAGCTGGGCAGTCTAGTTACACACAGTTTCAAAGTACACAAATCATCCAGGTATTTTTGGAGTAAAATAGTAACATTCTGGGTTTGTTTCAGTAGCATGCAGAACAAAATACATACTTTAAAAATTCTATGTGGAAGAAAAATATTGTTGGGGAGCCCTGGACTGTAGGAGTTAGACAGGAATTGTTTGCTTTTATATTTTTTTTATGTTGCTACAAACCATTTTCCCCCCTCTGTGCGCTAAAAGCAGCACTGTGTAACCAGGTGTCCAGAGGCACAGCAGAACCAGTTGGTGTTCAGCAGGCTTTTGTGTCTTTCTGAGACCTGTATTTCCTAAATTGGGGCAGGATGATGGATACACATGGGCTAATGGGGCCATGAGGCATCCTTTAGAGAGAACCCAAGGGGGTGTAGAGTTTGGAGGAGATCAAATGCTTTTCAGTCTGTGAAACTTGGTTTAAAACAGTTGCATTGCTTTACAGTTTACAAAGGACTACCATCTACCTGAGCTGCTTGGGCCTTATTTTTTTTTTTACCACCTTATTTTTTTTAATTTGGTAGTTGAGGACTTTGTATGTTTTAAATATCTGGAAATCCTCGAGACGTGGTACCTTTATATAGACATTGTGCCCAGGCTGCCTGACGTGGCCTAGATACCCATTTTGCTGAGCCTGCTCTGCTCAGAACATCTGGATGTGTTACATGTGGTTAGAAATGCTGCAGGCCAGGCCTACCAACCTGAACTCACACATATGCTATGTCTCAAATTTCCCTATCCCAGAAAGTTGGCAGGAACTACGTATCAGCAGTGCTAAAATATGGCTGAAAGCTGCATGCATCTACCAGGAGCTGTGTGCTAGCATTCCCTCACTCAGCAGGGGGGGTGATGAGTTTTTCATTAATATTAGCTCTCTGGAAAGAGCAGATGGTACCAAGATCTTGCACCTCAGAGCCAGGATTACAGTCTGGAGCCAGCTGAATAATTTTCATTGGTTCTAGAATTTCACAGACCCCTTCCAGCCTTCATTTACCTTTGTAAGTGGAGTGAGAGTGCCAGCTCAATGAACTGATGTGTTAAACATGAATAACATAATGAATGATTATTCTGAGCATCAATATTGACTGATAAGAGGGTGCCACGTTTCCCTGTCTTACTGATGGCATATACTGCTTTCACTGATTAAAATTTGTAGAATCAAGAAAACTGGCTCTCAAATGGCCTTCTCAAGGCAACGAGACAGCAGGATTGTCCAGGGATTGTATGGCTGGAAAGCCTCTGGAATTTCTACATAACTGCTACCTTGATGGTGAGACTCTTGAGAAGAGGTAGCAGAGAGGCAACTTGGGAAGAACAGGTTAGATCAATATTTTGTACTTGCATTTTTGTTTTTCAGATTGGTGAATGTTTCATCAACACAGATGTGTTTTATAATACCAAAATAATAGATTGGAAATGATTTTAATGCTATGATAGACAATAATAAAAAGACATCTAAATGAAGATAAAGATACTGTGATAGACCAGTAAGGTGTAATCCTTACAGATAGTACAGAGATGGAGAAGAGAAATCAGAGAATCTTGATGCAAATTATTCAAAGGCTTCTAAAACAGAAATAGCAGCTTCAGGTTACATTGGTGTGGTAGGTTTCCATAGGTTGATTCAATTAACTATATTCTGCTTAAGCTCACTAAGAATGTGTTCAGACACGTGACTGAAGACACAGTCTGTGTAGCTTTTTCCAATAGCAAGTGGAATTTTGAACGTTTGGCTTAAGTAATGCAGTGTGTCATTTGCTTCCCAATGCACTTTAATCTGCTGTAAAATACAGATGGATCATCTCAATACCATAGAGTTACAGACTTCAAATATCCTGTTCATGGCCAAATAATTTAACTCTGAGAGAAAGGATCTCTGCGTCTCAGTGTTTACATTCATTTGTCTAACTGTTCTGATTCTGGCATACGCTTTCTTTTTGCAGGGTCTGATCTGCATACAAAAGTCAATGGGAACATTGCTCTCAGCTTGACAGGGGCTATAACTGGTACTGATGGAGATTATTGCTCTTGCTACACTGTAAATTTGGACAAGCTAGCTAAACAGTGCAGTCTTAAGTGGATGCTTGTGAAAAGCTTTTAAATCTTGTCTTTTGTGCCTTAACAGCTTTCTCCTGTTTGTTTTTTTTCTCATTGATCCAGTTGGTTTGATGCAAATTTAGTGAAACCATCCAGGAATACAAAGAAATAGTATCACAAAATAACTTTCAGAACACTGAAAAAGGACTCTATAAGGTTTCAAGTACGTTTAAAGGGGTCTCATAGAAGCTTTTTTTTTTTTAAAGGACTCGATTATCATTACACTCTGTTAAATCCAGGCACAGTCATCTATTCCTTTCCCAGGAAATTAAACATAAAAGATGAAATAGATCCCACTGAAGCAAAGGGCAAAACTCCCACCATCTTTGTTGAGACCAGGAATTCTCACAAGTTGTGCATGGAGAAACACTCTGAACACCATGCTGTACGCTATACTTTGTGGTAGTAAAGAGCATTTACTAAGGTCACAACTCCAGCTATTTACATGATTCATTTGAGTTGTCTTTGCTGCATTGCTGTTTTTCTGACTACTTAAGGGCATGTATAACTGACTTTAAATGGGGAATTGATGGCTATGTGTGTGTGTTTCTTTTGGACAATAGGCATAAACAGAGCCTCCAGATACCAGCCGGTGTTTTTCCTGGACCATAGGAAGGTCCACCTGGACCATAGAGTCAGTTCCACCAGGTTTCTGTTGCAGCCTTAGTCACTGGGATTAGCTGACTTTGACTTCTTTAACCAGGCTGGTTAATTAAACCATGCTTCTTGACTGACTGGTACCTACTTCGTACATGCAGAGTTACACACTTCACAATAAGATAGTTACTATGATGACCGTTTAAAAAAAAACAAAAAAACCAACCCAAACCAAAACTGCTGTCCAGCCACATCACTTCTTGTCTGCTTGCTTGCCAAGGCTTTGTTAAGAAAAGACTTCGTTGGTAAAGTTCAAGAAGATGGGCTGGGCACATACAAAATACAATTGTGAAGTGAAAGGAGGATGAGAGTACCTGAGGCAGGGATTAGTAATTATTTTGGTCCAAACTGTTATTATAGCAAAGAGATTCTCATTTAACTCTGACATATTTGCCTGCTATGGGGGCTGCCAGAAGCCTTATCTATCCCCCCAAGTCCCATCCAGTTTTCTACTTGCAGGTCTTCATCGAGGTCTTGGGAGGAGGGAGGAAGGAAAAGAGAATTCCCCAGAAAAGAATGAAACAGAGTCGAGTGAGAACAGCACAACTGCTGCTCCTAGAGCCTGAGGGCTCTTTCAGGGCTCTTGGATGGTCACTTGCAGGGATATTGCTTGTTGCAGGAGTGGAGTAGACAGTAAAGGGAAAAAAAAAGATTAACAGCAACAATGATGAATGCACTAACTCCACCACAGAAGTATATTGTAGCTTTCTTGAGGTGGCCTCTGATAGGAGAGCAGTGTAATGAGTGTAAAACATGGCTGTGCAGACCTTCTTCTGAAGGGCATTATGTATGCACTTCACATCGGAATTATTTACATGTTTAAGCAGTGATCATTGTCCATCATGTTTTAGTACCGACAATTGGAACTCCCACAAAAAACAGCTTCTGCTGGACCCTGGCAATTAAGCCAGATAGTTTTGTGATTGGCTGGTGAAAGCAACATTTACTAGTGTGCTTTGCACAAAGAAGAGCCCAAAATGAGAGAAGCTATAACATTCAGTTGATGCTTCTTCCAATAGTATCTCTCCTTCTCAGGTCTGAATGTCAGTAACTTTGAAGTCCTTTGGTAATACAACTTTCTTTGCTGTCTTCAACAGAATGAAATGCAACCCCACAATGGTATAAATGGACGTGTGGGGTTGTTCCTGGACACTAAGTGCCCCACACTGTGCTCACATGCAGGGAAGTGACGTTGTTCCTACTGTGGACTTAGGACTGAATGTCAAGTTCTCTTCTTCCCCTGGTGTACCTTGTTGGTTCTTAAAGAAATCAGTTTTAATACTCGTTCATGCCGCAGCTGCATGTGGGCTTCAATTGAGACATTGGTGTCTGTGGCTTTGTGAGGATTTTTTTTTCAATGTAGTTAGTCATGAAGATTGAATTGAAAAGATTCTTCTGAAGGAAGTAGAGGGATCACTAAACACACCAAGCATTGGAGTTTTTCTTGTTTAAAGATGGATTTCCTTCATGAAACCCACATAGAGAAGTCACCATTTAGAGAGGAATATTATCAAAAGATTTTTTTTTTTTTTTTTTTGCAAATCATACTCTATATAGTGAACACTGTGACTGTTAGAGATTTCCTATGTACAAAGGGTAGGATAAATGTGGTGAGTTGGCTCTGGCTGGATGCCAAGTGTCTAACAAAGCTGCTCTATCACTTGCTGCCTCCTTAGCTGGACAGGGGAAAGAAAATGTAACGAAAGGTTTGAGGTGAGTTGAAATAGGGACAGTGATTTGAGGGAGTAAAGGGCAAAACATGTCAAAGAGTGGGGCTGATTGTGGGAAATTTCTGTTCTGATTGGTGAAGGTATATATATTATGTGTAAATTGTTCATTTTCATCCAGTGTTGTGATGATGATCTTTTGATTTTGGTGTGGGGAATTCTTTTGTGTTGAAGTGAGTGAAGATTGTGAAGACTGCATGATGAATGTGGATTTTAACAGTAACTCTTAAGTGCATGATTCATAGAAATGAGAAATGTATTTGGTTTACATGGCAAAGTTTTGGTAGCAAGAGGGCTGCAGTGGCTTCTGTGAGAAGCCGCTGGAAGCTTCTACTATGTCTGACAGAGTTAATGCCAACTGACTCCAGGATGCAACTGCTACTATCCAAAGCAGAGCCCATCAGTGACACTGGTGGCACCTCTGGGATAACATAATTAAAAAGGGAGGAAAAAAGTCTCCTTGTGAAATTGCTGACAGATAGAGGAGTAAAAATATGTGAGAGAAACAACTGCAGACATCAAGGTCAGTGAAGGAGAGAAGGAGTTGCTCTTAGATGCCAGAGCAAGGGTTGCCCTGCAACCTGTGGTACAGCCCATGGTGAGGCAGGCCCTGCCCCTGAAGCCATTGGAGGCCCTGGTGGAGCAGAGATTTACCTGCAGCTGAGGTAGGACCCCACACGGAAGCAGGTGGATGAGCCTGAAGAAGGCTGTGACTCCATGGGAAGCCCATGCTGCAGCAGGGTCCTGGCGGGACCTGTGAACCCATGGACAGAGGAGCCCACTCTGGAGAAGGTTTGCTGTCAGAACTTGTGAATCTGTGGATGACCCACACTGGAACAGTCTGTTCCTGTAGGACTGCACCTTGTGAAAGGGATCCGTGCTGGAGCACTTTGTGAAGAACTGAAGCCTGTGGGAAGGACTCAGGTTGATGTTTATGGAGAACTGACTGCTGTGGGAATGACCCCATGCTGGAGCAGGAGAAGAGTGTGAGAAGTCTGACCATAAACCCCATTCACTGTTCCCTGGTGCCACTGGGGAGGTGGAGGTAGAGAATTGAGAAGCGAATCTGAGCCTGGGAAGAATGGAGGAATAGAGGGAAAGTTGTTTTAAGATTTAATTTTATTTATCATTATCCTATTAGGATTTGATTGGTAGTAATTGAATTTCCACAAGTCATTTTGCCTGTGATGGTAATTGGTGAGCAATCTCCCTGTCTTTGTCTTGAACCCCAAGGCTTTCATTGTATTTTCTCTCCTCTGTCCAGCTGAAGAGGGGAGTGATGGAGTAGCTTTGGAGGACACCTGGTATCCAGCCAGCTCAACTCAATACAGTAACAGGTTTTACAATTAGTGTAATATTAAAAATATACAGTATAACTGCACAGAGCTGAAAAGCATTCTCCCATGTAGTCAAGGGAATGAAATAGTGAAAAAATACATCTTCATCCGGAAAGACTTGACACATACATCCACTTCAGATTCTGTTAGTAATGTTCTTAATTTGCAGTGTGTCATAGGAGGGCAGCATTAGTTACTGTAATGCTGTATTTATGATGTTATCAGTAGCAGAGCTGCAGTATAGTTTTCACCACAGAGCAGAACTCAGTTTGCTGGGGATTTAATGTGAAAGTTCAATAACAATAATTTAATATGTACTGTGTACAGTTAGAATGACAGTTTTTTTTCCTCTCTCAGCAAGAAATAAATGTGTTGGATAATTAAGCCTTGCCACCCTGTTCCCCATTCAGAAAAGAAATATACATATAGGTCCATATTGTTCCATGGTTTCATTTTATGTAGTTACCTTGGCTTCAGTGGTGTGGCACTGATTTACACCAGGAAAGCATCCAGTCCAACTGCCAAAGATAGTATCTTTATATAGCTATAAAAGTCATGGAAGAAATCATATCCTGATATCAAAGGCATTGACTGTTTTTTAATGTACTTTGGCAAAAAAGAAAGAGAGAGATTGAGGGAAAAGTGTGTTTACTTTTTGGTCTGTGACTTATGGTTCAGAGCAAGCTGTCAAAGACCAAACAAATACTTATTTCTAAAACTTTTTCCAAGTGGATGTATTGCTCATGATACATACTGAATTAACAGCCCCGGAGACTGAAGCCTTTTAATTTGGGTGGATTTCAAGGTTCTCGCACAAAGCCTAATTGTTTCCTTTTTTGGGAGAAGACTATTTGTCCCTTGTACGGTTTCAGGCATGCTGTTGATGTTCAATAAGTAACAATAAAGTCAGAGTAATGTGATCTATGCAGCTGTCCTGGATGGAGCCAGGAAGATGAGACCCAGCACGAGCTGGTGCACCCCTCCTGACTGCTGCTCCTATGCATCCTGCTCACAGACTGCAAGAGCAGCTGCTGATCTCTGCCTGACTCTATAGAGGCTTTACAGGGTGCCCCAGATTTCTGTTACAGGGATCCCCAACTTAAACGAAATAATTTCTGTCTTCTGCTAAAATCAGTTTTTAATTGGCCCTTCTGAGGTCAGGCTGCTCATTCTGCACCTGAAGCTGAACGTTTCTTGAGCCAAACCAGCTGGGATTTTTGTATCGTTCCCATGGGTGTAAGGAGCAAACAGGCTTTCAAAACAGAGGGAAGGGTGTTGTAGCCCAAGTGTTGGCAGTTCAGCAGTCCTTCCCCCACAGATAGTTGTCCATGTACTAAACACAAATTAAGAACAAAGGAATTGGAAGGTTATGGGAAAAATTTCTGAAGCTTAGCATCACATAACAAGTTGAAGCTGTTATGAAGGTTTTGCATCTAGCTTCCTCTCAGATTTGAGCGTTGATCTTGAGCTTGCTTGGTTGGTGAAGTAGCCTAAGAACATCAGGGAATACTCTGCTTCTGTAACATGTAAGCCTCAATGTTGATTTCTGGTATCGCCACTGGAACCAAGGCCAGTAGCACCTTGCAAAACTGGTCTGTAAAGTCTTTTGCTTTCCCCATTCAGTAAATCCACGAGATGTAGTCAGTGAGTGGAGCAACAGGCTTAAAGTGCCTTATATATGGAATACATGTTGGCATTTGAACTTTGAGTGACTTTTCTACCAAGAATGCTCTTGAGCAAGTCACACTTGGAAACATGAGTTTGACAAAAGTGATCAATATGGGATGAGGATGATGTATTCTAAAGTCAGGATGTGGGAGAAATGTGACAAAGCTGAGCCAGGTTTTTGCCCTTTGAAGACAGGGAAATGTCTGTGTAATAATCTACCATTTATAGCAGACTAAAAAGAAATCATTCTTTCTTATTGTTGTCAGATTTGCCTGAAGTATCACTATGAATATATCTAGCTATTTCCAGTTCTTTAACTGAGCTAGATATTGAATATTTGAGCTCTTTATAAGCACAAGATGAAATGATCATCATTTTCCAGAACGCTCAGAATGTAGTATAAACAATTCAGCTCTAGTCAAGTATTTATTATTAATCGCTGAAACACTGTAAAGATTATCTCCCTGTCTGTAGCTAGAAAATGCCCCAGACCCTGCCTCTGCCTTTTCAGGAACAATCCATTGCTGGCTTACAGGCATCTCCTATGGGAAGACAAAGACCTGTTCCTTATGGTATCAGTATGAAGAATCTACTGGTTACAGGGACAGTTATTTCCGGTAGTTGTTGGCATCTGACTATTTATCAATGGCCAGAAAACCAGACATTAAAGTCCATTAGCAGGACTGGGGCTCATGTGCTGAATGGATTGATGTTGTTGTTGTTGTGTTATCAGACTTAATGTTCTTTGGATAAAATAAAGGAGGGTTTGTTTTGGTTTTTGGGTTTTTTTGACTCATTTCAATTACAATTACACCTACAAAGGAATGCCTTGTTTCTGTTTGATTAATGAAATTTGTGATTCATTTTTTTTCTCACTTTGTCCCCTTTGTTCCCCTAGCCTTCCACCCATTGCCCTGCCAGCTCAGCATAATCTTGATTAACAGGAAATTATTTTATCTGTCTCCAACCTGGTCTGTTTCTTTGTTCTTGTGGGAATGAACAAATCCAATGGCATTACAAAAGGAACTATGAAGACTCCTGATGTCATCCCATTCGGCATTCTCCTTCTTAGTAAAACAGGCTTTAATATTCAGAACATTGAATAAGCTGTAGCAAGTGCCAATTTCTTGCTTGTATACTTGTTGCATTGCCAAAGTCTCTTTGGCTCTCCAACAGGGATGCACAATAGTAGAATCGAACAGAGTGAAATAGCAGATCCAGCTCTGATCAAACTCTGGAGGAGTTTTTATTTAGATTTGAACTTTCTCACACCCATTTCTCTGCAATAGTTGCTGGTGCTTGGTGGCTTGCCACAGTGTAAATATCATACGCTGGAATGTGTTTAGCTTTAGAAGATTACCTGGGAAAAAAAGACATTGTGGTTATAATGAATTAAAAGGTCTGTTTCCACTCTGACTTCCCTCACTTCTCCTTTCTTGCCTTTTAACATCTGCATGTGAATATAATAAAATGCAGATTGAAGCTGGTCATTTACAGAGAAGGAAGAGCACTAATGTTGTAATTGAGATGTTACTGCCTGCCTCTATGGCACATATTAGCTAAATAAAACATGCAGTCAATAAAGTGAAGCAAAACAATAAAACTAAGCCCTTTGGTGCTCTGTTATAGGGTGTTATGCAACATAGAAACCTGCAGTCATAAAACTGAGAATGAGAGAAACCTTACACTTTCAAGAACAAAGGCATCCAAGCATTAAGTTGGAAACAGCATCAAACTTCCATTCTCCTTGCACCTGGAAGCAGTTAGTTTTAAAAGCCATACTGGTTTATACTGTTCTCTTCCAATTTAAATAGGGCCTTCATGTGTTCTTGTTAGATGCTTATACAGAAACATGGTTTTAATTAAGGCATGCATTGATCCAAGTCCAAAAGATACATTTATTTCGGAAGATAAATTCATTAGCCATAGGCATAAAAAGCTGGTGTTCTTACTGAGACAATTGCAACCTTGGGAATGATGTTCTATATCCTTTCTAAGCAGCTAGTATACCATGCAACTCTGCTTTGTATGGCATCAGTCAAATATACTGTATCCTTAAGCTGTTTGGCATAGTTAGTTTTGAGAAATAAAGGCAAGCTGAAGGAGAAAAATGAAGATGTATAAGCATAGGAGGACAGATGTTTTCAGCTGTCAGACTTCACTAGCATTTATCACTAAAAGATGTGTGATATTTAGTTATGGAAAATAAATCCTAATGAATAATTTATTAAACTATATGATGTTCAGTAAATTGCCCATTCACAGCAGTAAGATTCATGAATTTCCTTGGTAGGTATTTATAGCTTAAAGATACTTTTTCCAATAATTCTTGTGGTGTAAATGAATAGACCTCTTGAGGACAATGCTATATTTCTCATCAGATGGGCATAACTCTCTGTACTTAGAAATTGAAAAATATGTAATGTTTTTAAGTTTTCAGTTTGATAAAAACAGATCGCCCCAAATATCCTGCTGTGTGTATTTCTGAAACTTCTGGGAGCACGAGGAAGTCATAAAATGGGAAAAACATTACAGTAATAAAAATGACTATTTATGACCATCTCTATACAATGAGAAATGATTAAAATCTTTATATAGTGTTATATATAGGAAAAATTACAAAACTATAATGTAAAAATTTAGGAAGAGCTAGGAATTTGTAAAATTAAGTTTCCTGTTTGGCTTTCTTTCTCTTCTACATTTAGATAAAATTTTTTATAATGTGCCAGTTTCTGAAAATGTATTAATGCACATGATGAGATGCACCATTTTCTGACATGCTTTATTTAAGTCTGACCCTTTTTCATGAACTCAGGCTTGAAATGATTTCAGGCAATCATATTCTTGACTATTTTCGTTCACAGGAAAGGCCCCATCTGACTCCTGACCACTTTCATGCTTGATGTTTTTTCTGGACCTCGTTTAAAGTCAAGGCACGTGACAAATGTGCCTTGACATCAATGATCTTTGAACGTGGCACTGCAGGTTCAAACGCCTGCAGGCCTGGGTCATTAGCGTGCCATCTGCTTTCCATGGGGCTGCAGGATAGACCTTATTGCACCAGTGATAGGGTCTTGGACTGCATGATCAGAAATGCTCCTGAGTGACATATCTCTCTCTTCTTTGATTATATTGTACTAAGCTACAGATAATCAACATTTCCCACTTTGTTACTGCCAGTATTGTGTGTTTAGACCTCATTATTTGCAGCTTTTCGTAATGTGGAGTTATATAGTCAACATTGTTTGCAGTTTCTTGCATTGTATAAAGTTACTGAACATTGCATCTCCTAAATCAGTAAAGTTTGAGCACTTCAACACCAAAGATTTTAGTCATGAAACACTGCAGTGATAAATCAATCTAAACAATTCTTGTTACTGGTATCTGTGAATGCAACTGTCACAAAGCCAGATAAATACTCTAATTCAAAGCATTAAGTTGTGGATAGTGAAAATATTGATAGCCTGATGACCTGTTCAAAGTGAACAAACTTATGGTGAATTGCTTTGTTACAATGATAGCATTGCTACAGAAACTTCCCAACATGTTGCATATTTACCCTTTCTGTTTTCTATTCCATTTCAGGAAAAGCTCAGCATGCAATAAACTGACAGTTTGCCAAAGCTAAAACATCCATAAAAATATGAGTTAAGGTAATCAGATTTTACTGTATTTACCTTTAGTGTAGAATTTTATTAGAGAATCCATTTACTTCAGCTCCTGAAAATCTAATGCTGTTTTGTTTTGAAAAGCAGAATGTATATCTCTTCCTTATGTAATATAGCATTGTACTTGTTTTATCAAACTTCATTTTTTCATATGCAAGTGCCAGTTTGTGATTTTTGAGAGATGGGAATTCTGAGGGTGCAGTCGTTGTGGGAGTTAGTAGTTATCAAATACAGCGCTTTTTTTTCCACCTCAGGATTTGTTTGCTTCCAGTTTTAATCATTCAAAGAATTATTACAAAGTTTTGAAGTGATCAAACAAACAAAAAATTTCTGGTGGCACTTTTTTTTCACTATTAGAAAGGCCTCCAGAAACACGAGACACCCACTCCCCCACCCCTTCCCCAGCCAAAATGATCTGAAGATTCATGTTTGCACTGTCACTAGGGGAAGATGTTTCAGAGGAGGAGGAAGAGGTGGCAGGGATTTTTCTCAACAACTTTATGATCCAGTAACATCGATTAAGCATACAACCTTCAACCCAATGAATTCATTTTTCATGTTGCTTTTCTTGCTGGCTCATTTGATAATATTTCACTGGTGTTTTCAAGGACACTAGAGGAAATCTAAAATTCTGCTTAAGATATATTCTCTTGTCCCATTATTTATGTCATAAGTCCTTTTCTTTCTGTGTCAGTACGGCATCTGCTATGAAAGGACCTTGGACTATGATCACAAGTCCTACCTGTTACTCTGATTTCTAGAGAAGGAAATTGGGTAGACATGTTTAGAGCAGAAAAAGTCTCTTAGGGCAATATTAGCTTTGGTTTGAAGAATTGTGGCTTACTTTTTCAACTTCAGGCACAATGTTCAGCCAAATTACTGCAAATACATGAAATAAGTTTGTGGCCTCTTAAATGGGTGTAATGCAACTCAGGTCTCTGAGGCTGACTTTCTGCCACCAGAGTTGCTCTCAAAGTACTAGACAGAGGGGCTCTATTAGAGTTCATGAGTTCTAACACTCAGAAATTTTCACTTTTCCTAGTCAACAATCCGTAAAGTTTTTGCAGGTTCAAGTGACTCTTTGTGCTCTTATCTCTCTGGAAATTAGTCTCTCAGTTACAATATATGTAACTGTCCATTGATGTTAAACATAGAACATACAGCTAGCCAGTGAACAAATAAATGAAGGTTGCAGAAGATGAACTAGTATATAAGATACTCTGTAAAATGTAAAATCAGAGAATTCTGATGGTTTTCCAAGATTTCCTTTTAAGAATTCAACAACATACATTTTACTGAGTATTAGAGAAGAACTTTATAGACTAAATAATGGTTGTTCATGATCTTGTGCCAGCATAGAGATTTACTGTGGTGAACTACAACATTTCTTCCTTAGAGAAAAAGACAGCCTTTCTCAACATTCTCCAGTAAAATAAGCTTTTTAAAAAGATTTGAAGTTACAGTATAATTTATAGTTATCGTTTTAAGCACTGAATTTTCAGATCATTTCCATCTGTTTTCTCACTAGTGAGGAATGTTCAAGGACTGTAATATCAGCATGTCTCCTATTACAAAGTTAAACTCCAGAAACATTTAACAAGGTGAAAATTCTAAAATTAGCCCATTTTCTCCAGCCCACGCATCACACACCTGTGGGATAATGTGGCCATCTACAGTGTACTCTACACTTTCTTTCCTCATTACAAATCACAATACTTCAGTCTAGCACACAAAACCAAGCGCTGCCTATTTTCATGAAGTCAGGAGTCCTATTAATGCCAAATGTAAACTATTTCACTTATCTTTCTCAAAGCTGGGGAGACTGCTTTCCTGTACCTGTGTCTGACTTTTAGCATGTGATCTTCCACGTTCACTGCCCTGCTTATTGCACAGTACACTCCTGAAAGGTTTTTTACTTTAGTTGTGCAGATGGTGCACGGTAAAGGTGTGTCTCCAGGTGAGTAGTTCAGCTAGTTCTAAGGTTTTAACTTTCTCAAACATAATTTTGAGACATTAGGTCAACGTGGACTCACTTTCCATATTTTAAGTGGACTGCCAGACTCGTGATTTCTAAACTTGGGGCTACAAAACCCTAATTGTCAGTAACTACTTTCAAGAGGTACATGACAATTATAACAAGCCTAAGAAAAAGAAAGGTTATTATTGCTATACAATATGGGGTCCTTGTTACGGCTGGAAAAAAAAAGTGTTCGCAAATAGAAGAGAGTAGAGAACAGCTGACTCAGATAATTTCTCATCAAAGTAAGGATCAGCTTAGTCCTGAACCATTTTTGGATATTTATGGATCTAGCTTATTTCTTAGAAACTATGTTAGAAACTGATGGCTTTGCAGCTGATCTGTTGGTGAGAGCTTCTCTGTGAACAAAGCTAATTTCCCAGGAACCACTGCAGTTGAAACAGTTTGTGGTACTAGTAGTCATAGTAAGTAACAAAAATGCCCACATCACTTCATGTGCTGATGTCTTCTGTCAAAATTAGTTTAAAAGAGTTTTTTTTAAGCATTGATATGATGAAAGGATTGAATCTTTTATTCAGTTAAATATGTGTAGATATGAATAATCTGATTGACTGCCAACTGATTGTAAATTTATATGTGGTAAAAGGTCCATAGAAGCTGATCTTGGATGTAGTCCTTCTAACACAAGAGGAAGAGAGAATTTTGGTCCTATCATGAAATGGATACTGCATATGACTTGGCAGCCTTCAGACAAACTTACTAGCTTCATATAGCTACTTGACTGAGCAGCTGAAATGGTATACTGGTGTTCATCTGCACAACAGTAAAAATTTATTTTACTACTAATATTAAATAAAGGGGATGCAAATTGGGAATACATGGATAAACTCATCAACAGCCAGTCTTTGGCATAAATCTTTTCGGGGTTAGTGATTGTTTCTTTGATATGTTGTTGGTGTCATGACTAACACTAGGAGAAAACAATCTATGTCTGTGACTTATAAGTGCCTATTCTGGTTTTGGTTGGGACAGAGTTAATTTTCTCCCTAGTAGCTGGTGTAGTTTTGTGTTTTGGTTTTAGAATGAGAATAATGTTGATAACTCTCTCATGTTTTTAGTTGTTGCTAAGTAGTGCTTACATCTGGGCAAGGATTTTCCATTTCTCTTGCTCTGTGAGTGAGAAGGCTGGAAGGGGCTCAAAAAGTTGGAAAGTGAAACAGCCAGGATAGCTGACCTGAACTGGTCACAGCAGTATTCCATACTATGTGATATCATGCCCCGTGTGTAAACTGGGGGAACTTGGCTATGAGGGGCAGATAACCACTCAGGGGTTTGGCTAAGTTGGTTGGATGGGTGGCCAGCAATTGCATTGTACATCACTTCTCTGTCTTGAGTTTTATTTCACTGTCTTTTTGTTATCTTCTTGTGAATTATTAATAATAATAATTTAAAGTTTTGCTTCAATTATGAAACTATTCTTAACTCAAGAGTTTTTACTTGTGTTAAGTTCTCCTCCCCATCCCACTGGGAGGGATGGGGCGGAAGGACTGAGTAGCTGTGTGATTCTGATCTGTTGGTTGCAGTTAAACCATTACAAAACCATGGTAAGACAAATGACTGTTAAGTGGCCCTTGCTGCTGTTGGCTTTGTGATATATTTGAGTACATAAGCATTTATAATAATTATTTACACCCTGTCTTTGATTTCTTTGTATTTCAGAACAGTGCTTAACCAAGACAGAGAGGCAGGCCCATGAAAAACTGAAGGGAATAGAGTTGTCATTGTTATTGCTGGCACACTGAAATACAAGTGCCATGTAATTTTTTTCCCTGCTTTTTTTTTTTTAAGAATAAAATAATAAGTGTTTAAGACACAAGTGAAGTTGAAGAAGATATTTTTTTTTGGTTGGAAACATGATGGAAAATGGAAAATCAGAGACAGATGAGTCATGTGATTCTTAGGTATATACCCAGCGTATGAAGTTCCCTTGCTTGGACTGCTGCCTTTGCAGCTGAGAAATTATCTTTTAAAAAAATATTCATTTCGCACACTGAAGTAAAAGGAATCTTTTTTTTTTTCAAGTTTACTGTATACATAGTTTGAAGATAGGAATCTACACATATTTCCAGTAAAAAAATTATTATGTTGCTTTGGGTCTTGTAAAAGTGAAGATTTTATAGCATTTTCCACTTATCTATTCTACAGTGAACCTTAAATACAAAGATTACAGAAAAAGCCTCTCCTGAAAAGTTATTTGTATTCTACTGAAACATTGACTATTAGTAAATTAAAATAAACATTCTTTGTACAATTTATGATTTGATTGCTTTCAAAGCTGGAGTGTGGTGCTTGCAAAAATACTTAACTTTTCTATCATCTTTTTTAGCTTTCATGGTTTGCAATGAGAAAAGGCATCATCTTAATCGTCTGTAAAAGGAAACACTAATTCTTATGAGATAACGTGTAACACTTTCCACTGTGGTACTGTATTACAGTAAATAGGAATGATCCCAGCTGTGGTTCATTAGGAGCAGGTCTTGCTACAGATTGGTTGTTGGTGAACATTCCCACCCAGTGATGTCCATGAACAGTGGGATCAAAAATAACCAGTTGGGAAACAATAAGATGAGAAGGAGATAGATGATGATGAAGACGTCTTGGGAAGTGAATTCCATCTGCAGAGTGCTCTTAAAAAGCTGTTGACAACATACAGTGCATTAGCATGTTAAAATGCCTGGGAGAGATGTCTTAAAGCAGGAAACAGACTTGCTGATAGCTACATGAACTATATAAAGGTTGTGAGGGTCCAAGCTCTGTGCCCTTGCACAGAGGGTGATGGATGCCATTGCTCAGAAATCTTCATGCTACTTTTGAGCAACAAGCAAGTCTCTATTTTGAATATGAATGAGTGAAGTCAACTGCCCCTTAATTTATACACATTGCCAGAGACTGTCCCAGGATTTGGAATTAAATACTCCAGCACAAATCTCTTTAAACCTCTCCTAAATAAGAAATTATGCTAAAGCCCTTTAGTAAGGAGGTTCTCCCCCCTGTTGAAATAAAAATCAATTATGTTTGCTCTGCTGTGAACAATGTCACTCCGTAGCCTTGCTTTCTAATTGGGTAATGCCTTAATGACCTGCTGGGAGGCTATGATGCATTGCTTTGGACCCTCTCTGCAGGCTTTTAGACTACCAGTCAGATGTCAATGAAGCTTTACTCAATAGGGGTTCTTTTTCTAAAATTCCATTATTCATTGGGGTTTATGCACTAAAATGATCACAAAATAAAACCTTCGCATCAAGCAGAGTTAAATAGAATTATGGATGCTTTACTTCATTGTTAGATTCTGAGATTGTCACTGGATTAAATAAGGTTCTTTTTTATTTGTTAAATTTGATGAAAACATTTTCTTGGTTTAAGTTTTTTTTCTGTTAAGAAGCATTAACAAAAGCAACTTTAAAGGGGTGTGTAGTTTTTTTTTTTAATAAGGAGGTTTATATGTATTTTAAATTAGTTTTATCTACTACTGTTTAGTTTAAAACATGAAGGAAATGCTTTAAAAAGTCTTATTCACATTCAGCAAATGACAACTATGAAACTGCCACTTAGTGGCTTTGTTGAAACATTCTGGTTCTCTATCAGAATTGGGATAAATAGGACCAAAAATCCTATATTTGCTTTATATTTTCTTCCTTACATCCAATAGAGACCAGTAAAGTGGAATTTTGAAAACTCTTATTAGCTTTTTCACAAAGCTACACCTGAAGAAGGGAGCCACTAGTTCTGGAGAACTTCTCTTTCAGACCACCAAGGACCATCATTTCCTTTGCATGGAGATGCGCTCCATACTGAAAGCTTAACCATAAGGTAAGTTTAAGGTGGAAAAGTATCTTTCCTATGTATATATAAATATACACACAGAGATATATTTATTCAATTTGAAAAGTAAAACAAATCACTAATGTATTTTCTTATAGCAGCTTAGAGAAAAGTTGTGTAGCCATTTAAACACTGGTAATTCTGTTTTGCCATAACAAATTAGGAATTACTAGGGCAACTACATGTAATAATTTATTCCTGCTACCTCTGGAACACATACAGCCACGTGAGTGACTGGTGGTGTCTGAAATACATGTTTTTCCAAATTAGTAAGGAAGTCAGTCATGTCATTATAATAAAAGGACTCTTTTCCTTCAAGTTTACAAATGTTAATGAAATGTAAAAAACCACAATTCCAAACAATTGAAAATGAATAAATAAGTGAAATTTTTATTTGGCTTTACTTTTTCAGGAAAATCATCTCATTTGTAAATTTTAGCCAAAACCTGGCCACACAAACCTACTACAAACTTCTGGTTTTAAAATAAGGCCAAAACTAGTATTTCTTAGGATCCACATCAGTGAGAGAAATCATTTCTCATTAGAAAGGTAAGACATTTTCTGCTAATGCTTCACTTTCATACAGTAAGCATTTTGTTTTCACTGATCCAGTTGTTTCTGTCAGAAATTCCATGTCCTTGTCTCCTGATTAATATCACCTTTACTTTTAACACATTTTAATGCTGCACTTTGTATAATTGTCTAGTATATAGATACACTTCATCATTGGCAACCTAGCTTGAGTAATATATAGGATAGTCTTATTTTGCTGATTATCTATTACACACAGGAAAATTAATTGATGTTTCTTTTCACACATGAAGGAGATTGACACAATTATTTTCTTAAAACCTTGGAAAGCTGCATTAGAACTGGTATCTCAATTGTTCAAACAATACATCTTAGTCCATTGTTTAGATATTTTTTTCACATTTATGAAGATTTCATCAACATCTCTATCTCTTCAATAGTGAAACAGGTCATGAAAGACAATCTTAACTAGAGTTTTCTTATTATCTGCTAGCAATTTCTTTAAAAGCCCATTTTTTTCCTCTGCTGTTCATTATTTAAGCAGTCTGCTCAAATATGCGATGTGTTAAATTGTCTACAGGAGTGAACATTCAGCACAGTTATGTCTGACTACACAGGTTTCTCAAAACAATGTTACCCAGCCCCCAGATCCGGTCTGCTTCTGTATGCAATTAGACAGATAAGCTTTGAAATCTCAGAAGTTTACAGTTTCTTAATATGAAAAGCCTGTAATCCTTGAACGATACATTGCACCTTGTCAAGAATAAAGAATATTTAGAGCAATTGAATACTTCATAGTTTAGTATTGATCAGTTATTTGAGGTGAGTGAGAGAGATGAGGTGGGGAGATCTGGAATGCTACAGGCTCAAAAAATGCTGTTTTAGGAATTTAGAGGCTTGTTATGGACTCAGCCCTCATGTTTAATCTGTGAACACTAAAAAGCTGTTCTGTTCTATAACACCATGCCTCCACCCCTATCGTGCAAGAACCATTCTCCACACATCTAATTCTAATCAGTAAAGTAAATAAACTTGAACTTGGAATACTCTCAAGAGGACTTGCCCATATTTTCATAAACACTTCAGAAAGGACCCAACTTTCTGGTAGCTAATATTAAATCCTTAGCTGAAATATGTATTCTGGCTCTCCCGAACTGGAGTTTCTTCCAGTATGCACTCAGAGAGTTATGGGACTCTGAAAAGTGAGATGACACTCTACAGGAAAACATGAAGTCTTCTGGCCCTGAGATACAGAACTGCAAAACTCATTACTTTATTCATAATCCTTCTGGAGGCATCTTTTCTACTTCCCTTTTCTTACACTCTGCCCCACCTCCCCACCCCAATACTTCTGTGCATTTATTTGGTTGGTGGGCTTAAACAGTTGCACGTTAAGGTTTTATAAGACATGGTAGGAGAAAAGCCTAGTTTCTGTTTGAAATGGTACAAACTGCAAAAATCAATATACAAATTATATGATTGCCTGGTGTTAAACTACAGTTTTAATAGTTATAGAAAATTAGTGTGCCAATGAGCTTGCCCTTACCACCTTCACCTCACAGTACAGACTTCTATTAAATCTCCTTGGGGAATAAAAGGTTACGTTTAACTCTGACAGAAATAGAGTTTTATAGAAAGCAACTATCTGTCCTAATGGGTAAATTAATGGCTGAACTTCAGACCCAAGACTGGATGAAATCCTGAGATAGGGAGATTTTTTGCTTCCTTCACTGCTTCTGGGTATTGTCTTCTTAAATGCCATAAAATGTCTTTTTTAATGCTTGAGGATTTATCTTCTGAAACTGTAAGTCTCTGGAGGGGCTTACTCTAGTGTATGAGATTTGTCCAAGCTTGCTCAGGACTGAATTTCTTAAAGTAATGCTTAAGTGTTATCTAAGCTTGTGCTATTCTCTTTGCAAGCAGTTGGGTCATCCTGAACGATTAGGTGCTTAACTTGTCCTGCCTGAAGAGATATATTTATAATGTAGACAGCTTTTTATCTAACTATGGGGCAGCCCTTGTGAGTTTTCAAAGAAAAAAAAAACAATTTTAATGAGAAAACCTGTTAAATTCTAACTTAATTTAAAATACAATTCTCTGTATTTCTTTCTAATAGTGTGGTAAAAAGAAAAAAATGAGAAAGCAACTGTTGGGTCAAATGCAGTCGTGTGTAGAAGAAATGATAACGGCGGGGTTGATACTGAAGAAGATGTTTACTGCACACTAAGTCTCCAATAGCTAGACTCAGTTTATTTCACTCTGATGCATCTATGCATGTACTCATGCATACATATTCTCTGTGAGAGTGGAACTTGTGGTTTAGCTCTGAAAAAGCAAACCAGCGAATTTCTGCTGTAACAGATGTTCAGCTGAAATTTTTGGCTGCTGTTCTTATCAAAGATGAGAGACGAGAGCCACAGAAATAAAAGAGCTGCAGTGGATCTCCAACTTACACATGGCTTCATCCCTTTGTTCCACAGTCCCACTAACTGGAAAAAACTACATAGTATCTTGAAATGGCAACATCTCTTCTGATTCATTTTTACGTGTTGTAGAAGCTGAGGTTTAGGAAACAATTTAATAGCAAATGTTTTTCAGGATCCACATGATGAGCCATAATCAAGATCCTCGGATGGCTGAACTGTCAGAGATTGTCTTCCCTACCGTCTGACAGCTGCACTCTTGGTTCCCCGCTGATGTCCACAGGGTTCCCAGTACACGACCTGTGAACATCAGGACTGTGTTATAGCAACACCTACCTCTCATTATACCTAGACTGAAGACTTTGGATGTAGCTAAGATGTCTTTGATGTTGTGTCTATTTTATCTCATATATATGTCAGAATCCCAGCTGATAATTTTACAGATTTATGCAGACTTCTCTAATGTCTTAAAAACCTGATCTTTCCTCTTGTGACAGACTTGACTGTGATTGTAATGTTTTGGCTTGAAGCTGAATGACAACTTCCTTTCATCTTTACTTTACTTTTCTTACAGAAATGTTGACATTATTAAAATATGGCTCCAAAGGGTTTTAGTAAGTTTTTAATTAGTGGATTTGTAATGAATAGTTTACATATGACATCATAGCTCTTTTTCCAGGCCAAGACACAACTATGTTAGTTCATATTAAAAATACTAAGCTGAATTCATAGTTGTTATGTTAACTTCAAAGATTTTAGCATTTATAGAAAATGAATACTTCACCATTAGAGCGCTGGCATTTTCCATCTCTCGCATACAGGATTTGGCTTTGAAGCCTCTCTACTGGCAAAACTCCTGTTGAAACTCATTTGCTGCAAGGTGTCTTTGAAAGATTACTTACTGTCACCTAAATGTGACTCAGACAATGCTGTCTTTGTACTAACCCAGGAGATATTAGTTCTTTCACCGACCAAGAAACCATTTTGAAGAAATCTAAGTTCAATAATTCCATGAGCTTACTGCTCCATCCTTCCTGTTTTCTTTCAATTCATCTTGCAAATTGTTCTCTTTTTATTGCTTTTAATTTCAGGAACTCTTTGTGATTTGATAATATTTTCTGACATTCACCATGAGATGTCCTATGCTATGGCTACATAATCAAATAAATCAGCACAATAGCAGCAAATTAGTTGATTAAAGAAATTGATGCTGAGGCTTCTGCATCCACACTATATGTTCTTTGATGGGTTTTCTTCAGAATAAATTCAATCTGGTGTGTGGATTTAATTTCCAAGTCAAAATCAAGGTATGGAGCTGTGCAAAGAAGCAATGATGAGTTCACATCCTTATGTCTCTGTTAAATTGGTTAACACTTGAAGATAGTTAAGTTCTGTATGAAAGGAATCAAACAGAATTGCTCTGTTAGTCTGACCAGCATGTGTTGACTAGGTTCAGGCTGGGGCTTGCTTCTGAACTGCTATGCTGCTGCAAACCAAAACACCTACATAGGTATAGGTCAGCTGGCTCTGATTTCTCTTAAGGAAAGTCATCTGAATTTCTGAAAGCTAGATCTCTGTAAGATATCTCAAATTAAACAGTCAAAACACTAGCCACTTTGGAAAACATAGATCACATTAAAAAATTATAAATGGTTTAACAGTGCCAGTGCACAGCAATAATTTTAGCACTATTAAAAGGAGTACTCTGATATAGAACTGGATTAAAGTTTTCCAAGTAAAGTGATTTCACTGGGAAATGAAGAGAATGAGAGATTAAAAAACTGGTTCATTTTGGAAAATGATTTCAGCCAAAAATTACAAGTTAGATAACATTTTAACATGTCAAAAGATTTTAGTTTATAAATGGATTTTTTTGGACCATTTTGAAAATACTTCACTTTGGGATGAAAGATGCTGCTGACTTTTTTGGTTTGGTTTGGCTTTTTGTAAAATTCTGCTCAGCAGCCAGAAACACTTCTGCTTCAGATCAATGGGTTTTTTTCCCTGATTTTTTTGATTTATTCACTTACCATTCCTTATATCTGTAATTAGCTTCAGATGTCAGATCTCAAATTCTGATCATCTCCAGGGTACCGTGTCAAGATTTTCTGCAAAGCAGTTTTGGTAAATCAGAGCATTAGGTAAATTGAACAGAGCCTGGAACATAATGCTCCACTGTTCTTACTATCAGCCAGAGACTACTATTTTTTAAAAAGATTCTTGTGCTCTGCTTCTGGTTCCAGACTGAACCAGCTTTTCAGACATTTGACAAAACATGGAGAGAAGTAAAGTGAAAGTACATACTGTTCTGGTCTACCTCTTGCTCCACCTGAACCAGTTTGCCAGCTTACTGGCAGTGAGAATCTGATATGATGAAGCCTTCTGGTGATGCATGAACAAACACTTGAGGGTACAAATGAAACCCAGGGCTCTGCTAAACCAGCTTGAGTGGATTCAGTTGTAGCAGCACCACTGTCCTTGGCTTCTTGCTTTGTGCTGTCCTTTCTTGCCTTTCTTGGCCGTGCAACACAGCAAGAGAAGCATATGCCTGTTGCCTGCAGTTCAGCCTGGTGTCCAAGTGCAACATAGTTTCTTTGGCAGGTTAAGATAAAACACCTAAGCAGAAACCCATCTCATTCTGCTACATGGCTTTGGAGGTGAACATGGGGCAAAGTGGGGTTCTGCTGCTGGCTCACCTCTCAGGAGTCTGTCTGGCAGAGCTCAGATACAGGTAGGCTTAATTCAAGCCTTAGTGCATCATTTTGCATTTACAGTATCTCTTTAACATAGGCATTTTGAAGAGGTTGATTTGTAATATACTATACAATATATTGGCATAACTAGCAAGGATCCACAGGTATATTGGCAACTTTAAATCCCTGAACTGGAAACTAAAAGCAAATTCTCCTTGGTCCTATGATATCCTTCTATACTTCCAATAAGCTCCATTGTTAGAGGATATTAAAGCACTTTGCTGGGGGAATGCTTCCTTTCTATATTAGTACACAGAGATCTGAGTTTGAAAAGGTTGAGTGATTTGTACATTATCACAGCTTGGTGGCAAAATTTAGGTCCCTACTACAGGTCTAACTAACTTACTAACTTAATTCTCTTAGGAATTAATTGATTTAAGTCAAGTGTCATAAAGATGCATTATTTGAATGAGCCAATAATTTTGAACTACCCTAGAGAAGCTGAGAAATCTGTAGCAAACAAATAAAAAATCACAAAGGGAAAACATTTGTCAGAGTTTTACATGTGAATATAGACATAAGAAACTGCACTAAACCAATGAAAGGGTTAAAAGAGTCCTACAGCACATCTTTACCATGCAATCCTGTTTGACACAATCAACACTCCTGGTTTTTGTGGGAGCTGTTCCTGGATTTCCCCTGTCTAGGAGGAGATAGAAATGCTCTGCCCCAGGGAGAATAATCGAGGGGGGGGGGGAAAATGTTTCTTAAAATCCTCAGTAAAAGCCTGTCTGCTTTATCTAGAGCTCATTAGAGAGTTTAAAGAAAACCTAATGCTGTGTTTAAATGCTTTCCCTCCCTCAGTTTTATAGATAGTTAAATGGCACACAGGTTGTGGCTGTCTCAACCATCAAAAGCTAAGAAAGGAGGTTAAAAGACCCCAGGGATCCTTTACATTAATTACTACCACTGTCAGTTGGTGTAAAAACCATGTTTGGGCATTTTAGAAAGGAGGAGAGTGTAATTTGTGCTTTTTGTTTGGGCCGAAACAAATCCTGCACATACTGATGGTATATACCCATGTGTAAAAATTACTAATTTCTTTCCACTGAATTCTTGTAGTTAATCTGGAAAAAATTCATGGAAAACCCCCTCACCCCAACCCAATAATTCCAAGTGAGTTTTAGCAACATGAATTGGCAGAGTCTGTAAAACAGGCTTGAATTAATTGGAAGCCTAATCCATGGAAATTCAGTGAAAAATGCATTATTCACTCCATTGTAGCAGCAGGGAGGAGAAATGAAAGAAGAGGAGAGGAAAAGCAGAAGCAGCACCTAAGGCAAAGGGCTGTCATTTGAATTTCATAATCGAGTGTAAGACAGACACCTCTTTGTCCAAGTAAACTGCCTTCTGAAGGGGAAAATCTGAAGAAAACACAGAACTACAGTCTAAGCACTGGGGTTTGTTGGACTCTGCATCTCCCATCATTTGTATTGATGCACAAGAACAACCAGAGTGGAATGAAGTTGCTATAGCACTGCAGCACAGCGTATGGGATGGGTTTCTCTCACAGTCTCTTGCTCAATTTTGAGTTGTATTGACAGCCTGCTGAGAGACACACAAATACTAAAAAAGGAGATGTACCACAGCCACCACAACACAGGTTTGAGATCCTGTCCCACACCTGCATCGTGCCCTATGTGACAGCAAACCAAAAAGAGGAATTCCATGCAAGCTACTAAACACCTATATGCATGCAGAGAAGTAGCAAAGGTTGAAGAGGTAGAAATTATCCCTAGTACATAGATGACAATCATTTCAACAACTGGCGATTATCTTGAGTTACCTAAGAAATATATCTCAGGAGACCAGAGAAAGAGACAGAAGTTGGAAAGAAAGCAGATGAAATTCTGTTTCCCCCTCATCTTAACATGCCCTTGCCTCTCTAGTGTTACTTTGTTGAGTTATGCTTGTCCTACAATCTTTGGTACAATTTTGCACATTACTTACTCTTTTTCGAAAAGATACCTCATTAATCTACCTCAGGTGCATAGTTTGCCAACTAGGTTTTGGCACATACTTACAAGTTTATCACAGGAGTTTAGTGTTTCAAAAAAAAAAGAAAGCAGATAATGTAAGTCTTGCTTAGAGGTGTGGAAAACGAGAACAAAGCATTATGCTTGCACAACGACAAACTGATTTTCATAGTCCTCAGCAGAGACACAAAGAAAGTTAAAGCACGGTGCTGCTTGTTATTTTTAATTAGTATTGCATCCCAAATACTCTATGACTTGCTTTTTTGCTTCACCACATATGTGTTTTATGATGTACAATCTTCCAGTGTCACCTCTACATCAGCTCATGTGCAGGTATAGTCAGGATTGCACATAGGTGTGGGGAGGAGGTGGCTGCACTGCCACACAGTCCCTAACAGGCACTGCTCATGACTCACATACTAAACTGCTCCTCTAATGTTTTATGTGTGAAACTGCTCTTCTGTTTTTTCTTATTGGAGGATATGGTTGTATCCTGGTTCTTCTGATAAAAAAAAAAAAAAATCAAGCAATAGTATCTAGTTAATCCAAGTTTGACTGTTATGACCTATGAGTCTCCCACCAGTTTTGGAAAGCCTCATGAAAGCCTCAGACATTTTTCAGACCTTTATATCCAACTGCTAGGACAAGGCTGAAGTCTTGGGTTTTGATTTAGCCTTTATTTTACTAAATACGTTTAGGCAAAGGAAGGATAGATTGATTTTCAGGTGCCTTTCTGGTGGTATGCTGTGACTGGAAAAACCTTTATTGTCTTCCAAGAGCAGCCTGTTAGTTAATAATATCAGAGTATGTTGCACTTGTACTCTAGTTATTTGGTTTATACTTATGTAAATGAAATTTTGTGCAGAACTTACCATTAAAAGGGGGAAGTTATACCACAATAACATGTAACAAATGCTGAGACTCCAAATGCAATATCACTCACTCACAAAATGATCAGAAACTGTCTGTAAACTCCCTGTCCTGTAAACGCAGCAGTAGAAAGCTCATTCTTTCCCAAACATGGTCAGAACCAGCAAATTAGTTTTCATAGTGGCAAGGTAACCATTAGACATTAATGGGAAACATGTGTTCAGTCAGTTGGGTTGCAATTTTAGAATACTCAGTTGTGATTCAAGGAGTCTGAATTTAGGGATGTTAATTTGAAGGCTATCATTGACCTCTTTGGTACAGGATCAGACTCTAATTATTAATTTGTAGGTATGGCTTAGCGTGGTGCTTGGATATATGCTATCATCTTGTTGAGGAAGAAAGGAAATTTTTTTGCTTTTTGTTTTAGTTGAGTTGAACAGTAAGATTGTATCTTGAAATTAAGCTAAATAAATAGTTCATTCAGTATATATTTATATCCATGTTCACAGATTGAATCATGGTTATTTGGGCTTGTACTGCAGATTGTCTCTGCTTCCTGAAGCTTTCCAATCAACTGCATCTGGCACTTGGGACTGGTGTATGAAAGCAGAGTGGTGGTGATGATGTGCCATTATAGCTGTGCACTGTTCTGTAAATGCTCCCTGCCATTGCTGGGTGAGATGGATAGTGATAGATAACTTAAACCAGGAAAAAATCAAGTAGAGACTCATGCACTGGGTAAATGAAAACATCAGAGATCTGAATATAAGGGAAGAACTGCTAATATGGATGATCTTTCAGGGCTTTCTCTGTCCTCTGGGGAACGCAGAGTCCTTCCTCTTTGGAATGGTCTGCAGAAGATATTGTGATTACTTCTGTTGGTAAGAAAATGTTACAGCAATGCCAAAAACAGATACTAGAGGAGAGGAGAATTAAAAAAAAAAAAAAAAAAAAAAGAGAAAAGGAAAGCTGAAGTAGTGTGACAGAAAAAGAAAGTAAAAGACAAAAGGGGAAAAGGGAGAGAAAGGTGTCAGATTTCTTTTGGCATTCGTGTGCTCTGTATATAGAGTTTGAATATATTTTCCAGAAGAGGATTTCCCCTTACATTTGCAATTCAAAGCTTCTAGCAAATTCCACTGTTTCCCTTGGCACTTCTTCAGCCTCTGTGGATTTTCCAGTTCTGCTTTTCAGATGCAGTACAACTGTCAAACTATGGGGGTTTATTTTTTCTTTCCTGAAGTAATGTGCCTTAAGGTGCATAGTGATATTCCTTGAAGGTTTTGGTTCAAAACCCAAAAAGGTGCATGGACAATGTTCTCTTCTAGATTTCTGGTTTAACTCATGGTTTTTAGAACTCTTTGAATATACAACAATGTTGTCTGTCTTTCTCCACTTTGCATTATATGAATTCTCTTGCATGAAGAAGTGAATAAGATTTGAGATTCTCTATGGTACAGGTAGATAGTGATATAAAACTGTTATATTCAAGTAAAATACTAATAGTAGGTTGGTTGGGACATGCTCACAGAAATAAAGACCATCAAAGAAGAATAACTAGAGAAATAAGAGACTTGCAACATCCCTGTCTTAGGAACAAAGAAGCTTCTACCTCACACTGCAGCTGATTCCATTTCCTCTGTATGCCTATCCAAAATGTTCTTTTTGGTTAGTCATAGCGAAATCATATTGACAAGAAGATAAACTAAGTTGTCTAACAGTAAACAGTACAGATGGTAGTTTGCTTTATTTTTACCTCTTCTAGTGTATAAAGTTAATTATTTTTAACAGAGCCTTGCTTTACACACATGCCATTAACAAAGTGAAAATGATTCATATTTTTCAAAGAAGGACTGCAAAATAAAACTCTGATCAATAAAGCAATATCTGGAGAGAACCTTCATGCTGAAGAGCAGAGAAGAAACAAACATGTGGCTTTTCAAAAGCCCACATGCAGTGAAGATGTGTTAAGAAAGTGAAAATTGTTTCAACTTGTTCTGAACTGAAGTAGGATCCTGCTAATGGATCCATTACCAATGTGAAGACATGCAATAAGGTTTTTTCCTAATCACTGCTGTGATGGACTGGTGAAAGTATTTGGGATAAGCTGCAGTAATAGCTAATTGTATGTGGAGGCCCAGCAGCTCGACTAGGCAAATGGTTTCAAAGGGCTGCATGGGAGAATTCACTTCACAAGAGGCCCCTTTCAGATACTCTCCAGGTTTGGAGCTCCTTTCCTTTTAGTATACATTCTGGGAAAGCACTTTTATAATCCTTCTTTAGACTTATTGCAATCGAATGCACTGATGGTTCAATGAAAAAGCATGAAAACAGTAATGGAATTTCTTTTCTTTTTTTTTTTTTTTTCTTTCTTCCCTAATAGGCCCTTTAGTAAGTCAGACCGTATGTGTAGAAGCCTTATTAACTAGAGGCCAGGTTTAGGAAGAACTGTGGTAAATTAACAAAATGAATTTGAAAATAAAGCTAGAAAGTGCAGATGTTTGAGATCTGCATTGGTACATGAAAAAAAACCCAACAAACCTGACCTATGATTATTTGATATCTTATGACAGTTCAAATAATGTCTGGTGTAATTTTTATAAGATTGAAACTTATTAGGCAGGAAGAGTATTGTTAGGAAAAGTTTAAAACTCTGCATTTTTCCCTTTGCAATACCTTGTAAGAACTATAATTGTACATTCTCTGTATCTTAATACATTTATTGCAGAAAATATTTTTTATTAGACTGTGTAAATGTTCTGGATGACCTACATCTGAAATACATAAAGGAATTAGACAAGCAGCTGAAACCTGGAGAAAGCTAAAACTGGGGGTGGATGAGAAAGGCATTATTTCTCCCTCATTGCACAAGGATTTAACAAAAAAATAATGAAAAAAAATATTAGTCTACAAGCATTTGCTTGTTTACACTTGTTCCTAACCTGTTACAAGTATATGCATTGTAGGATTGTGCTTTTGTATTGTTTGGTTTTTTTCTTGTTCCTTGTACTAGCGTAAATGGAAAAGATGAATAACTTACAGAAATAATGGGTAAATCTTAGGAAGTGTTTTATGGCTAATTCAAATAAAGGCCTCCATCTGGATATGATCTGAATTTTATGTAGATTATATGATTCTGCTCTTCAAAGGTCTCTGAAAACTATCACTTTTACTCTCTTGCCCATAATAAGAATCTAGCGGCTGATCACTCTGTCGAAGGAGGAAGGGGAGAGCTGTTAATTCTCTAATTAATTGAAATGAATGATGATATCAGAATGATTGGTATGAATTTGATGTACTTTGGTACACATATATAGCGTGATTCTGGTTTTTGGAGAGAACATATTTATTGTTTTCCCTCTCCAAACTGCTGTTAGTTACAGGATGGTCTATCTGGGAGAAATTGAGCCTTTTCTATGATTTCTTTGCTTTCTGCTAACCATTGTTCCAGATTTGCATGTGATCCTGCAAACCCTTCTGACTGAAAACCTGCACAGCAAAATTTTCAGAACTGAAGTGTATCTTTAATAAAAAAAAAAACTTTGGAAAAGCAGCTTGTTTCTTTTGAAATTCATTACTGAATTAAATAGTCTAATTACTGAAACACCTTGGAACTGACCAAACAGACCATGATAGTGAAAAGTAATGAGAGAAGTATAAAGAAGTATAGTGTACATTATGCAATTCTCCTTATCTATTATAAAATGCACATTGGTCTCGCTTCCAGGTTATAAACCCCTTACATTTTTCCTTTATTTTAAACAGCTTTCTCATGTTACCTTTTCTAGATGGCTACAGAAAGGCAATGTTGGTTGTCACATTTTAACTCTCAGTAGGTCAGCATGCAACCAACTTTGTCCTGTTAAGAGTACTTTGCCTTTGTGATTAAGATTTTTCTTAAAGATCCTGCAATGATCCTGCAGGATCATTTTCTAAATTGAAATTGAATTTCTAAATTTCTGCAAGCAATGATTGAGAATCAAGAGTTTGAAATGTTGCACTTAACTCGGCAGAAAAAAAACCCAAAACAACAACACTCCAAAATCATAAAGCATGTCCAAGAAGGCAATGGATACATGCCCTTTTCTGGCTAACATTAGATAGATGGAGAATGGAAAACAACCGCAGAAGTAATATGAGCTGCTGGGGTTGGTTTTTTTTGGTGGTGTTTTTTGAGAGGGGCTTGTGTGTGTTTAAAGTCCCTAGTTTTTAGTGCAATTGATTGCTCAGGGAAAATGAGATAGACTACCTTTCTCAGTGGTCAGATTAGAAACTGTTGCTAATATCTGAAATCTACTGATTGAAAAAGCTATGTGGAGTGGAAGAAATGCTTCCACTGGTGGCTTGCAAGACTGAGACATACCATGTCACTCTCTTGTACCATGTGGAGCAGCAGCTGCATAAGAATACAGAGGTCTCCTTTACCATCCTTATCTCAAAATACATCTAACTTCCAAACCTTAAATTACTGGAAAATTGCAGCCTTTTGGTGGATAAATTAATTTTAGGCATGTATTTTAATAATAGTTAAAGGCAATAATTATTTAGAAATATATCTTTCCCTATCTAGATAGTTTACTGGATACACCAATCAAGCACAGCTCTGTGGTTCCTTGTGGCATCATATAAATTAGCTAGAAATTCTGCTGTGAATTAACACAGATTTGACTACAGATGGAACTGCAGTCAAGTCATCATCATTATGGTTTAAACCTATTAATGTTTACAACTGTTATTCTAAATCAGATTTGTTTTTAAATAGGGTAATTGTGAGAATCCTTTTGTGTTTCAAAGATGAAGGAAAATGAGAAAAGAACTGGTTACATTCAGCATGATTTAAGAAAATAATTTTAAAAACTGCAATACAGAACCCCTGTTCTACCATTTCAGTTATGCTTTTGGAAAGGAGATTGTTCCTATTATCACTTTTCATAGAATTATTACTGTAAATCTCAGTAGTGCTTATCCCCCAAGCTTCTAGAAAAATCAGACAGATTGAGTTGCTTGCTTGATGTGCAATACAATAAACTTGCAATGTCAATGCTTCTGCTTTCTCAGTAACTTTCAGTATGTCTGGAACCTATCACTGAGCTCCCAATTGAAACTATTTGGTCTAAATGTCTACTCTTTTACTTCCACCTAAATGTGACAGGATAAAATTGTATCACTTCTTTTTTTCAAGAAAAATTTGATTATATGTGTGGGCTAAAGAGCACACAGAAAGGTCTGGGCAAGTGCTGGAAGCCTGGAATAGAGAAACACCACATGTTTTGTTACTGGTGAGATAATGTCAAGTTTGGCAAACAGCTGAACATGGGAGGAAGTGAGGTTTAACTTTGACACAGGTATCAGATGATGACATTGTATAACGCCTCACCATTCTGGGCATTAAGATGTATATTATCTTCTGCACTTGAACTTCTACTGTAGCCTTGTGACCTTGACAGAACTCTCCTGTGTTGGTCTCGTTTGTATTTTAGAAGAAGCAGTTAAATGACTGTTTAAAAAAGACACAAAAAAATCCCTCAAGCTACAATTCCCAAAGAGATTCTTAATTTTGAAGAGGGGAATTTAATGGAGAGTGACTGTTTAGATGTGAAATATATTTTTGCTTTCCAGCTAGAGTTCCAATTAAGTGACAGAATTATGACTTATTTTTAGCATAGTGAGGAAAGTTTCGCTATACATTGGACACAATTTATTTCCTCTTTTTCAACTATAAATCTCCATACTCCTCTGAAGTAGAATATTGACAAAGTAGGAGAGGGTTACTCAGATCAAGTTACTCAAGATCAGCAAGCTATCCTTGCTTTCTTGCTTATGCTTTGGGAGCAATTATTGCCATGACTGAGAAGATAATGCCAACTTAATACCCTTTCTGTTCTTGACCTCAGCCCTCGAGAGTTCATGAAAGGTACCGGTTGAAGTACTGTGCTTGTAATGCAGGCACACACACAGTTAAAACATGTTTCTGAGCATTAACCAGCAAATAAACAACTCTGGTCTTTTCTGATTGTTGCCCATAAGGATATTTTTGAAGAAGAATGAATTGAGGCTCGTGAAAGGCCTTGGCTGATTGAGAGCTTTGTTATTTGTATAACAGCAATAAATACATGAATGCCTCAAATTAGACACCCATCTAGTCATAGTGCTGGTTTAGGATGCTTTGAGGTCAGGCTTCAAAGATATTGTATATACTATAAATATAACTGCTGTTCAGTATTAAAATGTCAGAAATCTAATATTAAAACAACAGAACAGGGTATCTGAGATTTAACTGGATAAGCTATCATATATACAGGATAAACATGAATGCATTGATTATTTTTAGGGAACAAAGTCCCATTTGACAGTTTGCATTTGAAGACTTTTTTAATGAAAAAAATCTCTAATATCTGTCATTTAACTTGTTTCTGCTTGGCCAAGAAATCACTAGGAATTTTGCTTTGTTACAGCAGTTATGGCACTGCAAAAGAAAATTGCTGAACTTGCAATTGGCTTATTTTTTATGTGTAAGCATTCAATATTTCACATGATAACTTTAGTAGATTTCATCTCTCTGTTCAGAGATGAATCTAATAACTAAAAATAACTTTTAAACATCTGGTTCTTTAACATATTACATGACCAAGGCAAGTTTCAAGCAGGTTAGTGGGAGGTGAGAAGTTTACAATGTCCTGAGGCATCCAGTTCCCCTGATCTTTCTTAAGTGATTAAATTGCTGTTTCTAGATGTAAATCTTGCCAAATAGCTGCTGGATTTCTATATAAATTTCAGAAATGTAACAGTGCAGAATAAATTTGATAAGCCACGTGAAGGCAAAGAGTTGTACGGTCTTCTTCTGTTTAATTGCTTCTATTCACTGGTTAGCAAGACTTCTCTCCTGTCTTTTTAGCTACTATGAATTATTAATGTGTAAATGGCTAAAGCTCAAAGAATATTTTTTGTAAGCAGATGCAGTAAAATATTTCTGCTTCTATGCATCATCCCTTCTTAAAAAAAAAATTGGTTTTTTGAAGAAGGATAAAACCTGAGCAAAGAAAGGACTATGTATAACAAAGCAGAGATTGTACATCACTAAAGTGGAAGAGGAAATTTCATCCTGCTCCCTAATCGTGAGGTTCCTCTTCTGTTAGGCAGTCTTGGCTGATGTGTGTTTCTTTGTTCTTTTTTTTTGTTTTGTTTTTTCTGAAAATTATTGCACTACTTTGGGAATGTTTGAGGAGATTCACACCTCCACTTGTGGGACTTAGGTATAATGAATAACAGGCTAGAAGACGACAATGTCCTCAAATTGACAAACAGATTAAGTAGGAGGGGCAGAAAAGCTGGAGAATGAAATGGAGATGGCATCCTACATCCTGTTGTGTAGGAAATATGGCAATACAGAATGAGTATACAGTATACCACCTTTAGTCAGCAATCATGCCATATGAATACTTTTACCTGTGACTTCTCTCTGCCCTGTCTTTGGAGGCGGTACAGAAAAGGAAAGCAAGCAGAAAGAAAATGTTATTCTCTCTGGTATGAGCGTCTATAATTATTAACTTTGTGACAATTATATGTTTTTAAAGGTATCTGCTCACCTATGGGAAAGAAAACTAAATGTCCAGCTTGACCCTGTTTTGGAGGTGATTTTGCAGCATATAGTAGCTCTGAGGCCAGACACTATGTACTGAAAGCCATTTATGTCCTATAAGCAGAGGTAATTGTCTTGGGTGCTATCACAGTGCCTTAGAAAACTGGGCAAACACAAACTAGGCTGATAGGACTTCAGTTAGTATGAATAATTAAAACACAAGCAAAATGCATTCATGATGGCTTTCTAATTCACCCTCTCTTCACTCTTACTGCCTGTGGACAGTGGCCATGGCAAACACCTTGTCTCGTAAGTCTTCCCCCTGCTCCTTAAGATGAGTCTAGTCTGGAGAACACGGCTGTCCCTCTCAGTGGCTTCCGAAAATGTAATGTGTCCGAATGCTGCAGATGCTCTCAGGAGATGGTTACTTAAGCAGACTTGTGAAGGCTGTAGAAAATAGCCATGGTTTTAGTACCCTGAGAACCATACGCAAGTTTGGCCTCTGTTTTCAGGCCTAGTCAGCAAAGAGATGCCAGACTGGAGGGCTATGACTGCGCTTGCTGTGCCTAGTGAGCAGCTGACTAGGGACTGTAGTTGGCAGCTTCTGCTTTACAGGAATTTGCATTAGAATATACCCTAAGCATCTCATCCAGATCAAAGTGGGAAGTGCTGCTCCATAGGCAGTAGCAAGGCTTCACTCTCTTACTGTAGCCTCTTACCTACATTTTCTCTGGGGTGCCTGTGAGTCAACACTCATTTGAATTGTTACTGGAAGGAACAATTTTAACTCCTAACAATTCTTGCTGTCTGTATATATATATGTGTATATATATATATATATATATATAGCTGTCACTGTTAAAGTCCTTATAATGTGTTATAGAGCATTGGTTTTGGTTTTGACTTTCAAGTCTGTGTCAGTTTGGTGAGTGTCTTACTGCTCTGTATCTGATCACAGTTGTCCCAGTATGATTTCTTTTTAATCTTAACCCTTCACTTGCTGTCTCTGAAGAGGATAGTTTTCAAGATTATTTCCCCCATGCTATCACATTTTCCACTTCAATCTTTCTCCTCCATACTGCAATTCTAGTTGGAACAAGTAATTTGACTTCAGTGCAGTTTTATGTAGACGACGTGGTAACAACTAGCAACCTCAGGCCAAGAGACTGTTGTCTCAAAAGGCCCAGAACACGGGAATATTGCAGACAGGAAGGTCAACCCCAAGAGTGGTGAATGATGGAATAAACTGAGATGTTGATGTACCTGAGAATACAGGTCTATGTGTGGATCTTGAACTTCGTATTTTCCTGCTGAAACATGTCTAGGGTATTGGAATGTCAGAATGTAAATGAATAGTCTGATTTATGTTGTTTCTGCTTAATGTGAGCCAATTCTTAAAGAGTTAGGTGAATTCAAGGAGGATATTTGATGAATATTTTTATCCGAGAAAACCACACACTTAAATTATTCTCTGCTGTACGTTTTAGAGAAAAAAACAGAAAAGTAAGTTTTCATGAGAAAGAAAACCAGATCTTAACACAACTCTCCTCAGCTCTCCCTCTTCCTAGAACTCTCCTTCCTTATCCCCTAGCAGTGCAGAGGATGGATCATCCATTGGGAGAACAGTCTTTCAGGTATCAACTGCTCCAGCCTGAGTCCCTCACTGGATCAGAAGTCCTGAGAGCAAACCTGCTCTAGTGTGAGCTCCTCTCTCTCCACGGACTTCCAGGTCCTGCCAGGGACTTGCTCCAACATGGGTTTCCCATCTTCAGGCTTCCACCCACTCTGGCATGGGCTCATCCACAGGCTGCGAGTGGATCTCTCCACCCCAGTGGCCTCCATGGGCAGCAGGGACACAGCTCCCTCACCATAGTCTGTACCACAGGTGACAGGAGAGTCTTTCTTTCGGGGCCTAAGCACCCTTCTCCTCCTGCTCCTTCTCCAGTGACCTTGGTGTTTGCAGAGATGTTTTCACCTTCTCACTCCCTGTTGCTGCTGCAACAACCTCTTCTCCTTCTCAAATACATTATTTACAGAGGTGTTACCTCCATCACTAATTGGCCAGGCCTTGGTTAGCTGTGGGGTCCATCTTAGAGCTGACTGGCCCTAGCCTTATTAGCAACAGGGGAAGCTTCTGGCAGACCTTTTTTTTTAAGAAGCCACTTCTGTAGCCCCATTGCTACTGAAAATCTGGCCCAGCAAAACCACTACAGGAGAAAATCTTCAATTGTTATTAAGTTCTACCACAACCTTGTAAAACCAAATACTAAGGCCCTTGTGTTATCTCATTAAGGGCTTAAATGAAAGGAATATCAGAGCTAAGGTTGCATGTGACAGGGTCACTGTCTCAGACTTATATACCTGCAAAGAAATGCTCAATACCACGTCTTTAGGGTTCAAATGCTCTAAGCAATTAAATTGTTTAGTTCTTGATAATTGAACATAGCAAATATCATGCTAAATATTTGTCCATAAGTATAACACATCCTTATGGTGGAGGTGCCAATAACCCTATACTTCTTGCCAAATTAGTTCTTAATGCAATAACAATAATAGGAACTCTGTAACTATTCAATATTCAAAGAAATGTTTAAATGTAATTGAATTCTGGTCTTTCTTGGTCTTGTGAGCATACATATTTTCTTTAGGGTGGGTTTCCATAACAGTTCTCTCACTAAAGATATTCAATAAGTCATTTAAAACAGGAGTTCCTCTGGCTCTGATTTGAGTCTCCAAGTGTGATAAACAACTAACACGGAGAATGAAAGGATCTTCTTAATTTTGGAGAAAGAAAATAAAACTGGAAAGCATTTAGAAAAAGATACTTTCTTTGTGAAATTACATTTTAGTCTCTGCAATGTCCCTTTGCAATTTAGCTGAAGAGATGCATAATTCTAAATGTGTTTGGTGATTATTTGGTGTGGTTTAACCTCAACTGGCAGCTAAGGCCCACCGAGCTACTTGCTCACTCCCTTCAGTGGGATGGGGGAAAAATCAAAAGAGTGAGGACTCATGGGCTGAGATGAAGACAGTTTAATACGTAAAGCAAAAGCCACACATACAAGTAAAGTAAAACAAGGAATTGATTTCTTAGCCTTGGGAGAAGGATGTTCAGCCATCTCCAGGAAAGCAGAGCTCTGTCACATGTAACAGTATGGAATATCCCTTTGGTCAGTTGGGGTCAACTGTCCCCAACTTGTGCACCCCCAGCCCACACACTGGAGGAGTGGAGTGAGAAGCAGAAAAGACCTTGATGCTGTGTAAGCACTGTTCAGTAACAACTAAAACATCCCTGTGTTATCACGTTCTTTTCAATAAAAATTCAAACCAAAACTCTGTACCAGCTGCTAGGAAGAAAATTAACTATTCCAGCTGGAACTAGGACATGCTTAACAAATCACCTCATTTGCAGATGAAGCAATGGCTGGTCACTATGATTGCTATTGCTGAGCAGCAATTTGCTTGTTTTGCGTTCACAGCTGCTCTGGGATGCAGGTGAAATCCCTAGGATTTAACTGACCAGGTTACTTTGTGGTTTATATGGAGGGAGGCTGTTGGGAGGTGGGTGCTGAGGTGAGTAAATATGGAGGCTGCAACAATATTTCAGCTCAAGAGTTGTTGGGTCAGAGGAGTCACCTCCCAGGTAAGCTTTAGAGGTGATAGAAAGGAGAATGACCTCCTGAGGACTCAGCTGGGACTGTATAATGTTTTCTCTGGGAAACCCATAGTTGAACTGAAGTCAAGGACCGGCCTTAGAAGAATGAGTCGTGAAGGTTTGAATTTAACCCTTGCATTTTAATCCAATTTGTTCAGAACACCTTAAAAATTGGCAGAGTCTTAAGGAACATGTTATGCCTTTGACTGTATTTATTTTGGGGAAAATGAGTGTTTTGTTTGGGGTACTCTCATGAAGTGCTTATGTGTAGCAGTTCTCACTTTCAATAATTGAAACTATCCAAAAATCAGTCTGTTTTTTCATAGCCTAATTGAGATTCATGAAGTTCTGTGATAGGAAAAACTAGGATTTGCCAGTGTTCTGCTCTTTACTGCTGTTGGACTGGCCTCTACTTTTGGGAATAATATGTTGATGAAAACTAGAATGAAAACAGCCATCCCCCACAATTATCGCATCTAATAGACTAATCCTCCTGCAGTTTCCCATTATCTTCATGCACCTAGTTCTTATCTTAAAAGCAAATAGGTACTGCTAAGGAAGGCTAAAAGAAAAACAGTGATACCAATGCTTGGAAGATAAAAGCTATGCAAGTTCCAGGTTTGGGTGCACAGTGTGTTAGGGGTACTGTGCACCTACATTTGCCCGTTTGCGTGTTTTTTATACTGAGAGTTTTGTCTGAGTCTTTACAAAATGGTGGCTTGGGATTCTGTTTTTTCCCACCTCTTCTAGGTGAAACGTCTATCTCTCTGCCCAGTACCTGCACTGGTAAGAAGCTTGATAATATGTGTTTTGGTGTGCGCTGCGTGTTGCCTGTGCTTCTATTTCTGACCAAGATCTTAGATGCATTATTAGACTTGTATTGTGTATGAGCCCAAATTACTTTGGGTGCAAGTGAGACATGATCTGCCTTAATTCAATCCCAATAACTGATTTATTTTTAAAAAAAAAATGAAATTTGCAAAGTTGTAGTCATGAGGAAAAAATGTGTGATTTGTTTTTTAGAAAAACACACCACCAAACAAAACCCCAGTTGTTTTCCCTAAATTGATTGCAAATGTGCAAGTATAAGCAACATTTGGGTTTCTTTAACAGATTCCCAAGCGATTCAGCAGTTGCCAAGGTAACAGTGCTACTTTTAATAACAATAAAGAAAGCATATAAAACTTCCACATTTCTCATTGTCTAAGATAATGCTGCCCTGATGCTGTAATAACACTATTAGCATGTACTTTCTTTTGTTCATTGAAAAGCATGTCTGGTTCATAAATTGGTTGTACAGTGGTGTCTAACACAGTGGGGTCTGTGCTCATTAGGACTCCTGGATACTATAGTAATGTGAAGAAATAATAAAGTATTTTTTAGCTCCCTATCTGTTTCTTAGAATGTCCTCTTTGATTTTGCTTCCTGTGGCTGTCATTGTAGTATGTGGCTGCCTTAGTCAGTTGAATGTTACTGTGATCTTTTTAATGCAAAAGCATAGGTTTGTTATAAGCAAGTCCTACAGACAGTCTTCAAGCCTAAGCTATACCTCATAAAACATTAAGAGTACTCTTCTATCATTCATGAGAAGCTGTGTATTACTAAAGAAGCTCTACATCTAGTACTAAAATATTGTTGTTCTTGCATCTTTTAGAGCTGCCCTTTTCAAGAGTAAATGGATGTCTTCTGCTGTGCTTTATTTTCCCCTCTAAAACTTGAGCTTCAGCTGAACTTTGGCAGATAGCTCAATGTGGTTACTGTGGACATAAACTCATAGGTCTGGGTGGATTATTTGCATTCTGGATACTTGATGTCATATTTCAGTCTGAGTTTCCCACCTTTCTATCAACATTTTGGCGCTTCACAGATAAGACACTTGTTTTCTGGCTTATTGCTGCAGTCAAATCTGTGATTTGAAGATCATTCTTCTTTTGGCATCTGTAGTTGTGGCAAAATAGTCTTTTAATTCAAAAGAAACATTCAAAGGCCTTTTACTGGAGATGTAGATTACGTTATTTTCTTTAAAAAACTCTCCTTCTTAATATTTTTGTTTTGAGGAAATTGCACAAGTGCTTAGACAGCTTTGTGCCACCAACTGGGTTTTTTGTTGCATAGGGGATACTAAAGTTTAATCTCTGTCTCCAACGGCAGATTATTTTATATTGCTTTTAAAAGAAAGAGAAAAACGCTCATGAGATGCAAATGTGATATACAGAAGGAGGAGTCAATTCCCCATTTGCAGTCTTTGCCAGTACTGACTCCCTGGGCTAGTTATCACTTGCTAATACTTTATGACCTCAGGGGAGATTAAAGCAGGATTAGATGATAATTTCTTAGATATCATCTACACAAGTGTCTAATTCAAAGAAATAATGTCCTTTTTAACTTACCAGTTTATGTGTTAGGATAGATCATGGAGTGCTCCTAGTGTATGTGAATGTGATTCCTTTCCTCCAGAAAGGAGACAGTTATTTCCAGGAGACCTCCTGCAGCTGTCCACCTAAGGCTTCCAACCATGATGTGGACACGAGGACCTGAACCACTGTCTCACCTTGAAACTTCTCTAATGTGTACTAAGCACTTGTACACCAAAGGCATGTCCTTGAGCTGCTGAAAGATTTTTACCACAGCCTTTTTCTTTTTTTTTTGTCTTTTTTCTTAGCTTGCTGTAGACTACAGTGTCTGTCAAGTGGGGTTAATTTCATGGCATCAGTGAGGGCCGACTAAGGATATGTGCTGCTCTTCTGAAGATCATTAACAGATAGGAGAGCACAGAGGGCCTGACTGTAACACATGAAAGCCCAGAGAGTATTGCTTTTGATACACATCCTAATACATCACAGAAGATCTTAGAGGCATGCATCATGTCTAGGGACACCTCTTTGGCCTACTCAGTACTACTGTCAGCGTCGGAAATCCTCTGTGTTATAAATGTAATATTACTAGTACCAACTCTGTATCTGATTTGATTGTGCCACATATCTTCTCTCTATACTGTAAAGATGTGATACTTTAAGATTAAAACGGAGTGCTTTTAAATTCGTATTTTTATCTTTGCCTAGTGGTTTTCATTACATGAAAGAAGCAACTACTTTATCTGACTCTAGAGGAGGGCATATTTTATCCATGACAGCATGAAATATATTTATTTTCAAGTATTAGCTACATTAATTCAGGAAAACTTGTCCTGGGGCAGAAAGCTGGCTGAAGGCATTTAACCCTATTAAGTCCTCCTTTTATTTGGCCTCTATGAAGTATTCTGCTCCAACATGATTTTGTCATTCAAATTCTTTTTTTACTTTCACTAAGTTGCTTTGCTGCAAGGATTGTCTTTTCTGGTTTGTTTGCACAGTGCCTATGACAATGTGGTCCTTGGTGGGGCCACCTAAGCTGTGTTGTAAAACAGATCATAGGTTTCTGAGACCCAGAAGGAAGGATAGCACAGGACCAGCTTATCTACTTAACTTTAAAGAATGATATTTCCAGACAGGAGATGTAAAGGAAGAGCAGAATGGTGGTGACTGCTAATGATCTATTATAGGAATAGACTGGAGCAGGTAGTGTGACTGTAATAATTTACAGTACTGATTTAAGCTCTGGACAAGATAAAGTGTTTGTGAATCTTTGTAAATCACCTCTGTTCTGGGAAGACTTGGGTTTTGGATACGTATCTGATGGGATGTATTTTAAGAAGTGTAGAACAGTTGTTTCTTCACAGCAAATTTCATTCCATAGTTAGGATTCCAGTAAAAGGTGTTTGTGCTTAAAAAAAAAACCAAAAAAACAAAAACCAAAACCCACAAAAAAATGCTCTCTAAAACATAACAGTATCATATTCTTCCTCCCAGTCTGGGCATGTATACACCAAAAGAGCAAATTTGCCACCTCCAGAGAAAATGATTGCGTGTTAGTGGCTAAAGGCTGACGTAATACCAGACTGATGAATTCAAGAGGATATTTTCCACATCTTTAATATTTCACTGTCTGGCTGGTATTCATCCTGCTGCTATCCAATTTTGCCTTACTGCAATTATTATTGATAATATTCCTGATGTAAGAGACTCAGCCCTTAGTCCTCCATTCTTCCTTTTTCTATTTCATTGCAACTATCTTTTGGGTAAGAATTTTAATAAAACAAAGTCTGTGGCTTGGTACTGGACTGTAGGAAAAGGAAAAACGTTTCATTTGTTTTTTTTTTCTTTTACCTTTGAAATTTGTTGCTAAGGAAAAAGAAGTATTTGAAAGTGTTCTGAATTGTCTGATTCTGCTTTGTCAGTGTGCCTAATAACTTTGTTCAGTATTCACCTTCTGAACAACTGCCTCATTCTTTTCAGTTCTTTGCTGAACACATCTGGGAGTTGATCTTTTTAGGGTATGTCACTGAGTATTTTTATCTCTTAACGTTTATACCCATGATCGGCACTCTGTCTGCCATGGGCAGACATTCAATACCTCGTTTTGAAATGCAATGCAGTGTCTGGATCCAATCAAGTCATACTGGAAAGAAATATTCAACAATATCTTAGAGAAAATGAGAGAGCTAGAGAGAGTTTAAATTGGTGTCAAATGGTTTTGAGTTTTACTTGGATTGATGGGCTTCTGCTGATTCATTAATGGATCTGCCAATAGGACTGCTGCTACATTAAAACATGGGCCTGCCTGGCCGTGGATGGAGAAGCAGGAAATAGCCTAAATCCAGTTAAGGACTGAGTTATTACAAGCTTCTGTCCTGGCCTAATTGGGAGCAGTTCTGGACATAAGAACATAGGCTAAGGGAGCGTTTGAGATTTTCCTGTAAAACTTCATGCTCAGCAGGAAAACATTGTGCCAATCACTGTTCTTTAAATTACAATAGTTGTCTGTGACAAGAGGTGTGAATGAAAAGCTGATGCTGTTTAGATGTTTTATTAAATATGATATAGTAACATAATGGAATTCAGAGAAGCTTTGGTGACATTTTGATCAATTCAGTCAAAGGTGATGCTGCTCAGGGCCAGAGCTGACCCATCCTGTACTTCTTTCTAATCACAAATGAAACCTCACTGCAACTATCATAGCAAGCTTTCACTGGTTTAGTCACAAGCTTGTTCTTTTTATTTGCACCATGAATGCTTGTTAACTATTCTCTTTCATGATCCGCTTTGTGGTGGATGCCTTCTCACTTGGCTCATGCAGCATATGAGTTATTTCTGCATGGATGGCAGAGGGTTTTTTTTCTTCTTTATTGCTTGATTATTTTTTTTTCTAAATGACCACTTGAAAATAGATCATGCAAGACATTTCAAGGTACCAGTATTCCACAAGATGCAGCATTTATTTAAAGTTATCTGTAGAGCTTTTCTTGTTCGGAAATACTTTTTCTGTCACCATTTTACCAATGAGCCAAAAAGAGTAACAGAGCCAATAGTCGTGTTATTGAAAGCATTTGCTAACAATTGATTCAAAAGTTTTTATCAGATTTATCAAACAAGTAAACCTTTGATAGATCAATTGAAGATAGTGGTCAAAAAAGCAGCTATAAGCTAACCTAAGACATGTGTCGTAGCATTTAAAGTCTCATTATGAATGTTTGAAAGGAGTGATTTTTGAGATTAGGAAAAAAATCACTTTCACCTAAAAAAAAAAAAAAAAAAAAACAACATTTGAATGGATGGATTGATTCATTTTAGGTCTGTGCTGAGAGCAGGAAGGTGATGTAATTCAGCAGATTTTCATGGTGGTGTAATATAAAAAAAGTGCTGCTGCCGAGAGGTGGTTAGTGTGAGTAGACATCAAAATACTTAAGGCTGTAAAGTATTCAAAAGCAAAGATAGTGTTGAAAAACTGTCTAGCAAGTTGAAATGTCTGAGGTCTATTACTGCTGTTGATGGTGGAGTCCTGTTACTCATTTCTTTTTTCTAGATAATGTTTTCTGTGGCATATGACGCTTTTGGTCATGTCAATCTCCTTAACAAGTGCCTAAGACTGGAATATGTAGAGTTGTGAATTTTGCTTGATCATAAATCATTTTACTAAACATGTTGTGGCAATTGCTGCCCAAGATCAAAGATCTCTGATAACTGCATGTTGTTTCTGCCAGTAGGTCTCTTTAATAATATTATAATTTACTTATAAAAATGTGAAAAGGGAATTACTGATAACCCTCCCAATTATACTCACATAAACACTTGGTAGTCACTTAAAAAGCATTGTACACTATTCAAAACAAGAACAATGTAATGTATCCATGGAAATGGTCAGAATGCTCCTTTTAATTGCTTTAATATTATGAAACTAGGTAACTGAACATTTAGTTGCAAAAATGTTCATGGCTGGGGTAGTATTGCACCTATTTATTGCTGCTTAATGATTGAATGGACAGGTTTGAAACTTGAAAGAACTTGGAGTAGTACTGTTCAAACTTTGATTTGTAACTAGATGAAATAGAACTCTGTACTCCTGGTAATTTCACATGTAAGCAAGCAGTTGGTTGAATTCAGAAGAGGTCAAATATTATGAACAGAGAATGAAAACTGGCTTAAACTTGTTATACATTACCTTCAGGAAATGGGGAGCTATATGGCATTGTATGTGCCACTCAAGATAGCTGCATTTTCTGGAAACTAAGGAACTGCAGAAACAACACCTGTGGTAAGACATTCTAGTGTCTTCTGTAGCTTGCATCAGCTATGCTCTGCCTTGTACCACCATAGTATTTGAATGGCAGTGCTGACCTTAAAGCAAAAAAATTGAAACCCATTCAGTCAAGTGGAAGGCTATCTTTTCTCAGATAGCCTCCCAGAGAGCCACTGAAGTCACTGAAGGTCACTGTAGCTGTTGAATTCTGATTTCAAGCTGCATTTTCCAGCTGGGATGGTCAGCTGTTTGGTTTTGGCTTGAGATAGTTTCTCTAAGGAATGAGTGGATGAATGCTTTGGGAAGATGGGTAAAGTGACATGCTGAAGGTAGTCACAGGGGAGATTTTCAAACTGTGAGGTGTTGTAGATAAGAAGAGGCTGCTTAAGAGCAACTGACTATGCAAAGAGCAGGGAAAAAACAGCCAAGCTTCAGGCATAACAGGAAAGGCTTATGAAGGAAGAGAGTGTACTGGGGAGAACTTACTGCAACTCATTCTGTTTCTTGCTTTTTAAAATACAGGAAAAGCCACAAAACCTATTTTTTTTTAATACTGTCCCTTCAGCATTCAGTCTGGCTTTCCTGTGGAGTTTCATGCTGATGACATGGAAAAATGTTGTATTGCTCATTCTGTCTTTGACCCTTTGGAAGTGTGTCTGTGCAAGCTTGTGCCTATGCTGCATATAAGATGTTATATTCTGCAAGCAGTATTGTCAAGACAACTTTATAAACTGGATGATGGATCACATTTGTAGTACATTTGGCTTAAGGTCTTTGGGATCAGACTTTCCATAGGATCTGTCAGAACTAAAATGTGTTCATTTTCCTGTTCAATCTACAGTAGTGTGCTTTAACTTGTTTGACATTTTTGGTTTTTTATTTTTTGTTTATTTTCATAAACTCCTGGGCACAATATGGATTGTCACAGAAACACAAAGAGCTCCTGTATGGCTGTCTTCATCCAGTGTTTTTTTGTTTGTTTGTTTTTTTCCCCCAGGCTTGGGAGCAAGCCAGTGTCCATGGCTTGCACTTATGATGGGACGGTGTCTTGCTGGCATTTTACAGATCAAAAAACATCTGTCATTCATTCTGGACCTGAGACTTTTTTTTTCCTCTTTTAGGGGAATTGAGCTAACCCTCATTTCAACTGAACTGTAGTATGACAATATTTCTTCCTTCATAGGTTTGGTTGTATATGGCATTTATCTTTTGCCCCAGTTTTGTTCCTCGCTATTAACAAGCTGCCAAATTCAACTGGAGAGCTGATTCTTTCTAGGCAAAGGGTGAAATGGAATTTAGACAGAAAGCTAGTGAAGAGCTTTGAGGTCCTTTATAATGAAGGACATGAAAGATATTTAAAGTCTAAATAATAAGATAAGACAGATTTTAAATTCAACTTTCTGCACTGTATTTGGCAATCAGATCAGATAGATAGTGAGATTACAATGAAATGGCTTTTGGTGTTTATAATCCCAATGTTTCTTGAAAGGCTTGTACCTTCAAGTGTATTTGTGCATGAATTGTCTTGCTCTTTCACTTAAACAGAGGGTTTTGTTTCAAAGGCCAGTACATGTATGACTTAGGCATCTTTTTGGAAGACAGTGTTATTTTAAAAGAAAATATTTTTTTGAGGAAATAACATGTCTTTCATTTTTGAGAAATAAAATAGCCAGGGTAAAGTGCGAAAAGTCATCTGGGCTTTCACTTCAAAGAAATCTTAATTTCTGTAAAATTGCACACCTCTAACAACTGGTGGTGTAGCTGTGCAGGCTTTTGTAACTAAAATGTTTGTGCCCTTGATTATCTGACTTAGAGTGGCAGAACAGGCTATTTAAGTCGTTGTAATAAAATGAATTGAGCATCATAGCACTTAAATCTCTTGAATACTAATGGATTTAAAGCACAGACTTTTTGAAACGCTGCCCACTCATCCTCTAGCTGTTCACCCTGACTGTCTGGCTCTGTTCTCTTCTAACCAGTGTTAGTAGCACTCAAACATCTGGATATTTAAAAAAAAAACCCACAAAAATACAGAAGTATTTATATAACAAGTGCAGTATCCTCTGGGTTGAAAGGAATGCCAGAGAGATGTAATACAGTGTTATTTGCTCTAGCCATTTAAACTCTTCTGGAAAACTGAATTGGTAGCCAGTTTTCAGGAGAAGTGTGTTTTGAGGGGAGGGTGGTGCTGCAGTGAAGTTTTTCACCATGATGAATCTTTATGCTGATAAAAGTAAGGCTGCTGATCTGTGTAATGCTTAGTGTGATGTTTCTCTGCAATAGCCTTAGCTCTCCACTGCCACACTATTCATGCCTGTAATCGAGAACAGCTAGTATATGAATTTTCAGAAAAATTGCATTGTATTAGTAGGATGGGCACAGCTGCTTCTTAGACTTCAGCAGTCTTTCAGACTAACACCTTTTATTTGCAGAGAGTTCTTTGCAAACTTAATGAGGAAAATGTAACCATGTACACCTTCTAATAATGTGATTCAAGTTACTTTGAGATGTTTACTGTAAATGGGACAATTAACCAATATTTATTTTTGCTTTAATCTTTTCCTGATGACTCATAGAAACTGGAAAAGTTAAGCAATAATTAAGACCTTATTCCAATATAAGAGAATTCTATCATTAGCATGTGGTCTTTCTCTGGTTAGCAGAGGGAATCTGATTTAAGAAAAAGCCCGAAAATACCTTGCATCTTCACCTCTTGGTGAAAACAGAATATTACTTTGACTTATGGTGTGGCTGCATGTTGAAGAGTGTGTATGAATATGTAAATTACGCTGGATATATGGTCTATAAAATGTTTTTGGGATCATAGGATAAAAGCTGCTTTACGAATGTGAATTAAGTTATCTGATGAACTATAGCTCCAGGGCAGGGATAAGGGTTTTGGGCTTGGACAGCTGCTTATACTGCTTCTGAAGGCACTAGAGCACTGTCTGTCCAATTCCTCCTTGCTGATTAACTGACCTGGATGGTGTGAATGCTGCTGTATCCTGTTGTATGACAGACACTTTGGGCATATGTCATTTATAGTTTAAGGGGTACAAATCAGTGATGTATGAAAGATTTAAATTTTGCCAAAAAGAATGCTGTGATCTTGACTAAAAGATTGAAAAATGAATATCAGCGGTTGAAATGTTTATAGATCCCTTCCAACCAGTGTTTCAAAGTGCTTTTGCAGGGTAGGTCACAAAGATGCACAGCCAGAAGCAAATGTAGAAGCATGGTAAAGCCACAGCACCCTTGGTTCCAGGAGACACCCTCCTTCACTTACTCTTAGAAGGATGCAGGCCTTCTCCTGGGGAGTGACTTCTGTGCTAATGCTCCTCAGTTTCTTTCCTATTCTTCCTAGCATTACTGCTTTTTCTTGCTCTAGTCCTTCTTCTGAGAACTTCTCCATTCTCCTTTAGAACCCAGTTCTTTTAGCTTTACCCTCTTCTCCTTTCTCTGCTGTCTTTAAAAGTATCTTGGCTTCAATCCTATAGTCTTCATTTGCCCTTAAAGGCCTTATGACTATAAGTTTCATGGAAAATCTAGATTCCAACTTGTGATCTGGGCATATTTGGAAGAGAGGAGATGCATTAACAACTGGAAGTTCTCTCTGAGCTCTGCTCTAGGGAGATGATGCACACACAAAACACGCCAAGAAAAGATTAGTCAAGGTCAGGGGCAATCTAGCCTGGACTTGTCTGGGTCAAAACATGCTTCTTATTTCTAAGTGCAAGCAAAGTATCTGGTTTTAATGTTTTTCTAAGGCAAGAGCATTTTGGTTGGTATTATTCCAAAGCTTCCTTGGCCATAGATATTGCTACACTCCTCTGATCAGCCTGTGTACCATAAAGATGGTAGGTAGATATGTTTTGGGTGATGCAACTAAAATCCACCTCTGGCTCCCTTGCTGTTATCAATTAGCAAGCCCATGGCATTGTAAGCAAATGGTTCTTAGGACTATGTAATGAGTAACACTTGTGATTGATTTATCTTCTATATTTATATTTTTTTGGAAGGCTAATGTGTAAAGTAGGTCAGTCGGGGATCCCTTGGAGCTAGGAACATGTTTGGTCACATCCGCTGGCAAGCATAGGCCAGCAGGGTGTGTAAGGGGGAGTCTGACTGTGAGTTCAGGTGATTGCTTTTGCTGTCTATCTACTAGGCACTGCCTGACATGAGAAAGCAGAAAATTTCTGAAAACCTGTTTTGTTCAGTCCTAGTCTTCAGGTGAAAGGCATTCCCTCTCACTCTTCCTTCCCTTTCTCTGACAGTCCTCACCTTCTCACCTTGGGACTAAAAAGGATCTGTGTGCTGGGAGAGGAGCAAAGATGTATGTATGCTTGGGCAGCAATTAAAATGGGATTGTCTTGCCCCAGTCCTGGTAGTTTTATTAGCTTCATATATACACTCAAAAGCAGGCAGCCTGCAAATACCAGTTTTGAGCAGCTCTGCTGATAGCTTGGATCATTAATTGAGGCCTGTGATGTGCCTTGTCAATCAAGATTCTTGTTTGCTGGGTGTCTGAACGTAGAGCTGTTAGAACTACAAAAGATGTAGCACTGTGGATCAAGAGACAGAGAACTAACTTGGGTGAGATCACCAACATCCAGAGAAGAATTTGTAGGAAATTATTTATTAACTGACTTGCAACCTCGTCTTCTCATTGCTGACTGCAGATAAGTTTCAATTTGTTTTATGCCAAATTAAATCTAGACTTATAGGCCTCTTTTATTTGAATAGGTGCATATATATATACACAGTTATTTTATCTGATTGTCTGAATATTACAATTTTGTTTTTATTAGCTGTACAAATAATCTTTTTTTTTTACCTAAAAGTATTCTGATCTGCAAATCTTCCAGCCCATCTACTAGATTACTCCAGGAAGATGAACTGAACAGTTTATATATTCTTTATGTAAATGATGCTTTAATTTGAGCAGTCTTGCACGAAACAGCTTTTTTAGGGCATTTTTTTTAACCAAGACAGTTGCTTGCCAAGCCACACCTTGACCTCTGTTTACCTTTGAGGGCAGCCAACTTCTCTTTTCATCATTTTATGTATTGAAATTAATGGGTTCTGGCTGGTTCAGCAGAAAATGTCTAGTTTCCTGAAAAGCACCCTGAGAGGTTGTTTTTACAGTACCGTTTATGCCTGAACAGACTTTTTAAGTACCAAAAAGTCTCAATCAAGTTGTTCTCTTGAGACTTCCAGCTCTGCTCTGCAGACGACTGAATTTTCTGAACTTTAGGTTCCTAAACTTTCGGGTTCCTATCGTAAACCAAACCTCTGAACCTCTTTTGAAGACTGCCCGCTCTTACGAGAAACCTTAGTACCGGGAAGGTTTGTTTATGAAAGGCTATGTTAGCCTCCTTCATTTTCAGCCAACAAAAGCAGCTCTCTCTTCCTGGCTGATCTAATTGATTTTTATTTTTTAATTATTGTTTTGAAGTTAAATCAGAGATTAAAACCCCTCTAACCAATGCCTCTAGATATTTTTGCCACATAGAAAAGATGAGTACTAGTGCACAGAAAAAGCAAACTACTGAAGTTTGGAGTGTAATGTTGCTTGCAGATCCTTTGTCTGTGCCTATTCACTTGTCCATGACTGCATCTCTGTCTTCGTGGGCTGTGCTGCCATTGTTTTGGGTTTGTGATGTTGGAACCAGCAGTGGTAGCCTAAGTTTGGCTCAGGTATGAGTACTTGAATGAATACAAGAAAGAAAGATTGCTTTTCAGTGGATTTTACTCCGTATTGTTCAGGAAGGGTTTAAGCAAGAATACACAGTCTTGGTTCAGAACAAACATATAATTCCACTTTTAACCCCAATTCCTAATGACAATTAGGAAATGACAATCAAAACCCTATTAAGAAACCTTTGTAAGAAAAGGAAACTTTGTATTCCCTCTTGGACTTTGGCATAAGCTAAATCTTGTAATGTTTCCAGTCTGGTTAGACTTCAGCTACCCGTCAGTTTTCCTCTTCTATTGCACTACTGTTGGCAGCATTTAATGAATTTTTAAATGTATGCCATGAACATGCTAGGTCACAATGCAACATAAAGTATCTTCATGAGAGAAGCAGCTCTTCCTAGCTCATGACAAAGCCATTAAGGAAAAAAATAACTTTCTTTGCCATTAATTTTGGACTACAACACTTCTACAGGACACACTTATGTTTGAATTTGTAGGGAATACACACTTCGATTTTAACCTGTGTACGTTCACAGGTCTTTTTATGCTTTTTTACATGGTAGTCAGGCTATAGATCTGATTCTGCAAACCAATGGACAGAATGATTTTGTGCTAAGCTGAGTAATTAGATGTGGTTACTGAGCAGTTATTTCAGTTTTTGCATCCTCTGGCCAATCCAAATCCTGCTACAGGGTCTCTCTTCCCTGATGACTTCATTTAAAGGTGACTACTGACCTTAACCAATAACATGTGCTGCTTTAGATGTGAAGGACCGTTCAATGTGTCTGCTGTGCTTAGTATTCTTCACAAATATTGATGAGTCAGATTCTAAGCTAAAGTGTTGAACCCACTCTGCTATTGTGTACCTGTGTGATCCACATTTATAAAAGCAAGGTGCATTTATGAACTGAAGACCTTCATGAAGAGACCAGAACAAAAGGCTGAACATGAAAATGAATGAAAATATCCTGTGCGTGTGAAGATTTCCTTCTGAACAGATAATATTTTCTTTGTTACTCTGAGACCATTAACTTATGCTTAAACCTGGTAGTGAACAATCTTTTTTTCTTGTTGTTGTTTAATAATAAAGCTTGTTCAATTTATTTCTGGGAGAACTTTTATCTATGCTAAGAGCCTGTCTTTGGATATTATACAGTCATCTGTATTCTGTGTTGCTAAATAATGGGATTGAGTGAAATGTAAAATATACTCATAATTTTTGCATATTACAATGCAGTGATATGTATGGGGTATCCTACATTTTGTGAAGGATCATGATCATTTTTGTAGTATTTATCTAGCAGTCACTTGCCTGAATACTTTAAAATTTGAAAATAGTAATCACGGTAAAAATTGTTTAACTTAAATGTTCTTTTGCTTTCATACCATCTAATGATTTAATCAGGTCTTAATGCTCTCTCTCTCCTCTCCTCCCACCCAGATGATATGTGAGAAATACTTGCTTATAGGAAATTGGTAAATGGTTAAACTTTCTAAATGAACCAATCCTGAGATGTGTAAGAATTAAAAATGCTAGGAACTGTAATCTGAGTTAGTTCTACTGTAAAAGTGGGATGATACAGCACTGAATCAATTAGCTTTGAGGACTGAGCACTTTGAAATAGTCTATTAAGGCAAGAGATTGCCCAATTAGATTTTCACTTGGCAGCTAAAATTGCATCAGTGTGTTAACCATTCCCAAAATTCAATCAAATGGCCTTTTAAACTTTGACTGAAATGTTCTTAGTTTTAGCTGCATGGCAAGAGAGAAGTGCTTGAAATACTTGGTAAACATAACCAAAACCCCCACATCCACATTAATTTCATGCTAAATTATTCTTTATGTAATTTGGAAAGGCTGTGGTATTCAACTATTGAGAATTTTAAAGGGAGTATTAATATGCCTGTGTAATATTACCATACTAGTGCAAATGATGCAAAATTATCCTGTGTAATTGATACGTGAGCAAATGTTTTGAACCTAGTCATCTTCAAAACTTTCTATGCATTTCAGAGAGTGAGGTATATTTTTAAATGACTAAGGGAAGGGAAAGAAATTGTAGTCAGACATTCTGGTTGGGTTAACCTTCTTTTTAATAGATTTAAATGCTGTTTACTCTCCTTTAAGGTATTGCAGCGATCACTTGATGGGGGGATTTACTTTGCAGTCTACAACTATTGCTGTTAAATTCAGTCTGCTTAACAGGTCTCTTGAGAGTTCTTAGATATTTTTTTTCCTTCTAGAGTTTTTTGTTTGTTTTTTCTCTTTAAACACTGGTTCAGGAAATAGACTTGAAAAGTACCAATGGCTGATGGAGTCAAGGGTCCTCTAGAGCAACATGTCAATGTACCCTCATGGCCAAGAAGGCCAATGGCATTCTGGGGTGCATCAAGAGTGTGGTCAGCAGGTTGAGGAAGGTTCTGCTCACCCGCTGCCCTGTTGAGGCCTCATCTCGGGTATTGTCTCCAGTTTTGGGCTCTTAAGCTCAAGAGGAACAGAAAACTTCTGGAGAGAGTCCAGCACAGGGCCACCAAGATAGTCAGGGGACTGGAGCATCTTCCTTATGAGGAAAAGCTGTGGGAACGGGGGCTGTTTAGTCTGGAGCACAGGAGACTGCAGGAGGGATCTCATACGCCATTTAGTTATTTGTAAACATTAATGTCAGGAGGTTGGGACATGCCTTTTTTTTTTTTTCCTGTTGTGTCCAGTGACAGGACAAGGGATAATCAAAAGAAGCTGGAACATAAAAAGTTCCATTTAAATCTAAGAAAAAAGAGTTTTGCTGTGAGGAGGGAGCCCTGGCCCAGGCTAAAAAGGGAGGATGTGGAGTCTCTTTCTCTGGAGGTTTTCAAAACCTGCCTTGTTGTGTTCCTGTGTGACTTCATCTAGGTGGACCGGCTTTGGCAAGAGGAATGGGACTAGATGATCTCTAGAGATTCCTTCCAACCCTACCATTCTATGATTCTATAAATAGAATTGCTGAATTCAGGAAAGTTGATATGAATAAATTAGTATAATACTAGTTAGACATTTGCAACTGTCTATTGAAAACAAGACAAAGGCACAAATAAAATTACCTGGAAGTCTGCATTAGGGGTCTATGTTTCTGGATGTGCCACACAAATACATTAAGTATATTGAAGTATATATTATAAATATATATATTGAAGTATATTCCTTCAGGAGTGGCAAAAAAACCTTTAATTCTGAGTCTAGGCTAAGAGATAAAGACTAACTGTCTGTAGTGGTGGCTTTTTTAAAGACAGTAGCAGGGCTGTTTGTTTTAGTTGTTGATTAACATCTCTAGATAGAATTGTAATCCCAGTACTGCTGTCAAGGCTATGTTTCTAAAACATGTTTTGAGGTATTTATAGAAATATTGAAGTTTATTTAATTTGAACTATCTGATATTACGAAAGTTTGCTCTGAAAAGAATCAACCCAAGAACCCCCTTACTCCAAACTTGGATTGTGGCCTTTTTATTCTTAACATGAAAATGGAAGGAACTCCTTTCTTCAGACAGTCAAGGTGTTAATGTTGATTAACATTTCACCATATTTAGATATAGATGCTCACTAGGGGAAGTCAGGCTCTCAATGACTGACATTGTGGAGTGCATGCATATTTTGTTTTATGTATGGTCTTTATATGTCAGAATATGAAGAAAATGAACGAAATGGGCTGTACCAATAATCTTTGTGCTTATACTGACATATACAAATGAGGTTACTGCTCATAGCTGAGAAGTCATAAGGAGAATTGGATGAGAAAGGACTGGGGATGATGTATGATTTCATCATTTTATTTCTATTGTAAGATAACTCATTTGTCTCTTTAATAACATTGATATGAGTGCTCTGATATAGCATTTGCCATGCAAACACTACTCAGCAGGACTCGTTGATATGTACAGTGTTATTCCATTCTGTGACGACGTGGCAAACCCCAAACAGTCTCAGTGGGTCTGGGTTGTGTTTAAAAAAAATGTAGGAATGAATAGAGAAAATGTGTTTAATAGTCTTGTTCAGCTCCTCTCTCTCAATTTTCAGGGTAAAATGGTGTAACTTATCCCTCTATGAGCTGCTCTTAATAAAACTGCAAATGGAGACTGCGCAGAGCTTCTCTTAATTCATTTCTTTCTCGGTCTTCTCTAATGCTATGTAGTTGTGTCATTCTCTCACTTGAGTAGAGAGCTTAAAAATTAGGCCCTGATAATTTAAATCCTATGTTGCTTGAAAAAGTGGGCAATTCTCCCTTCACCAGAATAGATCTAAAGAATGGCTCAGTGGAAAAATGCTATTGTGGTGTTTCATCCTTTATTTTTTTAAATTGATACAAAGGGTTGGAAAGTTATTAAGCTTTCACATTTATGTGCTATATATTGTGTATTAAATGCCAAATATCTGAAGTGAGTAGTGGGTTGATAATATTTCAAGTTTCATATGATTGAGATAACATGAATGCAGGCATTAGGCTAAAAATCATACAAGAGTAGTATGCCAAGTTAGGATCTGTGAAAGCAAATACTCATAGTTCTTGTGATGTTTGACTTAAAATATTTTATTTTTTCAACCTTATAAAAGAAACTGAACTTTTTAATGAAAATTCTCCTATAGCATAACTGGAAAAAGTATCAGTATATGGTTTCAATTTTATCACTGCTAAAGCAAATTAATAAACAGTGGATGCTATTAGCTTGAGGGACTGAGTCATTCCTTCACTGGGCTAAGTATGAAAGTAGAAAAGCTTTCTCTTGCTGCTTTGGAAGCCCAAAATATAGTGCAAGCCAGTCTAGTAACTCCTTCAGTGAGAAAGTAGTGGTTGAAAGATAGTGACTTATGATGAAGGATTTGCAGGTGCAGTAACTATATGCTAGAAATGAGAAATGCAAAGATGTCTTTTAATCATCATTCAAATTTGTTTCTACCAGAAAAACAACACAGGAACTGTTTCAAGGTAGTACAAATGGTAAGTAACATGTGGCCAGCATAACTGGTACCTACCAGTATTGCATGGGCAAATGCAGATTAAAAGCTTTAGGCAGACTTTAAAACAAATAAAAGAGATTCATTAGGTCTAGAATGTGACTAACATAGAACGCCTTCATTTGAGAGGGTCAAGTAACATACTGGAAAAGTTTAGACTTCACTGTTCGATGTTATTCATGTGGAAAGTCTTAGAAACTTTTTTAAAGTTTAAGTGAATTTTAATGGTCCAAATGAGAAAACACTCGGAAAAAATGTCGAATGATTAACTGTTTACCTGCTGAAGACAAACCAGTCCCGTTGGCAGGCTGCAATGTATGAGTATGAAATGCCAAAGAGAGCCTTCCAGAATCATGAAAGCTACAAGGAAAGTTGCATAGAGTTGATGCTGGGTATTACAAAGTGATGGTAACTCTTTTGACATTAGCATGCTTTTGTTGCCTCTAGAAGCCTGGCAACAAAATTATCGTCTTGAATATGCTTCAAATCTTCAAAAATGTTAAGAAAATAGGATAGTAGCTTTAACAAAACCAGAGACAAACCTGAAAAAAAAAATAAACCAACCAACCCCCCAGGGCTGTGGGGAAAAAATGACAGTCAAATTCAGGAAGCAAATTGGTACCATCAAAATAAGGCATATGGGACATGAAGTGTGAGATCTTGGGATGAGTGGTGGAATACAGGCTTTACATGTGTATGGTAATTGCCTCTAACAATGCCATACAAAGCAAGAATTTCAAGGCTAGAAGTCAATGAAAAGGTACAACAAATAATGAGGCCTCCCTTGTTGTAATTAGATACAGGAGATTCAGATCATTTAAGTTTCTGCTCATAAATTGCAAAACAGAGTCAGTTAGGAAGCTATAAATGCGAGAGGAGGGGGAAGACTAACAGACAGTTTAAAACATTGTGTGTAATGGGTGAGATTCCAGAGCGTGCTGCCCAGGAAAGACACTTTCAAGTGAACATAAAAATCCTTGAAGTGCTGATACCAACATGCACAGCTGCAGTAAAGAAGGCAAACAGTGTTACTGCCAGAGGACTGCAGTGTAAATAAGGGAGCTGCCATTGTCGTTATCTACTGGTTAGAGCATGAGCACAGGGTCTGCTCAGTGTATCTTTGACAGGAAATAGCCACTCTTAATGGGATATGAGGGAGATGAATCCAACTGGCACCATAAATCTTGGAGGTGTTAGTAAGCATGAGGCAATTAGGACTCTTTTCACTGCGGGAAGGAGACAGTTTTATTACTTCTTTTAAAGTGTACTTCTTTTTTTTTTTTTTTTTTTCCTCAGTGATGTAGGTGCCTATTTTGAAACCATTTCATTTAAATACAGCAATGAGTAAAGGAACATAATCTCAACAGGAGAAGCAATCTGAGGTTCTGAGTAGGCTATTTTACACAATCTGAGCCAGCTGTATGCTAGTTTTAAATAATTCAAAGTAGGATTTGGTGTGTTCACCCTTAGCGGAGTGTGCAGATACAGGCTTTCGATACAGTTTCCCAGGCAGTGTTGAGAAAGACCTTCTTGGTAGATGACAAATTAACAGCTCCAAATGTTGCATTCCCTCTTCCCCTGATAATCTTGGCCTTCAACACCTCTCACTTAGCAAATCCACTGCTAATCTTTTAGATGCAAGTGACATCTCCTGGACTAAGTGCTCCTACATAGGTGTGAGGCTCTTCAGGTGTCACAGAGCAATGGTAGATGACGAGACAGGTGGGAAGGTGAAGTATGTGTATGTCAAGGCACCAGCTTTTGCAAACAAATGCAGAGTTAACATTCACATCCAGCTTGAGAACTTGATTCTCAAATTTCAGTTGTTTTTTTTTCCCCTCAAGTTCTAATGCAATGGCCAAGGGCAAATTCAAAGCTATAACCAAAAAAGTAGATAAGACAATTCAAGGACCTAGCTAGGCACCTCCTGTGCTGAGAGGTGCCTTTCCTCTGGTAGAGTTTTTGGTGGGGTTTTTGTTTCTGAGCAGACTGTGTCCATGCTTGTCAGAACCTTTTCCTGTAGAAGTTGGTATTCTTTCTTTGTTTCTATAACATGCTCATCACCATGGTATCTGAGCATTCTATTTTGCATAGGTAACTTTAGAGCTTCCATTAATGCATAGAATAATGTTTCTATGCCTTTTTTTTTTCCCTCAAAAGGTCACTACTTATTTTCCTGGACCAGCTGGGGACTTCACTACAGATTAACACAGACTCCCTGCCCAGCATCCTGACTAGAGATGGCTTATTCAGGTTTCCTTCCTTCAGAAGTGTGCAAATTCTGCAGTAATGGGCTAGCACACACCCCATACAGCTAAGAGTAGTTCTCTTGTTCATATACCCAGACCACAAATGGATTGCTATCTGCAAATTGTTTCAATTCCTTGTGACTTGTCTTGGAAAGTCTATTTTAGAACTGTTTTATGTGAAGCCTGTGGTATGGCTCCTAGTTTCTCCCCTACCCTGCCTGTGTTACAGCTTTGCATGCAACCCAGATGCTGAATTATTATGAATGTTTAGTCACATGTCACTGGAAGAGAAATTTGATGTGATATGCTGAGGGTTTCATATTTCTGTCTGTAATTCCTGATCAGATTTTTCTGAGCCTAAGAATGAAAAGGCTTTTTCATGTATATAGAACAGCTTCAAATTCTTCTGAATCTGAAAGGCAATGTGTTTTTTTTCTTATTCATATTGCTAATAGTGACTTTGGTAATTCCATTCTGATCTTAATAATACTCGCTCTTACTCCATTGCCTACTTATTTCTAATCTTTACTGGATCATTCTCAGTGTTGATACTAACAATAATGAGAGACATTTACCCCTTTGGGCATGCCTGTAGGTTTCAGTGGACATTGTAGATGTGTAGATGTGTTGTCAATGAGGTAGCTTGTGACCAAATTGTGACAGTTTGTTGAAGAAGTAGTTTCTTGTGTCCATAGAATTGTACTGTGTAAATTGGCTATTTTTATTTGCCGAAGTTATATGAACTGATCATACTGACAGCTCATTTGGCTGGTATCTCCACTTTTGATTCCTCACACAGCCTTGTAGCAGTCAGTCAACTGAGCTTTCAGCTATTCTGCAAACTTCCTCATGTTTTGTTACAGCTCTACCCCCTGAGAAAAGTAAGATTATAAAACTGTTGCTTAAACAAGAGATTCACAAACCAAAAAATGGAGAGATCTAAGTAACAGAAGAATAACACCAACCTCCTCTACACCTTGAGGAAACTGAGTGGAAAAAATCCAGGAGCAGTGGCATCTGGTTTGTGGTATTTTTTTAGGAGAAATGAGAAGTTGCTATTAAGAAATGGAAGATTTAGAATAGAGTAATACAGACTTTGGGAAATGATCAAATGGAAACTTGTATGCAACAAATTGCTTTAATGATCAGCATAAATGTGTTTTAATTTGGATTAATTACAGCCTGGGAAGATTTTACTTCTAAATAAACTTCAGGAAAATGTCATCCATAATGAATATACTAAATAAACTTCAGTACAAATAAGTGGGTCATGGCTCTCCTTCCCACTGAAGTCTTGCAGTGTTTAGAAAATGTAAACAAAGCCCTGCATATATACTGTACCTTAAGGTATTTACGTAATGACAAAAGATCACTTTTTCATTTTCCAACCATCATCAAGGGATTGCAAAGCAATCAAACTTTAACAGCCAATTAATCTCTCTAGATGATGTTTGTGTAGCACTTAACCAGTTTCAGTAAATTAGATCCCTGTGGGCTGGGCTGTTACATTGATAGAAATGTTACTGCTAGCTGGAGGCATTCATTTACTGGTGTGTAAGAAAAGCAGTATTGAGAAATTGTGAGCATATGGAAACAAACTCTCTGCACCTTTTCAAAAGAAATGCTATTTGTAAAGAATAGGAGATGCTGGGAGTCACCCAGCATGGAGCCTCACTAAACTAAATAAGTAGTTTCTCAGTTCTGTTGGACTGGAGAGACTACTGTTCAATTCTCTATAAGAAACAGAAGAAATCCATTGGGAGGCAGATGTGGCTAAAGAAAAATAATTCATTGCACTGGCATGTACTTAAGCAAACTATTAAAGGAGCAGATTTATTACTTCTCCTGTGCATCTAAGAAAAAATACATGAAAATAATTAAAAAATCTCCAGGAGAGGAAGAGCTTTCATGAGAGAGAAATCTGTCAGAAAAGTATGATCTTGGAATGAAGCTGGAAACTTTCCTTTTTTCAGTCTCCCTGTGTGTGAGTTGATGCCCACAAAACACAACTGCAAATCTCCAAATGGGGAGCTTCCTGACAGATAGCTATGTACCCATGGCTACACTGCTATGGTAACTAGTTGTTGATTCTCTGTATATGTTCCTCAAAGATTCAGTAGTACCATGATTTCTATACTAGGTTGCTGAAAGTATTCCCTTGCTCATCATGGTGCTTGAGAAGGGTTCTAGGGACTCTTTCATGAGTTCAGTTCTGTCTGCTCCTTCCTTTGGTCAATTCCAGATGGGAGAAAGGTAGGAATCTTGTATCAAATGTACCATTCAACTATTCCTTCTTGCAACCGCATTGGTGTTGCAAACAGGGAGAAGTGAGATGACTGTAAGCATTCCTGTAACAGTTTCTGATCTATGGAAATGTCGGAAGGTCTTGCAGGAGAAATAATTTCCTAGCAGAATGAAGGTACTTGGTAAAAGTCATATTTTAGATAGCTTCTCTTGAATTGGGTATGTATTCAGTAACACAGGGCTGGGATCACATACTGATGTTGGCCCAGTGGATGTGGAAATTGTGTGTGTGAGGTTGATCTTTCCTGGTAGGGGTCAGGGAGCCTATAGAAACTCAGAACTTATTGCCTGAGAGTTGTCAACCCAGGAGTGTCATAGCCTAATTTGTTGGTAGTTCAGATGGAGTAGTTTATTTTATATAAAATAAACTACTATGTTTTTAATCTATTTTTTTAATGTCTGCTGAATGTACTCAGTGTGCCTGGATGCTTGCCTTTAAAAGAAGAGACTGTCCAAACACTGTTTCAGCCTGCTTTGGTACCTTGATTCCCAGAATTCGCTTGTTACAAGATGTCTGAAGACTCTGAAAGCTGATCACCATTCTGTGGATGTTTGCTGAAGAAAAGGCAGGGCCATGAGAACCTGCTGAGAAAGGCAGGTGGTAGTAAATATGAGTTGACCTTTAGATGTGACCCTCTGCTTTACTCCTTCTGGTAACTTAGACTGTCATGTGGTGGCTCATGATGTGGCCTGACCATATGGTGTTTAGCAGGAGAAGGTTTAATTATGTTGTTATACAGACAGTAAATAAACTTGCAAGGCCAAAGAAAGATGATAAGGGAGATCTGTTCCTGTATCATGTTGCCATTGTTGAACTTTCTGACTGGAAGGGACTTCCAGAAGTCATCTGGCCCAGCACCCCAGCTTAAGTAAGACCAACTAGAGCCAGTTGCCCAGGACCATGTACAGATGCCTCTTGAATATCTCTAAAGACAGAGACTCTGTAAATTCCTGGGCAATCTGTGCCAGTGCTCAGTCATCCTCCCAGTAAATAAGCATTTCCTAATGTTCAGATGGAACTCAGTGTTTCATTTTGCCAAGTACCTATTGTGCTGAGTCTGGCTGTGTCATCTTTGCAGGGTTAATTAGAGGGGAAGTTTTTACCTCTCTCAACTTGCTGGCAATATTTTGTCAAGTGTAGCCTAGAATACCATTAATCTCCTATGCTGCAAGGGCCCATCACTAGCTCATGCAGATGACATACTGTTTGCTTAGGCACAGTTGTTCTTTGTGACCTGTTTGACATGATTTGGCACTGGCTGTGGTGCTGAGTTTGAGCTTTTTAAATTGAAGTGGTATGTGCTGCACATGTGGCAGTTACCCTTTGTGCTCTCCTAGTCACAGCTGAACCTTATTTCTGCCAATCTCTTTTAGGTGCTTTCAATTTAGCGCCTTTCAGGTCCACTGCTCTGGGTTTTTGAGAGGAATCTGAGGGAACGATAAGTTTAGATCTATAGTTCTAGACTGCTTCTTTAGCTACTGGAAGCATGATGGGGAAAAGCCATGCATTGATTTACTTAGCTGACAATAGCTTTTTGTAGAAGAAGAGATATTAACCAGGTAAGTAAAATTTAGCATGGAGTATGTGGATAAAGTAGGAGTGAATGTCTAGGCCTTCATGGCTCCATCTCCCAGTATTTTAGCAGGACTTACGCTACAGTTATATATGTTTAGAAATTGAATGAAAAATAGGAATTTCACCCCATACTGTAGGAATTGTAACATTTTCAAGGTAAACAGGAAGGTTTTAAAGTGTGGATATTGTGGTTAAAACAGTTAAGAACATAGGGAAGCCTGTAGTATAAATGTGCTATTCATTACAATTTTCTAATAATAATGTAGTCTGAATGGCTGGTAATGAAATGCTTTCTCAGTGCAGTGATTTTACTTTTTAGATGCACAATGGACAAGTTTGGATAGAGGATCTTTTCTGAGAACAGATGAATGGCTTCATGTATTGAATAAAATTACAACTTCCTAAAATGACATGCTGGGAAAATAAATATATCTAAGTGATACTTGGCTCTAGGGGTGAAATGAAAGAACAAAACTACAGGACTTTCTACAGCCAAGTGAAGTTCTGACAAGGTCATATAACAAAAGCATAATAATATCACTCTGGGTTTCTAGTTATCATTTCAGTATGTGCTTTGACCAGTGAAAGCATCGCTAATTCTGTTTTACACAGCTGTCCTCCGTGTCATGAGTTTGTACTTTTGTGTTGTTGGAACTTGCTCTCTTCCAAATATGCCTATTTTCTGTATCTTCTGCAGTAATAAGTAGCTTTGAGACTCAGTTAAAACTATGAGAGGATTATTTTAACAAAGTGACAACAGAATACTTTTCTGCAATTTAATGCCTGGCTATAACTCTGGAAAGTTATACAATGTATCTGTTAAATATCTTCACTCTGAAATGCAGGCAGGCAAATGCATCTGATTTTTACTTTATAATTAAGCACTTTCAATGCAGGAGTGAGCGGTGTAAAAATTCAAGAGGCAATGCTTCCTCCTGTTCAAACACTAGACCTTTGCAGAGCATGTTAATGGAGTGGGAAGATGCAGAAAGAAAACCATATGACATTTCAGTGCCTCCTCTGGAGATCTACAACTTGGAAGGCTGCCAGCCAGAAGGGTACAAGTTGACACACTGCATCTGCCACCTATGTGCCCTCTGCCCCAATCCCCCAAAAACCAAAACAGAGCCCAAACTTAAATAATTAAATGTAATGGCTTGTGGAAACCTGAATAGTCTGTTGTTATCCAAGGCAAGACAGCTGCTGTTTCCTGGAGGTCAAATATACAAAATCTAGGTACATAGTGCATGATGCCTGAGGGAGCAATGAGAATTATGCTGAAATTTGGTCCATGGGAGCAGTCCTAAAGCAGTGGAGTGATGATTTTGAGCAACCTTTAGGCTATCCTGTTGAAGCATTGCTCAGTTTCTGAACTATCAAATCAATTTTATACCAATACTTGAGGCATGTGCTTTCCATTTCTTCAGACTGCTGTGTTGCAATTCTGAGCATCAGAGCTGTTTCTTCTGTGATTCTCCATGTGGTAATTGCCATGCTCACATACTCTTTCTGCTATAAAAGAGAATGGCATTCGGTTCAATAACAGATTAGTTCTGGTAATATGTGTGCTGTTTCTCATGGTCATCTTAGACCAGTGGGCACTGACTTTGGTCTTTATAATATTTTTCTGATACAAAAGCCTCAAGAAGGCTGTGTTCACCATGCCTGAAGACAGTCATACAAAAAAGTGCTGGATTAAAATGTGAGGTTTGGTGTTGCACTAGAGTTATAGAGAGGAGAGCACAGCTGCTACTGATACTGATGCTATCAGAAGCTTGTGGGCCTGAGAGGTCAATTTTTCTATTTGGTGAAAATTGTTAATCAGTTCCTGGCAAAAAAAAAAAAAAATGTTGGTTTTAAATTTCAAAGAGTGAGAATTTCCTTTGCATGAAATTACTTGTATGAAAAGCCTTCCAGAATGAGACAGCCTATGTTACAGGAAAATGCTGATGGTGTTCCTTCTGGACTATATCTGTAAGCCTGGTCTTGATAAAAACTGTTTGAAAGTATGATAATATGTTTGTCTTGGCTTGAGTTTGCTGCTTAAGGCAGTGGAAAGAGTTAAATTAATATAAAGGGATTTTTGAACTAGATATAAATTTTTCTTATATCCTTTTTTTTTTCTTTCTCTCCATAGTGCCTGGTATGTACAGAGGGGAGAGTGGGAAAATACCTAATAAAAATTCTGCACTAAGAAAAATCTCATTCAGTCTTATACACGTGTATGTGTGAAAAAGCAGCAGTACTCTTTGCCCCTGGGACTGGCTCCCATCCAGAGGCTTACTTACATTGCAAGGGAAGCAGGTGGCATCTTTGCACAATCTCCAATTTCAGATTGCATGTTATCTTTAGGGCAGCTTTAGATTCTAGCCAGTGCTCTGTGGGAACCTCCTGGCACTCACCATCTGCCTGAAACACTGAAATCAGCCTGGTTTGGTCGTATCCTCTGGCTGAGGTGGTGGTGTACAAAATACTGTACGATTTTTCATTCTTTTTTTTTTCTGCTGTATGCAACTTCAAATGACTTTTTGAAGGGGTACTGTGAATTGAGAATCTTCTGATGGCAACCTGGCTCTAAATCAGGTCTTCTGAGTTGTGCTTTGAAGACATGTTCAAGCACTGAGAAGAGTTTTTAACTCTATGACTGTGTTGTGATACTATATTCCCATCTAAATTTGTTTGTTTGAAAGATGTTGTGGTTTGGGCCCATCCAGGAACAAAAGATCACAAATAGATTTAAATACTCCAGACCCTGGAACCCCTGAAGAACGGTGAGGGATTAATTGCTGCTTATGGTCCCAGACAAAGCAGACAAGGCTACTCAGCTTGGGGAAGAAAATGAAACTTTAATCCGTCTCTGACTAAAACACAACAAACAGAACTATCACATGCAAAAGCAATGTGGAGTAGGGTTAAAGATGGAAACACCACCAGCTCTTTAAGATCATCTTTCCCTCACCTCACCTCTCTTCCTGGGCTCAGAGCCCTGAGCCTGGTATCATTAACTCCTCCTCCTTCATAAGCAGTGCCAGAGGGCAGGGAAGTGTGGGTGCAGTCAGTCCTTTCTTGATGTCTCTTGCTGCTTATTGCACTTCTGGGGCAAAGTGATCTTGGGTAGTCTTCCCTTGCTCCATCTTGGACTCTTCCACACACCAGGCAGCCCTGCACAAGCTGCTCTGATGGGACACTACAACCTCAGTTGGCCTTCTCTGGGTTGGGGTCTAAACTGCTTGCTCCCTCTGACCCGGAGTCTCCGACTTTCACCTTCTCTGTCATGGGGTTTCTACTTGTCATTGTGGGCTACAAGGACGTCTCTGGTCCATCATCGCTCATTGTCCTTTCCTGACTGTGAGGTCACCTCCATCTTGCTCTTCCTGTCCACCTCCTTCCACAGACTTCAAATTCCCATCCTTAATTATTGGTGACGGAGACACCAGATTGGCCTAGCTGGGATGGAGGTGAGTCCCAAACCCCAGAGCCAGGGCTAAGTCTAAGAACTCTACCAGGCCTGCACTGCAACCTTGCCCCTTGTTACCAAGCAAAAGCGGCTCCTTGCAAAGCTGTGACAAAAGAGTTGTCCTAGTCTCTTTCAATGTTGGTGACATATTGTATCTATACTCAACCTTTTTTTTTTCCTAGAATTTCCTTGTCTATAGTGGCCTTTCGGGATGAGAAGCAGAACTGAACACAATTTAAAGAGGAAAAACAAACACCAAAAAGGCAAAACAAAGGTTGGATGCCATCATAGGCTTTATAGTGACAGAGACATGAAGGTGTTTTATATTTTTTCATTCTCTGCTTTTTGGATGATTGCTCCTCTTTGATTCATTTTTTCCTTTGATGAACACCAAGCTGACACTTCCACAGGACTGTCCACAGATTCATTTCTGAGTGACAGTACTTGATCTAATCACTATGTAACATGCTTGGATTGACTTCCCCAACACGACTGTGCAGTGTGACTTTTAAGTTACTGATGTTGAATTGCATCAGATAAGGCCTCCTGGTCTCAGCAAGAACCTTTGAGGACTGACCAAGGAAACTTAGAAGTCACTCATCAGGGAATAGAGTTATTTTGTGTTATGAGTTGTTTTTTGCTGTATTTTCATCTCTTCACACCTCTGGTTTATTACAGATTTGTCCAAAAAGGAAGAGTATGGGGCAGATGAGATTAAAAAGAGTGCCAGCTATCCATTCACTGAGGCATATAGGTACTACTGTATTGGTGAGAAATGATAAATTTAACTCTTAAGCCCAGAGGGAATCTGAGGATATATTATTTTAGTCAGTGCTCAACTCTGGTGTTGGCTACCTGATGTAAGGGTGAGGAGGGGAAAAATGGCATCCAACCTGGAAATAAGATGGACCAAATGCAAGTCTCTTGGCACCAACACTCTTAGAAATGCCTGGAATGTCCTACCCAAGTAAAGAAGTTTTAAATCATGTAAGTAAATGTAAAAAAAAAAAAAAAACCAGCAAGAAGATAAGTTTTGCTGTTACTTATATTGTTTTAAAGTTCTTAACCTTCTTGTGCTTTCTCCTTGTGCATCACACCTAGACAACCTAGTGCCACAGGCTAATATTTGCATTAGTATTCCTATTCATCTTTAGTAAAAATTAGTTACATCTGAAAAAGCATGTGTGCAGGATACATACAAACTGTGTCCTGGTGTTGGCAATTCTGTTTATGCTTATTAACTTTAGCCGTCGGGCTCTCATGCTGATTCTGTTATGTATTAAGTGCTATAACTCTCAGTACTGTTTGTGTTAGGCATTTAAACTGATCTCTTGCAGTGGTTCTAGGTGTTCAAACTATAAAACCAATGGTCCTTCATTTGTGTTTCCCACTTTATTGTTCTTTTAATTAATATTAATGAAGGAATGGGAAAAATCTTAAAAGAAGAGATGTTGTATATGAACACAAAGGTTGGTAATGCCCATGTAAGGTGTTTCAGCAATTCCCTCTAGGATGAGGGATGTAGAGAGAAATACAAGAAAGAGGATCTTATAAGTGTATAGTAGGTCTAGGAGGAGAAACTAAGTTCTGCAAAAAGCTTCCTCCCAGCAATGCTGGTCTGTCTTTGTCAAAAATTCAAACTCAACCTCTAATTAGTTAACTAATTAGCACTAATTATAAAATGCAAGGGCATCAGTAACAGTTGTTTGACCAGTGTTGATGGGGCTGAGCCATAAGGTGAAAGAGTTCTAGCACACGTCACATACCTTCCATGCTGATTCATGGGAACTGCAGTTCACAGAGCTCAGGACCTCAGCAGTAAATAGAGAAGAAGCTTGCTATAATTATGATAGCTTCACTATAGTAGGTACTTCCAACATGTAACTGCCTGAAGACACTGTTGCTGTTTGCTCAGCCATCACCTAAGGCAATGTTGGGATCTGCAGAGTCAGGAAAAAGGGTAAGGAAGGGGTATAGTCGGGCAGGAGGTGAAAGACCACGGTGTGCTTGTGAGTATTGGGCTGTGTGGTATTAGAACTGGAGTGAAGCCATGAGTGGGGTGCCATCAGGGAAAGGAAAAGACTGAGGCTCAAGCTTGAAGATGAGGTTTGGGCAGACAGACCTAAACAGAAGTAGCAGAGTAATAGAAGATGCTTCTCCTTAGCCCTACTTGATGCCTTTAAGAACTGTCCTGTTTGAAGATCTGTCATCATTATCCCCAAACAACAGAAATAAAAACTAGTGCTACTGATCTGCTTTATTTGCAACTGTTTGTGTATTCACCAAATTTTTAGGGAGTTTTGCATATTACTACAAATTAAATCTGGTGGATTCTGTCTTATCCTGGCGTCTTTGTCAGGTATCAGATGCCAGGTATCACTGAAGAAATTTCTTGTTACCATGCAGGTATTAATTTTTACTAGCAGTACACATGTTCAGGATATTCACAAATGACTACTGATGTGGAAACCTTGCTTGAGTATTCAATTTTGACTTGGTTAGCAGCTGTGATTAGAAGAATTAGTTAAGAAAATAACAACAATAAAAAAAAATTCCTTCCTTTAAAAGAAATAGTGCTTGTTAAACCACCTTTGGAGGGACACACCGTGTGTGGGGCTCATGTGTCATCTGTTGCTTTTTGAAAGCCTGTTTCCTTTTTGAAACCTCTTGGTTTCTAAACCAATGAGATACAGAATAAGTGAAATGCCTAACAAAAAGGAAAATATCTGTCAGAAATATTGCAGCTTCCTCCTGTAGGAGTATGTTTAAAATGTGAAACTTCTCCTTCAGATATTCTGTGTGAAGGCCTCTTAAAAAAGAAAAAGTTGAGGTAATGTTGCTGTTTTGAACATATTTCATGTTCATGTGTGAGATCCTGCATTATTTTAGAGAATGATGGTGGAAACCTGAATGTATGTCTAGTTACATGCACTTAAAGATTTAGTCATAGGCAACATAGTTATGTAAAACATATCCTGGAGAACGGTGTTACGGTGTAACTCTTTGCATGATGAAATTTATTTTTTTTAAAAAATGTTTAGCTGTATCTTGCTGGTGATAGTGAGCTTTGCTCCTCTCTCCATGAACTCCAGAATCCTTTCATCTTTTGCATTTGCTGCAATTGCACCTACTTCAAAGCATTGCTGCAGGCATTGGGAAGAATCCTGGCACTCAGTGGGAATAGGGCGGGGATGTGAAATTCTGTCATCACTTGGAAACTGCAGCCACTTCTGAAGTGCCAGCATGATCTAGCTTTACAAAAGGGCAGCAGCATTATGCAACTAATTTAGGAGTGTAGGGAAATGTGTCTGTATTGGCTCTAGTTTTGAAAATTGTTTTTTCAAAAAAAACCCCAATTCTCTTTACTGAGAGGCACTTGACAAATAATCTAAGGACAGTGCTGAATGTAGTATGGTAACGATGACTGGACATCTATATGGATAAATTCCATTCTGCCCTGTGGTTTTGAAACCAGCTGTAAGATGATGAATCCTAGGCACAGTCCAGCCAATCCAGTATGTGAGTTCTGGTGGTCTGGAATGTAATAGAGATCTTGGGTAAGAGATGAAGATGAGTAGGAGTGGAAGTGTTAATTTGAAAAGGTATGTCTGTGTTAGTTTTAATAAAGAAGACAGCCTTAATTTTAGCTGTTATCACTTGTCTGTCAACTGATATTTAAAAAATAAAATCAGCTTCAGGGTGTGTTACATTTTAGGTAAGCTAATGTAACATGATGGAAGCTGAAGGTGGTGATGCCTTACAAGAAGCCAATCCTGTGCTACTGATATGGGTAGGTGCAGCATGTCAAACCTCCTGCTGACTGCTGTGAGAATGATCAAACTTGTAATGAAAATATTTGTCCTCTGTCAGGACCAATATATATGTATGAAGACCCAAAGAGGCGTGTAATTCACAGATACCTTGGTTTCCTATTGACTCATATCTGGAATAAATGGTTCAGTTGTAAAAGTCTCAATCATTAATGGCATCTGCTCACATTGACTTGTGCCTTAGCGTATACAGCTGCTGCTTTGACTTGCAAAACTGCTTTTCATTGAAGGAATTTAATTTTGAAAGAAGTTGCAAGGTTTTTCAGTTACTTAGGTTGTTTTTTATTTTAAAGGCCACATTAAGAGCATTCTGCAATTGGGTTTCAAAAGAGTCAGGCACCACAATGCACTTCAAGCTGCCGCTGTTGTAAAGAATTATGATTCTTGAAGTATAAAAAGCAAATAAACTGTTCCTAAAAATGAAATCCAAGTGCACTCTAGTTTTTTTTGTTGTGAAGTGCACTGAAGTTATGAATTCACATGATTCTTGGAACAGAAGGCAATTTCCAAGGTGGGAGAAATCTAATTTTTTATAGCCAATGAGTTTTCAAAACCTGTACCAACAGTCTCAGTAAAAGCTGAATGAGTTGGAAGGATTCTTCTTAGGCTAAGATACATTTCAAAATACAACTCAGACTTCTAAGTTTTGCTGTATTGTTGTGAGAACTTTGTTATATCTAAATGAGAGCTATGTGTCCATGCACCCGATTAACACACACCTTCATGTTTGGGAAGAGAAGCAATTTTCAAATTAGAGATAGGAGAAATATGGGTCATGGTGTCCAGAAGTTATTTAAAATTTGAATTACAAAAGCAAATTTTCTGATTCTAAGATTGCAAGAAGAATCCATAAATAGATTTTTTTTTCTCTAGAAATTTACCTTCAGTCCTTAGTTGCCCTTGGAAAGGAAGGAACCAGACTGCATTTAGATCTGCTCTTAATAAACTTGATCTTGGCTTACACTTCCTTCTGTTATGAAAGATCAAAAGACACTTAAAGCTTAGACCCTCTTGGTTTTTGTATGTTTAATGTGATATGATTTTGTTTCTGATGTTGAAGACAGTGCAGTTTCCTCAAGGTGATAAGCTCAGATAAGTAGGTACTTCTAAGCCTTTGTGATAACTACTCCATGTTAATGTTATAGCTGCCAAAATAGAATATCATTTGTTCATACAGTATGACTTTTTTTGGTCTAGTTAAGTTGACAAAGATAAAACCAACTAAACAAAACCTCCCACATATATATGATGCTTTATAAAAGCATGCAGTCTTTTTTACAGAGTTTAAAATCCAGAGTCAATCTACAACAATCTCAGTCAAAAATTAGTACATCCTGTACTTAAAAATAAACCAAACTTGTGACACAATGTGGCCAATGCTGACATGAAATAACTTTTATGTTTTACTAGACATGACATCATTCACAAGGAACATGTGTTCTTTCTAATTAATCTTGAATAGGACACAACCTCTTACCTGCCCAAGCAAGAACAGACTAAGAATTATTGTACAGCTGTACAATAAGAGATCAGACTGTCATAATCATTCCAACTTTCTAGCCTTCTGCACAGATGCATTTTACACGTACTGTAACTACAATATATATTGGATTTGAGTTTTTAATTGCATGATTAAAATATAGTGTTCTTTGTTCCACAGATAATCTGCTTACATAATCACATGCAACATAACCATGTTTTTGTTGCATGATTGTATGAATTGTGGAACTAGTAAATAGAGCATTCTATAGGTGACAATGAAGATCTGGGGGAAAGAGTGCATATAAAAGCTAAATTGAACTACTAGATCATAGATACCATCCTAGATTTTAACTGTACATTGTCTGGCATATGATATAAGATAAAAATGATTTTGTCTGGGATGTCTGATGTATTAGGAAACAAGAAGAAAAACTACAAATATAACATTGCCATCTGTTCATCTGCGGTTTTCCTTTTATTTTCTAATTCCCAGATATCTGTATTTTAATAACTATTGGTTACATTCTTTGCCCAAAGCTGCAAACTTAATCTTATTGGACTCTTAACTGAGTATTGGAAGAATCTAAGAAATATCGCTGTTCTAGGGAAAAAAGCCACCTTTTAACAGAACATTCGTATATGCTGTTTGAATACACATTCTATTCAATTCATACATGTTGTTACATAGTCTACAGTGGAGCGATTCTGCAAGCCCTGTGGTATTAAACTAGGCCAATGTTTGGCTTGAGACTGCCTGGAAATCCTGGGTGTACTGTGGGTAGAAATCAAGAGGTCAAGATCAAGTTCTTGGCAAATATTAGACCACAGATGCTGAATGAGCAGAAAGATTTCATTCAGTGTCATCACTGCTGAGCTGACAGACGGGAATAAAACCCCTCAAACAGCCCTTCCCTTTACCCCCAGTGGAAGCTTCCTGTTGGTCTGTGAATAGCTAATCCCACCCAGAAAGCAGGACTCTAGTTGCCTCTTCTAGGGCTAATGATAACGTGCTTTATTTGTCCATGAAAGTGAAAAATTGTTTTGAAGAAAGCCAAAACATTCTCTTTGTTTCTCTTGTGAGACAGTGTAGGACAGATGTTACTAGGAGACAGATAAGGAGAAGCAAGTGTGGACCCTGTGGCTAAAAAACAAGACCGGAACTTGGTTTTTGCTTGTTCAAGGATAATGAGTGGTTTTGAAGCAGAATTATACGGAAGAAGGACTGATAACATATATATATACATTAGGTTTCTTTTTTTTTTTTTTTTTTCCTGGAAGTCTGTAGTAGAAAAAAATGGAAAAGAAATAATTTACAACTGCAGAACCACTGGAAGTCAATTTTTCTGTCTTAGCACTGTGAATGAATGTTATCTTCTGTGTATCTGCGTTCCTGANGTTCAAGGAAAATGGGGGGTTTTGAAGCAAAATTTAACGGAAAAAGGACTGAAAAAAATATATATAAAATTAGGTTTTTTTTTTTTTTTTTTTTTCCTGGAAGTCTGTAGTAGAAAAAAATGGAAAAGAAATAATTTACAACTGCAGAACCACTGGAAGTCAATTTTTCTGTCTTAGCACTGTGAATGAATGTTATCTTCTGTGTATCTGCGTTCCTGATTATTGTTTTAGCCAATTTGTCTTGTCTTTTTCAGATTATTTTATGACTTTCTATCTTACGAATTGTATTTCTTACTTTGAAGTCAATGATGTGTAGCTCTTTTGAAATTCACTTTTTAAAATAGCATCATTTGCAGACTTTTACCAGGTTGATTAGTACAAAGAAATTAATTTTTCATTTATTTTCCTAGAACTGAATGGCATCTCTCCTTTCTTGATATTTTGTGACCTCAAAAGTTGGGTTTTTTTTAATTAAATTTCACCAAAGTCTACTCAGATTTTCATGAAGTTGAAACAGAAAATGAGGTTGCTTCCCTGTCTCAATTTTGACAGGTTTGCACTTTTTAAAAAAATGACATCTCCGATTTCCCTGCTGTGGAGGTCACACACTAGTAGTCACAACATTCGGTCTCCTTTTCAAGAGAGAGGAGAGCAGTACAGAGTGGGCTGCAATGTAACAGTGGAGTTCTGTTCTTCAGAAATTTTAACACCTCTCTAGGTCTGACTTGGAAGGGCAGGGCATTTGAGTTCTTAGCTGCTATTTCTGATTTTCCTAGTGTAAGTATGGTAATGCCCTGTAAACATCTTTAAAGAAAACCAGTATTGTAGCAGGAAGAGAAAGCTAACAGAATACTTATATAATGTTCATAGACTGACCAGAGACAGGATCATGGCTGTGAGAGATTTTCAGATCACTGTACCATGAATACAGATCAGCTTCTCTTGGTCTATGGTTAAAGTAGCATACAGTCTGTGCTTATGGGAGGGCATCAAGTGCGACTCTAAAGTGCAGATCTTTCTCAGCACCACTCAGACCACCTGCTCTTCTGCAATAGGCAGTTACTTGACTGTGTGGATGGCTAATTTGTTGATTGTCCATAACAAATGCTTTGCATTTTTCAGTTTTCTTCACTCCTACTCTTTGCAATGGAGCTAAACAAATAAGAAATGTGAGATGCCGGCTTCACTGAGGTCCATGGCACGAGTCCCACCTCCAGGACAGTTCATTTTGTTTCTCTCTCCTCCAAGTTGTTCTCTGTTTTTCCAGTTGTCTTACTTTTTTTCTCCTTTCTGCTAAAGGATTTCTCTAATGTGGATAGAAAAAGAATTGATGGCATGTATTTTCTTGGGGCACCTACTGGATGCAGCAGTGATGAATAAAATGGTTATGAGAACCAAAATGTGACTAGTTGGATTGTAGTTAATTACCTCTGACTAGCTGTGTATATGCATGGGATTTTGGGTGGCTGGATAAAATAGATCTGTGACAAATGGGTGGTGGTGGGGGGAGTGGTGAGGCAGAATTTTTCTTGCCCTACTACTTTATGAAGAAGTGAATCGAGTAACACCATCACAAACATGTTACTAAAGATGTAATCATAGAAAGGAAAAAATAAAAGATGTATCTTGTAATGCTGAGGCTAGAAGTCCACCTGTATGCTGTTTGATAGTATTCAGTATTTAATTATTTGGCCCCTTGAGGTATAAGAGCTAGAATTTGTTTACAGATTGCACCCATTAAAACTCAAGAAATATTAGCTTTTTCAGGGATGAATCATCACATCCATATGCCTGGATGCCAAGTATGTCATCCAGAGGGTTGCTTGTGATAGCTGTTCCATCCAGGGGAAAGCCCAGTACAATATACCACACCAGTAAGGCAGAAGAGCCACTGTGGCATGATATTCTGTGTCTTGCTTTTTCAGCTGTTTCTGCATTTGTGAGAGCAGCTTGTGCTATTAACCGATCTGCATCTTAGTGTTTGTTTCCTCACACATTCTTCAAATATTGTAATATTAATTATGTACAAATCAGACCAGTAAACTTGGCAGATTCTGACTTTATTCACAAAGGCAGATCTAATGTTCTCTGACGACTTGTTCCAGAGCAGCTGTCTTGTGAAATATAGTATCCACCAGTTTCTTAATACCAAATTATACTCCTATTAGGATATAGTGTTAATGATTCAGTAGAAAACACAATGCCTGGTGTAAAGTGAATCTGAAACCATTTAGCATACTTGATTGTTAACTGAGCTAACTATCCTGCAAGTGCATCGGCTGCCATCTGTCCATTTACTTGACAACCTTGTCAGGGGGAAAAAAAACACAAACCAAAACTTGAGAGCTGGCAGCGGTCCAGTTTGCCGCAGGTCTGCTTTCTAGTGTTTTTGTAACAGATGTTGAGCCTCGTGCCCAAAGCTGCTGCCTGTAAGCTGATGTGTGCTCAAAATTTTAATTTTGGGGGTGTCTCGCTGTCATTGACACAAGATTTGCATTTATCTTAGCAGGTCCTTGTGGGATGCCTTTGTTGTAATGATAATCTGATGAAAAAGCCAGAGCCAAAACATCTAGGCCTCTGTCACAGGTTTTCTGACTTCAACAGACATTGGAGTGGACCTCAACTTGTCAGTTTTTAGTATTTTCATCTTTCTCATGTAATTCTGTGTACTTTGAAGTACAGAAATGATAAAACACTTCCTATGGAATTAAGAAACCCTCAAGTTTGCACTGTGCTTTTAAGGAATTAGGTGGTCTCTGCTTATCTGGGATGCTCTGAAATTATTTATATATGTAGACACTCTGCTTCCTATGCAAACTGGAAATGACATTGAATTCCTCCTCCTCCTCTGTTATCTTTCATATATAACATAATTCCAGCATAAGTCAGTTGATCCTAAATTAACATAAATCAACTAAGGTGAGATGAAGCTTTAGAAACTGCGGTGTTTTTCAGTTCTGTGATTAAAATGCCTTGCTGCTCCTGTGAAGCTTGGTTGTTGTCAGCAAAGTAACAGGAGGAAATTATCATCTTCCTGCAGCAACCCCTGCTGCTCCTGATAGGAAAGATTTCTTCTTCTCTCCTTCTCTGCTTTTCATTAACAAAAAGCAAAAGGAAAAAATACAGGTCAATTAGGAAAGGCAATGTGCAACATCATGTATCTCTGTACACTCTCTACATGACATCCATTTCAAAAGGTTTGTTACAACATGGTTATCCACAGGATCTTTTTTCCGTTCTGGTTTGTATTTGATCACTTTGTAGTGATTTCTTGGAGGAAGAAAAATGGTTTCACTGTGTCTGATCAGATGTAAAGGCAACTGCTTATTGATTTGCTGCTGGCCTTGTGTGTAAATAATATACAGTCCAAGAGGTGACCTATTTTATGTGCTAGGCATGGGAAAGAGTAATTCATTTATCACCTTTCAATGAAAAACTTGTGGGTTGTTTCTTCAGCATGTAGCTTAACTTGCCTTTTTACCTTGTCTGAACTTTCTTGGAGCTTAAAATACTTGGTTCAGAGTCTCTGCTTTTAAAATATTAATTGAAGTGGTACAAAATAAAAGTGTGATTACAGGAATGAATCTTCTTGATTTGTCTCTATTGTTTAGTCTGTTAAACTTGCCTGTGAGAAAAATGCATCTCATGTGCAGGGAACACTGCTGGGGCACTGCAGAAGTTATATATTTAGAATATCCTAAATTCTGGAAAAGGCTTTCATAATATCTTTTACTGGAATACTGACTAACTAGTTAATCACAAGCTAAGATCTCAGGGTGGGAAATGATACTAGTTCATGCTGTATATGCAAACATCTCTTACTCAGCAACAAATGTCGCTCTCTTTCCAGAGGAGTCATTAGTAATTATTGGAAAGACAGGTATACAGTAAAACTTTAATGACTATAAAATAACCTGGAAGGCTACAAATGTCTTAGCATATGGAATATAATTCAGAGTAATAGAGAGATGAGTATTCCAGAGTATTTATGATAATTTAAGGCTGCTACCATGTAAAAACAATACAAAGAATTGAATTTACTGTTCTAATAATGCATGCTTTACAAACGTACATGCTGTGGTTTACAAAGGCATTTAGCTGAACAAGGCAACAAATGTTTTCTGCTGTGAAGTAACATGCAGTGTATTTGTCTACAGTTGAAAATAGGTAGCTCTTTTCCTATAGATTGGAAGTAATCTCAGTAAAGTAGAGAAAAACCTGCTACAATATCATGATGACAGTAAAGACTGAAGAGAAAACTTTGCTTAAGTCAGGTGAAGATAGGACATTTATCTATATTATAAAATACCACACCATTGTTTAACTACTAGCATAAGGATAGAGTTAGAACAAGCTGTAGCTATCACAAGCATTTTATTTTCTATGCCATACATAGTCTAACTTAAATTAAAAAAAAGTGTCTACAGTTTAAAATATAGACAGTAAATTCTAGAATAGTTGCAGCAGGACAGTTTTTCTGGTTCTTACCTGTTTAATCCAGAGACAGATGTTGACAGTTCTGGTGTGTAACTGCTTGTACCACTGCTCCAGGACGCAGCATAGCTCTCTGTATACTGGGGATGCATCTGTATAGATACTGAACCAGATCTGATTAACCGAGGCACAAATAGTTTGGAAGATGGGAAATAAAAACAAAGAACTTGAAAGTTCATGTAAAATAAAGCTATGTAGAAGCCCTACTTTTTTAAATCTCCAATCTAGCCTTCTAATCCTGAAGTCAGGCACTCTCTCTCTTCCTTGCCTTTTCTTCATTGCTTAGCAACACTCATGGGTGAACTTAAAGCAGAGCTTTGTTCCCAGATGTGATTTCAGTAATATTTGCAGGCTCAACCATTCTGAGATGTCAAAATAATTGCCCTTCCTTCACACCACCATTAGTCTACTTTGTTAAACAGTCTCTCTTCTTCTTTCCCTGTGAACCCCAGGCATGTTTCAGTTTTTGTCTCTACTGTTTTGATCTAACCAAGAGTGATGTTGAAGGAGGGGGGAGGTTCAAATAAAGCTTTAATTATGGAGGACATTCGCAGTATGCACAACAAAGCTGCATGTTGGGCATTAAATTGGAGTATAAATGCAGAATGGGTCAAAGAAAGAATTGTTATTTCCGTCCCCTCAATTTGACTTTTGGAGTTGAGATTGAATAAATGGTATTTTTCATGCCAACAATTACATGCTGAATTGGTATGACCAACAGCATATTACAATAGAGCCTTGAATAATCACTCTAAGAAGGGAGAAGCTACAGTAGCTAACTGCTTCCTACATAGTTTCTCTAATTTTGGCAAGACAGTGACACATCAGTACTTCCTAGAAATGTTAAATTTGCCAAGCTAATCTGTATCTGTATTTGGTCCTATTTCTGGGAGATGATCTCGTTTATCATTCTGTTTCCTTTTCCTCTCTCTGTCTTTCTGCAGTTTACTAAACTTTCAGTTCTGGGTGGATTTTGTTTGAGCGTTCTTCTGCAAGCCAGAGACGTTAATGTAAGTCTCTCATCTTGAAGACAAGCTAGATTACTCAAAGGATGCTTCTGCTGAATTACAAGCATTTCTATTGAAGTCTGTCTCTCATAAACATAGTGTTCTGCACATAAATTGGAAGACTTGTGTAAAAGCTGGTGGTAACAGTCGTATTGCTCCAACAGTGCCACAACCATATTGTTGATGTTCCATTGAAAAATTCCTGTGTTTTGAAATGAAAGACTTGCCAGTCATTGAAAAAGTCTTGGAGCTTTTGATCTAATGTAAAAGTTTTTATATTTAGACACCTATAATGGATTTTAAGGTTGATACCCAGGTGAATTGCCTACCTTATGAAATCAGTAGTTTTGGGTGGTCTTTTACTCAAAAGACATGAGGTACAACCCATGACCTCCCTTGACTCTCAAGCAATGAATCAAATGAGACACTGTAAGGAAAGGCAGAGCATTATAAAATGCAATGGCAAATCTCTAGCATGTCTTGTAGGATAGCCATAAAATAAATTCTGGGAAAAGGTTGCAGAACTCTTTCTGTGATGGCTTGCAGAATTGTAATTTATCATAATCTAAAATTTAATTCTCAGTTTTGTCTGGATCAAATGAAATTCTGAGTTTGTGCCGTCTCTCACTGCATTTTGTGTCATGGAGCTTTGCTGTTTTTTTCCTGTTCTTTTAACAGGAGATTGAATTAATGAAGGCCCGTGTATCACTATGTGAAGTTATTTATAAAACAAGAAAATACCTGAAAGCTTTTATGACAGGAGTAGTGAAGAATTTTGTGCTTCCTTTTTCTATCTACTGTACGCTGGCTAGTGTGTTCTTACTGCTGCACCTGGTTTCTCCATTGAAAATGTGCTATTCCATTCATAATCATTCACTGTAGCTGTACAGTTTCCTTACTTGTTTGTTGTTATGAAGAAACATCAAACAAAATAAGACGAAGAAAGGTAGGTCTGAGAAGATGAGTTTGTTGTTCTGTCAGAGAAAAACAAGTCAATTAGATATCATAGAAAAAATGTCAAGCTGATGTAAACACTATTTTGATTCATACTTAAATTGTTTAGAGGAAATGTTTCTGTCTGTATGAAGTTCCTCAACAGTTGTTCTTCATGTTACCGCTGGTGGTGGATGAAATATTTGCTAGGTGTTACATGTGCTCAGGTAGTGTGTTGAAGGTACTCTAGCACTTCCAGTCACCTTCCATCACCAAGCTTTTCTGTTGCTGACTTCTCTTTAGAGCAATTGTCTCTGTGTGGCATCGCTTATGGTAAAACAAGATAACACCCCTAAATTACCACCAACCTTTCCCCAAAACCCAACAACTTGAGAGATGTATTCTCAATAACATAATAATTTGCAGAGAATTCAAAGGGTACAGCAGTCCTCTAACTCCAGTGTCCTATAGCATTCTTCTGTTTCCTAGTTTTAGTGCAGATCATGGAGTGGAAACTTTTTCTGTCTTTACTTTGCAGGCAAATTTCTTGGTGGAATATTTGATAAATATGGTTACTATTTGTGTGGAACATTTGTCGGATCCTCCAGACAGTGTAGAAAAGGACATAGTAATTACCAGTCCATGTACTGTACTTGTGCATTGCAACACTTTGTTGTACCACAGAACTGAGTTCTGTTTGCCTGTCCTTGCTTCTGTTATCTTGGAGCATGTACTTAGAGGTCAGAGACTACCATCTTTAGCTTTCATATGACTCTGTAGAAAAACCATGCATGCGTTTTCTATACATGCTTGCATTTTTTTATTCTACCACATTTCCCCATCATTGAATGAGAGTGAAAATCAGAAAATATGATTTTTTTTTTTTCTCCCCTCTTCCCTTTTAAGTGAAAGCTGCTTTTTCAAGTTAATTGAAGACTGGAGATATCACTTGCTGCAGTTTACTATTGTCTGAATTTAGCCTAAATAACAAGGGATAACTAAAAGGCTTGGTCTGTGTTTCTTTCTCACAGGAGTCCTGTTGCCTGAGTGTCCTCAAGGATTGCATTGGAGTATCACTTTTGTTCTTTGTTCTAAGGGTCTGGATTAAGCAGATTATAGTTGTGAACCAAGATTACACAGTTGTTTGGGGGAAGATCCCAGACACTTAAGTTGTGAACTATGCCTCTTCCAGGTGTTTCCAGATTTCTTTCAATCTTGGAATGCTCTTATTGCTGTCAGCATTTGAGACATATCCCCTCTTCCCCTGTTATTTTTTCTATGCAAAACTATTCTGTGAATTTGCAAAGTGGTTGGGAAGATCAAAGACATGGGCTTGTTTTGTCTTTCTTTTGTTGTTTTTTTTTTTTTCTCCCTCCAGAGAAGGCACTATGTCTTTGGAACTCTTTCGTTGCTGAAGTCTAGCACATGGTGTTGTCATGTTGCTAGCTTTCCAACTCTTTTGCCCTCATGAGTCAGTATTTTTCATATCTTGTCTGTTCTTTGACTTGACAGGAGAAATCGTGCAATGTTTGTGTGCAGGTGAGGATAGGGGGACTTGGATTGAGCATAAGGTTAGGTGTTGTTCTGATACAAATGGTGTGTAATAACTGTGCAAAGCAGATTTGCTGTTACAGACATCAGCCTTTGTGCTGCACACATGGAAGTCTCCCGTATGGCACGTAAAAGTGAAATATGTTACCTTGTTTTTGCAGGCAGTTATAGACAAAAAGTAGGCAATGACACTGAACTGTCCTTGTTCCTGCATTTTAAAATTGAAGAATCAGGAAGTGTGACATGAAATCTTTCAGTAAGTTGCTTCTGTTATGAACTGCAGTGTAGCTTTTAAATTTTTTAACCCTTTGATACTGAGCTTGTGCATGTTGTTTAAATTAACCCCTGAAGGCAACTGTGTAATTTCCTACTCTAATCCCCTACCTTTTTTAGGAGTTCTGGGTAGCCTGGAATGGGGTGCAGGGAGCAATTGTAGAGCCCTCCTGTGGTTATTTCAGTAGGTGCACCTTCCCATGCACGGGCTGAGGAGTTGGGACACCTTGGACCAAATCGCATCAGGATTACACCCTATTAGTGTTATTGGAAAGGCTTGATCCTTTCCAAGTTAAGAAATTAGCACACTTGATGTAGGTAAAATGTGTTTCCGTGTGGGTATTTTTCTTGTGCTTTTATTTCATTTAACCTACTTCTTGTAGTTCCAAGGAAGAGAGTAGAGGCAAGTGACTAACAACACAGTGACTCAGGCTCTAAGCCTGCAAATTCTTAGGTACTTGCCAAATTTTATTTGCAAACAGTTGTATTTATTCTGTTTTGCAAACTAGTTCCATGTCTCTAAGAGCTTTCAAAAATTGGAGCTTGAAAGGATGATCTTGTTCTGCTGCAGTAGATGATTTTGTCAGACTTCAGTGGGAACCTGAGTGAACCTTAAACAGGCAAGACTTTTCTCTTCACATGGCTGCTTTAATAAGGGCGTATTGTCTCATCAATTTTTAGGCTAAATTCCCTATAGAAATCAATGAGGGGTTCTGCTGAAAAATCAATTGTACAGTATGACCCATAGGTACTGCATGCCTTATAAGATTAAACTGCTCTCTTTGTAGTAAAGCCTATTCCCTACCTCCCCCCTCTCCCCCCCCCCCCTTTTTTTTTTTATTATTAAAACAAAGAAAAGCACGTGTAGTCTTTTTGGAGCACATATTTAAGCATGCCATCTGATGGCTGAAACTGCTTCATTTCCTTTGGCTGTGGAGGATAAGTTAGCTCCACATGAAGCTTTACCTCCTGCAGACACAAGAATAATATGTGAAATATTTACCATTTTAATTGTGTGAGGCTTCATTGAAAACCTTATTTTCCTTGCTATGTGTCATTTAGAAATGCGATGCTGAACTATTGCTGAAAATGTGAGCCCTGACAGACAGGGAGTATGGCACTTGTTTAACAAAGAACAGCATGCAGGCTCCATGTACCATAATGCTTAAGGCTATATAATTCCATTTTCTTCTGTAGATTTTGTTTCATTGCTTTAGTGGCTGTAATACACAAGCTTTTAGTATTCAAGGGAAAAAATTCAAAGCCTTCCTAATGCGATGTCATGTGCAGAATAATCTAGGTTTTGTACAATAGATGTTTACCTTTTTTAACCCAATTTTGATATAAAAAGTACACAGAAGTCTTTAAAAAAAAAACCCAAAACAAATCCAAAAACCAACCACAGAACACTCCCCCTCAGTTTTCATGTTACCTCCATTTGTGTAGAGAAACGTGTGTTTCTAAGTATTCCTGCTTTTTTACTTCTCATCCAGAGAAAAAAATGAACATTTTTTTAATACAAACCCTGCTATAAGTTCACTTAGATGATGCTGTTCATGATGTAGTGAAAGAAACACATTCTCCAGGCAAAATCATCAATTTTTGCTTGATCACCACATTGAGAAACTTTGACTTTTTCATGTGGGTGAAAAACAGCTTTTCATGGCAAATTTGTTTCTCTAACTCATCCCTGCCTTGAGTCATGAAAAAAAAAAAATCTGATAGGAAAAGAAGAATATACTGTTTGTTTAAATGAAATTTTTCATTGCTCTAGTTAAGAGCTCATATCAGTTCTTGAGCATTCACCCATATGAAAAGCTACATAAGTGTAATTATCTGAAAATGTGGATTTGGTGTGTATTTTGCCTTGCAACTTATTTGGCCCTCCCTCCAAGCTCTGTAATATGTTCCTCAATATATGACTGGATTTTCATTCTTTGCAGGGGCAATGGCATACTTAGAGTATCTGTTTTAAGTAAAGAAACTTGATTACATTGAGTGTGAATTAACATGTGGCTTCTCTAGCCCAAATCTAAAACCTTTCTGTGACTTTTCTTTGCTTTTTGTCTGGTTCTTACATTTAAATTCCCAATTTCAATAGAGATTAGAAGCAGAAATTATAAAATCCTAAAAGAATAATGTTCTTAGTATTTCTCGCCCGAATGGAAAGATGAGTGGGCTTGAGAGACTGACAGATGCTATTTCTCTGTTCACCCCAGTTTTTCAGATTTATATAGCTTTATATAATGTTCAAATAAGACCCTTTGTGAATTGAATCTGAAGCTCTTCTGAGATACAGGCATCATCTGTAGTTCTTTCTCCTCCTTTGACATTCTTGTAATTCATTTTGTTATTATGTCTGCTCTATAGGCACAAGCTTCTTAACTCATTCTGCCTAGGCAGAAATTATAAGGTAAAATCAACTTTACCTCTGTTTCAGCAAGAATAATGATACAGCATTTATGAATGAGAATGTCAGTCTATATCCATCACTAGGAATTTTCTTCAGTGATTACCTGTGCATAGCTATAGACTAAACAAAATTATATATATCATCCACATCTAAGGTAAAAATGTGCTGGAAAATAGTCAAAGCTCAAAAGAGCTGTCTATTTTGGTGGCAGGTTGGATCTTTCCACCTTTCCTGGGGAAGTTCAGATGTCTAACTTACCATTATGTTGCTTTCTCATCAAATAACGTGAAACATCATTTTTTTCCTAGGTGGAGGCTAACTAGATAAAAACTCAGTGGCACAGGGAAAATGAACAATTTTATCTCAGTGTATAAAACCAATTATGTTCTTTCTGACTTAAATTTATCTCAATCTTCCCAGTTTAAGCAAATTTTAAGCAGTAAGGTGTGAGAACATGTAAACATGCAGTTCTTTTCATTATATAAAAGAACGGGGAAATGTCCACAGTCAGGGTTGTTTTTTTTTTTTTATTATTGAATTGGAAGCTACAGAGAACCAAGAAATGTTGTAGCATTCTGTGACATGGAGAGACCTCAGATGCAGCCTGAGCAGCAAAGTCTTTGTCATACCAAACATAGAATACTATCATTATAAACAGCTCAGTAGTCCATGAAAGCTCTGTTACCTATCTGGTGCATGTCTTCACCTGCCTTCCCCTTGGGCTGGAGGCAACTTGTGCAAATACTGTCACATCCATTTGTATTTGGGGAATTAATAATTACAGCTGTGGGAAGGGAGGGGACGCAGAGAACACTCTTCTATACACGCTCTCCTCCTTTCTGGTTGAGGATGCACCTTGGAGGTCTTTGCTTACTTTTAGAGGGTACTTGGGGAAAGCATCTAAAATTCTTGAAGTATTTTAAATAAATTCATTTGTGTAAAATAAGACTCAGAATAAATACAATTCTTTAAAGTCTTTTTGGGTTACCTGCTAGTTTCTGATTTGTTTCAAATGTTCTTGTCACGTGGCAACTTTGCCCAAGTAAGATCTGGGGACCAGGACTGTTAACTCAGCTCCTCTGAAGTGTTTAGTGCTATATACTGATAAATTTGAGCTGTAACCTTTACAATTATGATGAGCTTCTAATGCAACAATTAATTCAAGCTATATGAGAGGATAGAAGTTTCTGGTAAGGGAGAAGCTTGCTGTCTTTCTTTGAAATCTTATTACCAAACGACCAGGATGTTCAAGGTATCTTGTGATGAAGATCCAGTTGAGGCTATATGAGAGTTTCTCTTGTTTTACTATCTCAATGATTTTTCTCCTCTCATCCTGAGGAACACAAACCTCTTGGAACAAAGAAGTGCCACAACCCTCTGTAGCCTTTTGAGTCCATCTTTGTGCATTTGTAGTAATGTAACTATGAGGATGGTCACACTGTGAACCATACACTTACTCCCAGAGCAAGCTTAAAATTCTTCAAATTACTATTTAGTGCCAGGCATTCCTAATGTGTCAGGCTTGATGTTGTGATTGCAGTGGTAATATAAAAAGAAATGAAAGACAAAATAGTGTTACTTCGATATGGGAACTAAGTGCAGATTTGAAGTGTTATTCTGATGAAAGAAAATTAATCTGGAGCTTCACACTCTCATCACAAAGGGTTCAGTAACTTATTTTCACCCTATTTGGTGTCTTGGCGGCCTTGCAAATGATTTTGAGGTTGCTACTACTTTTGTTAGTCACTTTACTATGAAGCTATATGTATTAGTGCTTTGTATGATATTTAAATGCTTTAGTTGATCAAAATATTTTTTAAAGTATTCCAAGTCAAATGTTCTGATCTAGTTTGCAATCGAGTTAAGCTCCTGAGTGTATACCAAGGCTTTGAAAGTAGTGATTCTATACCTTGGAAATGGTACGTTCTGTTTTAACATAGAATTATTTTGGTTGGAAAAGACCTTTAAAATCATTGAGTCCAATTACCTCACACTGCCAAGCCCACCACTAAACCATATACCTCAGCATCTAATCTACACAGCTTTTAAACATCTCCAGAAACAGAGACTACACCTGGGTTGCCTCTCTGGGTAGCCTGTGCCAGTGTCTAACAATCCTCTCAAAGAAAGATTTCTTCCCAATCTCCAGTCTAAACCTAGCCTGGAGCAATTTGAGGCCATTTCCTCTTGTTTTATCATCCGTGACTTTGGATAGGAGACTGAACCCCACCTTACTACAACTTCCTTTCAGGTAGTTGTAGAGAGTGATTGTGTCTCCCTGCAGCCTCCTCTTCTCCAGACTTATACACCCTCAGCCATTCTTCATCAGATTTGTTCCCAGACCCTTGCCCAGCTCCCTTTCCCATCTCTGGACACTCTTCAGCACCTGAAAATCTTTTTTTTTGTAGTGAGGGGCACAAAACTGAACACAGTACTTGAGGTGCAGCCTCACTAGTACAAGGCAAGTACAAAGACATTATCACTTTCCTGGTCTCGTTGCCCATGCTATTTCTGATAAAAGCCAAGATGCCATCGGCCTTCTTGGACACCTGAGCACACTGCTGGCTCATGTTCAGTGACTACTGATTAACAACCCCAGGTCCTTTTCTGCTGGACAGCTTTCCAGCCACACATCCCTAAGCCTGTAGTTTTGCCTGAGGCTATTGTGGCCCAAATGCAGGACCTGTCACTTTAGGGCAACCGAAGAGGAAAAATATGTGCTATAGTTGATAGAGGCTGAAGAGCTTGAGACTTCTTGAAACCATTTATGTCTGTTCTTAAATGACTAGAGATAGAGGCTTGAGGTTTTAAAAAGCATTTGTTGAACTTTTTCATACAAGTGATTTCTCTGTGAAAAGATCACAAGAAATAAGGGAAATGGGATAAAGTAATTCCATGCATGGCGATACTGTTATTAAGAAAAGAACAAATCATGTCAGCAAAGCCACTTTGGGTAGGAAGAGTTGGCAGGAATGAGAAATATGTAAAGAATAATCTTTGGGCAACATGGTTAGAGATGGAATGCCTTTGGAAGCATATGAGGCTAATAAAGCATTGATGATAAACTGGAAGGAATAGAGCATTTTGTAAAAAATTACCTTGCCGATTTTGAGGACAAGGAAGGAGAAAGAGCAAAAGTAGTTGACAATCAAAACAAACAAACAAACAAAAAATCTGTGGAACTGAAATAAATGAATCCAAAGTCTTGTAGTTCTTCATCTAAACATAAAAAATTATTTTTTTCATTCCCTAATATTTTGTATGGTTTTACCAATGAGTATTTTACTCACTGTGTTAGGAATGTCTTTGAGTGTCGTGAAAGCTTTGTGTACAGGAACCAGATAGCTTATGAGATTTCCAGAATGACTGGAAGTAATTTTATAGTGGTAATATAAATATCCATGTTATATGAGGTGCCGTTATCAGCTAACATGGGTGAAGAGGTTCACACCGCGTTGTCTGCAGAAATGAACCCTGGTTCCTTGGCTTGCCTATCAGAGTGTGAACTCTATGGTTGTGTGTTGATAACTGTGCAGCATCTTTACCTTCCAGTGACGAGATGATTTGATTTGTGATTGACATGAGTTCTAACAGTTATAACTGCAATAGGAGCTGAGATAGTTTCTGCATATATGTATACACTTCAAACATGCAAATCAAAGAATAATTATTGTAACTCATTGGAAACGGAAGAGAACTCCATATAACATATTAATGCACATGTTTCAGCAAGCTGTGTAAAACATCTGCAATTATGAATGAATGGGCTCATTATTCTACCCTGTGCTCACTACGCTCAACAGAAAGCAAAAATAAATCTTTAAGACACTTCTATCATTTTCTTTCTCGTCAAGAATTTACATCTGGAATCCTCATGGAATCTTTCAGAATACCCAGCAATGTAAAATGATCTGCCTGACTAATACAACTATTATATTACATTGGTTATGGCTTTCTTCTGGTTTAAGTGTTGTAGCCCCTGTAATGTTAGGCACTGGAATGGGGAGATACTGATCTCTGTCAGATGACAGATATTAACCTTTTGTTAACCTGGATCCTTATTTTCTGAAGGAATGTTCCTTCTAAAGAAATGAGTAGGTTTTCACCCAGGCAGTTGCTATCAAAGAGCTCAAATTGAAATATATTTTTTGTCTTTTTTAGCTGAGAAATTACATGAATTTATGACTTGGTATAAAATACTCCTGAAAAAAAAACCATGAAGATATTGTGTTATTTTACAGACCTGATACATTTTCATTGTGAAATCCTGTTTAACTTAGAGCCAAATGGATAATCCTGAAATAGCTTTCTCTGCTTCCTGTCAGACACATGCTTTCGTTCTACAAAAAGCAGCAGGAGGCCTTTTGCTTGTTTGGAGTAGTGCTCATAAATATGAAATTGGACTGGACCTTAGAGTTTTGGAGTGAAGGATTAATGTTAATAGATCACACATAACTTGTTCTCTGTTGCTTCCAGAGTCCATAGCATCGTCTACCAATTGCCAGGCAAAACATTTGCATGAAACACCTAAATTACTCTTAAGAGTCAACCTTATACCACAATGCACATGTAGAGTTAAGAAAAAGGAAGTTTTCAGAGTGCTTGATGGCCAGTTTGTGTGTAGGCTCTTCCAGAGCATGGAGAGTTTATCTTGAGGTTTAAAGCAATAGTGCTGCTTAGGAGGGGAGGGAAGGAGAGTCCTGGGAAGAGAGTGGGGTGGAGAGACGTGTTTTAAGATTTGGTTTTATTTCTCATTTCCCTGTTCTGATGATTCATTAATAAATCAAACCTTTTATCTCCAAGATGAGTCTGTTTTGCCCGGGATGCTAATTGTTGAGCATTCTCCCTGTCCTTATGTCGACTCGCAAACCTCTCGTTACATTTTTCTGTCCAGTTTAGGAGGGAGAGTGATATTATGACTTAGTGAGCACCTGGCACCCAGCCAGGGCTAAACCATAACACCAGCTTTGGGAATCAACCCTGAAAAACTATCCAGCTGTAAGGGAAATTAACTTGGTGTGTGACTACAGTGTATGAAAACTTACGTATTAGCCAATATTATTGAGACACTTAATTTATCAGAAAGTTTAATGGCTGCAAATAGATAACAACAGTTACCTGCACAGGAATTTCACTTATTTGATACTGTCCCTGGCTAATATTTCAAAAGCTGTGACACTGCTGTGTCTGTGTCATCAGTGAACCTTCATCAGCTTGAGTAAAAACTATTTCAAGACACACAGTTCTGAAAGTCTCAATCTCTTTTTCTTTTGTACCATATATTTGCTTTAATATAGGATAAACTGCACTGTCTGTATGCACACTTGTCAGGGTTTGAACTCTAGGTACAGATTTAAATTTGTATTACATAAATCAAGACAGAAGGTCACAGAAATCATATTTCTGTTATTTCTCAGTACTAGGAACTGAGTTTTGTGGAATAGTTAATACTAAGTCTACTAGTTCATTGTTAGTGCTCATAACAGCATATTAAATGTTGTTTCCTTCCTTTTGTCAACCAGAAAACTACTTTGTCTGATAGTGAAATAGAAGCTGAAGATAGTAGCATGTACAGGTGTAGGTGAAAAGCTTCTATGAGATATTGCAATTGTAAAGAAGGAAGAGGTATGTAAGGGCAAATCTGCTTTAAATGCAAAAGATATGGAAAGAAAGGATCTACTTGAATTATTTAGTTATTTTATAGGTAGCCTGTCTTTTTGATTGTGGCAAAGGAATAGCCTTAGACTTAAATGAATTCAAAAGGATGGCAGATCAGACTGCATGTTTTCTCAATAGAAAGTCTCTTTGGTGAAAACAAATCTCTAGAAGAATGTGCTACTTGGAGAATTTTCACCCTTTAACAAGATAAAAACAAAATTAGGAAAGGTTTCAAATTGAAATAAGATGACATGTGGAATAGTGGTTGTATGGTGAGAAATGAAAGCTTTGTGAGAGAAGTGTGCCCAAAGTTCACATTTTAATGAGAATATTTCTGACATTTAGGAAGAGATTCCCCACTTTCAGATTCACCAGAAAAGCTGACTGAGCTTGAGCCTGTCCTGAAAAAGTACATGTAGATCAGATTGGGTTGCTCATGCAGAAGAGCTCTTGAATTATCTCAGTACACATTAAGTGCTTGCAAAGCCTCTCTGAGTTAGGTAAGAGGCCTTTATTTAGCATAATATAACTAATGAATGATGCAATAGACACATTGATGTCAAATATTAATTCATCATAAACACAGATGAATAGTTACCTTGTTTTCTTAAGGAAGATTTCATTTAACCTGGTTATGCCTATGTAAAACTGCAGAAAGTCTTTAGAAAACAACACATGATTGGAATTACTCTCTGTTATGTGGTTTGGGTATGTCTGAGATCTGATATGCTTGTTGAGTTAAAGATACACCTACACTGATTTTCCTGCGTTTGCTTCTGATGTGTATTTTTAATGTTGCCTTATCTAGTTACTTACGGCTTAATGATGATGGAGTTGGCATTCCTTACTATTTTGAAATAATTATTTTAACTTAATAACAGTTTTCCTTTATGACTGCAATATACAATATCAAAGCCACTGTGGTTAAGAATCTGAAAACAGTTTACACATATTGTCATTACTTTATTGAAGTATCTTATTTATGCACTTCAAACATGCTTGCTTTTTTTTTTTTTTTCAGTGCATTCCATTGAGATACGTGGATCTTAAGTTTCATGACAACCTGGACACTATGGTGATCTTAACTGTGTGGCAAATATTTCATGTAGTTTGTGTTAAAAGTTTCTTCCAAAAACGTGGCAAGAGGTCAAAGATGGGTAGTTTTATTGATGAAAGATCTTTTGGGATAATTGAGTTTTGTCGTAGTTCAAAATCAACTACGCAGTAATTTGTAGAAAAAGGAGAGAACTATTCATGCAGATCCATCTGAAAGAGTGCCAAAACCTGTATGTTCACTGAATTTTAGCAGAAAAAAAGCATTCACCAAAGGTTTGACCTTAAGTCTGCTCAGTCAGTTAAAAGAGGTTACCCATAATTAAAATCTGTACCAGATGGTGTACACTGTGGAAAGGTGAAGGCAGCTAATGTGACTGGAACCTAGATTTGTGGTCCCAAATGCTGAAACTGAGGATTGATCCAGCCTGTTTGCTGACACAGGTTAAATGAGTCTGGCTGTGTTATATGCACAGCTGCCTGTGACCACAACAGCCACAGAATGTGTTGTATTTTTGGACAATGCTTTGGCTTAGTTTGAAGCCTTCTACAGGGTAGGCAAACAAGGATCAAAAATGAAGTAATAAAAGCTGAACTGAGAAAGTGAGGCCTCTTAAGGTAGAAGTAAGATTTAACTTTAGGTTCAGTTGAATTCACTTTTCATCTTGTATAAGAGGCTGGAGAAATATTTTTACTTGAACTCTATACGTGTAAGGTAGGCCTAATACAAAAATTGTGATTTTTCTCCAACAGTTAAGTACTGCATTAAACTTAACTCAGATCTAAGTTCTAACTCAGAACTCAGCTGAATTGTCGTTTATGGCCAACTTTCACCCTCTTCAATTTCACCTAAATCCCTTTGCTGTACCAAGTATTTCCTGTGAGATAAAGGGGACGGACTTGGGTGAAATGGAGTGCCAGTGGGTCTTAGCCTAAACCAGAACATAAACTGCCTTTTGGGAACAAAATTTCTAACTTGCAGTGTTAGTGCGATGGCTAAACTTTCTGATGTATTTACAACATGACAGGAGAGGGTGTGGGAGGAAGGCTTGCAGTGGAAAATAATCCAAGTAGACTGCCAGCAACTGATTGGTTTGAGTGTGCCTTCATCCAACTGGCCATTCTATCCCTACAGTATTTATAAATGCAACAACTGGATCTACTATTGGATCTGCTACTGGATCTGCCTTGGATCTACTATTTCTTTATAATGCAGCTTTTCAGTTGAAAAGGGGGAAGCACTTCATGAAAAAGCCCTGTTTTTAATGTATGTATAATCTGGTCAAAGTTCCCATAAGAAAATATGGTTTAGTGTCTTAAGCATGGGAATTGGACTGGAACACATTTGTTCTAAAACAAAACCAAGCCTATGTTTATCTCCCTTGTGTGTATTTATAACAGGTGTATTATAAAGGTTTCCTTGTGTAGTTTTTTTTTATTTGCTTCCCTTCATTTTAGCAACTGTGTCACCAGAGCTCAACATGTTACTTTAGAGTGCTACACTCTTGTAAATGGGATTGGTATCTATTTTGGTTTGAGTGAGGCAAAAAAGGCACTATATTTGGCAAATAAGAAATATTTATGTATTTATCTATTACCCATACAGACCTGGAAAAATGAAGTATGACAAGTTAAAGAGTACGTAATAGTCAGTGATTCTGTCCTAGAATAGTTTTGCCATAGTCCTCCAGTTTTATTTCTATACATGTGACTAAAGACTCAGCATTCAACTTCAAGCAGTTGACAAGGCTTCTGGGGAAGCCTTGTGATGTGTTTGGGAGCTTTTAGTACTTCACTGGACACAAGGAATTGGTAACTTGCCTGACATCGTCTCTGCCTGTATTATTGGGCAGGGAGAGTAATGAAGGAAAAAAAAAACCCAGAGAGATTATGAATAAATGTTGTAGCTTTCCATCTTAATTTACTTCCAGTGTGCTCATGATAATACAATACAGAGTAGAGAAACAGGGAAATCCAGTTTACTGAGATGATATCTAATCAAAGTCAAACTCCTTTCCTGTACTTTACTTTTCATGAACGTACAAAATATCTTTTGAAAAAATTCAGTCTGAAAAGGAATGAATTAGCTTCAAATGCTAAATAATACAATTTACTTTTCTGGTCTTTTCTGCCTTACACAGATAAACATGGCTTGTTGCACAGTATCAGAGTAGTCTGGAAAAACCCTTGCAAGAGCCCAATTGCACTGATCCGTGTCTTCTGATTAGTTTTTTTTCTTGAGAAATCTTTCATTTTCTGATTACAGAAGGATCTCAAAATAGTTGCTGCTTTTCAATGTACCTTTTTCCAGGTGTGTGGCTTCCATTTTCTTCTGAGAATGTGCATAAGAAAAATACGTCCTTACTTTCCTTTAATTTTGGTAGTGCTAATTATTGGTATGGTAGTGTAATATTAGCAGACTGCAGCCTAAAAGTGGAGGTGGCAACTACCTCAAACATCTGTGAGGTATGTCATGTGCTGTCTGTACAGTGTGATGGGAACATCTTCATTGTTAGCCCTTTTCTGTATATGATGCAGAGACTCCTTCAGTAGAGTGAAGGTAAGGGACAGATTGAGATAAGGAAAGAATGGCAGCAGAGAGCTGTAACCTAGCATTTTACACTAGAAATTCTTGAAATCATACTCCCTGAATTCTCTCAAGCTTTTATCTGGGGATCATTAATTGTATTCTAGGTCATGAGGAAGGAGAGTCATACTTTTTTTTCTCCTGGTACAACATCAGACATGGCTATAGAAACTACAGTCTCTGCAGAGTGGTTGATGTTTACTGGGGAGATTCGGTATTTAGCGTAGGACTCAAATTGAAGTAAAAACCTGCAAGTTCCTTCAGTCATAGATACAAAACAGGTTTAAAGAACTTACCAACTTGCCCTATATTATGAAGGAGAAAGAAATGGTATAGTTCTTTTGGTAAGGCATAATTTCGTTGTATACTTTCCTGATCTTTTCTGAAATCAAATGGCAAAAAGCCATGAGAAGTGGTTTGAAAACACAAAGGAAGTAAAAGAAGGTAATTAAAAGACTGATGGAACTAAAACATACGGAATAACACAGCAAAATCCTTGAACTCTTTTCACAGGTGACTTAAAAGTTAGGATCAAGAAATACTTTGAATAAGATAATTTAGTGGTATTCTTGAGCAATTTTGACTGCTGGGATGTCATAGTCATCAGGCTACATGAAACTTACTGTATAGAATATAAAGGAAAAAGAACTTTGTTCTGGAATGGTTTTTAAATTTTCATTCTAAGAGACTAACAAGCCATAGCAAAATATTCTGTATTCCAAACAATGACTTAGCACTCTGAATATTCAATAAATAAGTTGTCTTTTTAATAGTTATTATGTTCAGTATCAATGGTTGACAACTGCTGTCACACCATTGAATTGTGCTAAATCCTTCTAAACAAGACACCCTTGCAATAAAGCTTCACTTGTAATCATTTTTTGGCAAGAACATCTTACAATTGTTATTATTCTAACCGCTCACACTTGCATACAGCATGAGATGCCAATGTTTTCAGTTCCAAACATTAAAGATGTGGTGATAGAGAAGGCGAACCCTTATTAATTCTGAGAGATTTGCTTAATTGGGATACAATGTGAAGATTCTCAACAATAATAACAGATGATGGGGAATAAATAGGCACGGCAGGAGAGAGGCAGTTTCTAGTGTGAATTTCCCTTTGCTTCTGTTTAATTGCATTACATACTGTGGGAAGTATCTGGAGTATGTGTTTTCCAGTTAATTTTTCTTGACTGCATCCATCTAGCTATTGCTCCTGGACACTTTAACGTTTGATAATACTCAATTTGCATATGACTACACATCTATAGCTGTCATTAGAACCAATTTACACACATGATTTGCTTCTTGAAGTGTCAATGTCTGAATTTTATCTAGAGACAGGAATAGGGTCAGGAAAGTTTAATTGATTGTATAACACAATTGGAAAGGCTGGCAGGGATCTAGGGCAATTTTGGGACATCTGTCTTTGAGTCATCAAAAATAAAGCACATAACAGCTGTGTTAACAGCAGGATTATGATTAGACATACAGCATTTGCAATCCGATTGAACAAGGACTGGAAAACAAATAGGAGATAAACAAGTCACTTTTGATAACATTACAGGAATTTTTAATAGGTCTTTGGTTCTTAACTTTTGGAAGTTTGAATGTAAACACAAAGTTGAACAGAAATAAACAAAACCTGTGTTTATTATTTTCTAGAAGATACCCTTATCTGTATCCCTCAAAAATAGAACTTGTTACCCAGTAGCACTTAGGTAGCTAAATGTTACTCCTGCTTAAAAAATGCAACTACCAGGTCCTATTCATGATTTCTTTCATTTCATTCTCTCTAACATGCAATCAGCTTTAGCTGTATATCTATTATATCTTTGTTTATCTGTTATGTAAATACAATTAAAACAGTTTCTTTAGTATTCACTGCAGTGAGCTGTAGTGCACTTTGAAACATGAGAGATTCTGGGCTGATTTTTTGTTGTTTTGATGTATTTTTTTTTTAACGTCCCTATTATATACAGCTATATTTGTCCTCTTTATTTTGCCTGCTTCAGGATTTGATCCGCTTCAGTTATTTTGTATGCAAATGTCACCTGACTTGAGATGACACGGTTTTTAATGTACAACCTACTGCCAGATTCATGCTATGCACACCTAAGAAGTACTTCTTAGTACATCTTCCAAAATATAAGTCATTTGTAATCTGAAATTGTTTCGTAGTTGCAGAACAGATTATAAAACATGATGAAGCATTAACTATTCATGTGATGAATTACTTCATATCTTTCTTAGTTCAGCTTTCATCAAATTACAAACTTAAGATATAAATGGTATGTAGTTATACAAACATATCTTAGAATTTTTGCCTCTGACTTTTGGATGCAATTCAGCTAAACTCATTTGTATGACTCTGCAACGAGAACTGAACATATATTTTATATTCGCTATATGAAATAAGAATAAATATGAAGACAAATGCATAACTTAGCATTCATTTATGCTTCCTACTTTAATTCATGAAAATTGGATACATAAGTAATGAGATTTTAAAAATTAAAGCACTGTTTTTTTTCTTCTATCAGTATGAAAAGTTGTTATGCTACAGCAACATAGGAAAAACTACAGAATGCTTGCAAAAATATGCAGGCCTGAGCTGATTTCATGTTCACAGATGATCGGTTAACAAATTAATTTTAGGATCAAACTAGAAGACTGACATCAATTGCGGTGCTAAGATGGTCTATGGCTGTCTAACTCCACACTGTGCTATTGAATTTTCAAGAACATTTTTTTATTTTTCAGATTTCTCAGCAACTGCCCCATGTGGTATGAGGGAACTTGGAGCCTTGGAATCTGTCACTTATTTCTTTTAGAAACTCAAATCACTGCTTCATTTAGAATTATATTTTGGCACAGGAAAGAACCAACTGCAGAGAACTATGTGTAATGCCAACCAGTTTCTTCCACTGTCACTGCACTAACAATCATGTCATAATCAGTGTTTAGCAGATGCATTATTGTTTTAATTCCTGCAGGCTCTGTAGAGTTTTGTCTTGGATCTTTCATATGAACATGACAACCTCATTTATTGCCGCAAGGGCATGTCAAATTTCTGCAAGGCAAAAATATATGTTGCTTTACTGACAGCTAATAAAAGTAGTTGCCTAATAAGTGGCCTTCAAAAGATACTGAGGTGTAGTGGCCTTCAAAAGATACTGAGGTGTAGTGTATCTCAAAAGATAATTAAGAATGGGTTACAATAATAATAACAATGAAAATACAGCAAAGTACTTTGAGAGACACTGATCATTAGTTTTGATTGCAGTAATTAAAATCTTTAGATTTTTGACTGATCTGTTTTCTGCCAGTCAGTTGTTGTTCAGTTCTAGTTCCCAGCTGACTTTCTCACCTGCCTTAAGATTTCTTAGTGATGCTCTGATGCTGGACTATGGCAAAAATTAGTGGTTTGCCAGCCTTTTTGAAATGAAAATGAAACCGCGTGTGGGAAGTATTAAATGTGTGGGAAGAAGTGAAGTCTACTCTTAAATTCTGCCCATAGAGCTAACGTCAGGTGATGCCGACATTAGCAAGTTGTATGAATGTATGAATATTGCACAAGTTTGTTTCCCTTAAGGATGGGGAGTAGTAGTTTAGAGAAAACATGAGAGCAAAGAGTGGATTCTTCTAATTTAGCTTAGCTATTTTGGCTTTTTCCTAGTGAAATAAAATATTATTATCACCTGGATAAAAATATCCAAACAAGGTTTATTACTGTAAGTACAGTAGAAGGGCTTTCACTGAAGTAAGAATGGTAGTAAAATTCACAGACTGAGAAGGACCCGAGATTCATCCAGTCTGAAAAACCTATCCCAAGGTCTTAAATGCAACAGCATTTTGCCCACCAGCTGCTCTCTTCAAACCTTTCTTATGTTAGGGCTACTGTGCTGCCAAAACCAACGATATTCTGGAATTTGAGATGGAGACAACTGCTGACCTAGCAGATATTGCTAGACCTGAGCAGGCAGATGTCCAGGAATGTCATGATGCAGTAAAGACAAAGAAAGAGGTGGATTTTTTGAAGACTGAAATCCTTCAGGAGTAAAAGAAAACAGTGCAGCAAATCAATTTAAAGTGTGTCAGTTGGGTACAAAGCAAAACTCAGTCATAGGGAAGAGAGGAGACAGGTGTGTAGTGTCTAGGCAAAGCACAAATATTCTCCAGGAAACAGAGCTTCACTGCCAGTGCTTCAACATGAAGGAAGACTTGTCAAGATGAAAAGATTTGTGTTTCTTGTAGATCTGGAGGAATTTACTCACTTCATCTCCCAAGTAAGGAACTGCTTGTTTCCCTTCTCTGTTTTTCACGATCCTGTGCCAACTAGGATCACTTAATATAGAGAAGATTTGTCTTAAACCTGGTTTCCGACTCTTCCTTCTTGCAGTGCAGCTCTATAGAAACTTAATATTTTGTGCCCAGGACCCTGCAATGTTGAGGGTACTGTTTTGCAGAGTGACACAGAAGTTGTAGTGCGCATCTTTGTAATCAGTCATTTGCTTGGCTTTTCTCTTATGCCTTCCTACAAGGAGGACAATTCCCATCTATACATCCAGGTCTGTCCTTTCTGTTTGGGTTAAATTTCCAGGCCCTTTTTGTCAGCTCTTTCAAAACCAAACTCTTCTTTTGAAGATCTAGTGTATGATACAGTAAAAGGAAATCTATTGCTCTTCACTCTTCCAAGCAGACATTGCTAGAGTGGGACACGATGAAGTAATTCCCTCACTTCTTTGTTAAGGATTTGAACATTAGCTCTCTTCAACTTACCAAGTACACATGCATGGCAGATAATGGAATAATTTTTATTTTATTTCATGAAGTCTTGTTGAAGTCCTAGCATGATTGACAGCTCCATTCAAAACACAGTAGTTTCAATTGAAATCAAGGCTCATAAAAGATGACCACGTTCTTGGCACAAGGATGAGATTATACAACGAATAATTTTATTGCTTATGATACCTCTGGGCACATAAGGTAGTTGCAATGTTTTCCCTTGAGAGGGGTCATACAGCAAGAGACTGTTATTGCTCAGGTGGCTGAAAGCGTAGATGGGCTGCACAGAGTTTTTTGTTGTTGTTTTTTTAAAGGTTTGTATCTCCTGAAGACTCTTACATCCTTCTAGAGAAGGTACTGCATCAAATAAATGTAGTAGTTTTACATACCTAGATTATGTCAATAGAGTCATAAAGCAGGATCATGTCTTGAAATTCATAACATTCAACTTCTCCTGATTTATTAAACCATGAATGCAAGTGTGGTGTTGGTGTACTGGAGCTCTTGTCATGCTAGTGTTAACTGGCACCCTCAATGTTGTCTTAGGCACTGCTTTTAACAACTGAAAAATTTTAATATTACTTTCAAAACACAGACAATGTAAGTTTTTACTGTAAAATGGATATGATGTGGTGGGTTAAACTCAGCTGGCTGCCAGACCCCATTGCACTTGCACGTTACTTCCTCAACAGGGCAGGAAGGGAAAAGAAGATGGACAAGCTCGTGGAATGAGATAAAGGCTGTTGAAAGAGAAAAGCAAAGGCTGCATATCGAAGCAAAGCAAAAAGAGGAGATTTATTCTCTACTTCCTATCAGCAGGCAGATGTCCAGCTGCTTCCTGGGAAGCAGGGCCTCAGTAAATGCAACAGTTGCTTTGGAAGACATGTGCCTTAACCACAAATTGTACTTGTGAGCTAAACCTGATCAGCAGCGAGGCCATTCAATCTTAAAGATGACTTTTTCTAGGTGTATTGGGCAGTTCTGCCTTGAAGCCAAAACATTAGTAATCTGCTGGGACATGTAACTGGAAATGGAATGGGTGTGATTCTGTGTTTGTATACACAATCCCCTCATGAGTGTGCATGATGCATATATACAAATCTTGCAAAGTTGGTGTGAGCTTGTAAATACAGGCACAAAGAATTGCTCACAGTGCACTCTGGCTTGATTAGAAATCCATTTGTGGACTTGGTTTGCAAGCTGGGCTGGAAAGTAGACAAATACTTTGAATTTGGTCAGCTCTGAATCTTTCATGACCAAATTCACACAGATTACGTGTTCTGCCTTTTCTGTTGCAGTTGAAAATGTAAGGCTTCTGAAGGGAATAAAATGTTTTGGTGTGAGTTTTTCCATTCATTGTAGCACTAGTACCTAAAAGGTTTCTTGTTTTTATGAAGATTAAAGCATCTACTGATTAGTGCAACATTTTGCAAATTGCGTAAAACTGATGGTAAAGGACTCTGCAGGTTGAGTCTGAGCCACTGAGATTGATGTAAAGAGAAGCATTACCAAATGTCACAAGTGCTTTAGCAGAGGAACAGTTCATTAAAATCGGCGGCTTTTCTGCAAATCAAATGTGCCAAAACAGGATAATTTTGTCTGCTTTTACATAATTTTTTTTTTGTGTGTGTGCAAGAGAATACTTGGCAACAAACTGCTGTCTTCAGCCTGTAGCTAAAGCCAAATGCATTCCTTCTCACATTCTGAGGACCAAAGATATAAGACATTGTTCTGGATATAAGGTGGGATAAATTTTCATAGAGTGAGAAGAAGAAAATAACAGAATGGGAATTACAGTTGAAGTTCCATTTTCTGTAAGTGTCTCTTTGACAGGAGGATATGTCTTAGCAAGACACATTAACTAATGTGAGAGAGAACTTAGCTATGCACCACAGGGGAAGCTTTGTGGGCTCTTAGATGTGAGCTTTTCTAATTGTCTTTCCAGATATTGCAGCTCAGGTGTCTGAAGGACAGTAGAGTGTCAAGAGTGTCTCCAAAACTGTGTATACTAGAGCTGGCATAAGAGTGCTAGAGTCTCAGGAGAGAGACCTTTAAATGCAGTGTTTTTCCCAGCTGGAGTGCCAAATGTCTCTTGATTACCAGGCTCTTAACAGACTTCAGATGAGGGGCTGAATGCACTTGGCTTTCCAGAATTAAAAAAAAAAAAACCAACAAAAAAAGGGAGCTAACCACCTCTCCTCCCTTACTACTGTAACACTTCTGTGCTCTCAGACTATATATACTGATTCTGTGCTTCAGATCTTGATATTGTTTTGAAATATTTATTTCCTGAAACACTGCTTAGGCATTTAATATGTAACAACATGGGAGTTATTTTAGAACTCCAAATTGTACAGTGTCAGGTTTTCACTCATAGAAATTTAGTTCAAGTTGTCTTTTTTTTTTTTTTTTAAGTCTGAAGATATAGAAATGTTCTGTTTGAAAATGGGAGGGGGAGAAGAGCAATTAAAAATGTAAGAATAGAAGCTAATTACGAGCAATTCAGGAAGAGCTTTGTTTAGAAAATGTATCAGTATAAAATGGATAGGTGAATAGATTAGCACTGATTGCAGTTTTTACATATAATAGTCTCTCTTTCATGAGTAATCATTAGCAATTATAATGTAGGCTTTAAATCAGCCTGGGATGGGACTGTACTGTAATAGGAATACTAAATAATTGCACACTCTCAGGCAGAGAAGAAAATAACTTTGTGATTTTGTGATAAAATCCATAGTGCAAGTATTTTCCTGGACTGTTTGTCATTTGCTCTCTGTATTTCAGCTCTGGGTTCAATAATGCCAGTATTGAATGCCAAGGTTCATCATACAAATGATTTTTGCCTTATGTTAGCTGGGAGTGGAAGTTGGAATTAAAGGAGTTTGAATTCAGGTAGTAATTACTGGTATTATTAATTGCCAAGGGAAGAAAAAAATGGAGATAAAGGAGACGAAGTGACTAAAAGTAATGGTGTAGCACATTACACAGTGGTAACAGTGCAAACGTATTTAGAGATTGTCTGTGCCATTGATCAAAGGCTATTTACTTCCTGAGCCTGAAGGTTTTGTGCATCAACAATTGTTCAGAACTGCATGGGAAGACCTTGGTGATGGTGCTGCCTAACACCTGGGAAACTACTTCTTTACTTGCTAGTTGAGATTTTTAGGAGTTCTGGTCTGCATCTGCAATTCTGATCGAGTCTGTAACCTTATTTTAAGTTCTTAATCCTTTCCTGAAAAGTCCACATTTCTAAAGGATACACACCTGGTCAGGAATGAATTAAATGGTCCAAGTAACAGCAGCAAAATGGTCTGTGAGAATTACAGGCACAGATGCAGTTTCCGGTTTCCTTGAATTTGTTAATAATGTTTTTTTTATAGAAATAGGCTGTGCTTTCTGCCTGTCCAACTGCCAGTCTCTTGTCCCACATCCTACCTTATTTACTGGCCAAATTTAACCAGGCAAATGGGTAGAAGACTTCAAGAATATAAATTTCTATAAGCTTTATGTAAATTGGTGGCTGAGGGAGGAAGAAATTGGGGCATTCTGTATGTTTAATCTAATAGTAGGGAGTAGGAAAGTAAAGATGGTGGAAGAGCAAGGAGAACTGAGCAGGAAACTGTGGGAATAGATGTCAACAATCTGGAAAAATAAAAGGTTTTGAATTGCAATGACTGACATCCAGACTTTAAGAAGTCTTTTGAATAGGAAGGCAGAAGTTCTGCTGGACACTTCCCTAATGTCATATTGATGCTAAGTTTTACCTCTCAATTGGTACCATATTTCTGGTTCCAAATAAATATCAGTTTTATTCCAGTGTTTCTAATAATTCCTTGGATAAAGGAAACTGCATAGGTTTTCTGTATGCCCAAAGAGAAACTGGAAGAAATTAGGTGGAAAATCGACATAAATCTATAAGCTGATATTCAGAAATCTTCTAACTGCTTAGACTTCTCAGAGGAGCAGAGGTTTCAGTGCCTTGAGAAACTAAGGAATGTCAGGAGCAGGTTCAGCCTTTGCTGGTGCAGCCATCCCTCCCTGCACTGCTTGGTGCAGCTCATTTTTCTGGTCACAGTGTTGTCCTCCAGCATCCTCATGCTGCATCAGCGTCTGTTCTTGTTGGCAGCATTGTAAATACTAGTGAACAAAGACAAGCTGCTGTTTCACCCTGATGGTGTGTGGAAAGGTTCGTCTTGCTGACAAAATCAAGATCAAATTTTGCGCTTGACCATTCTGTATTGAGCAGGGGTTTACAGAGTGTTAGCAAACAACACTGCAAGCACACTCTTTTTACAAGTTTAGGCCTACGTGTTTAGGTAACAGTCCATAGGAAGTATGTATGTATTTTACAGAAATGTAAAAATTATGTGTTTTCTACTTTCAAGTTGCATTAGGGAAGAAATGGAAGCTACAGCTTAAATATCCATTAAAAAACAATACCAGCCATTCAAAAATGGAATGTATGGGGGAAAAAGCACCAAGACATAACTCAAGAGTCTCATGAATGCCCTCAAAGAGAGAGAGAAGGTTATTGCTTATGAGATGTGCAGACATGTATGTGTATATGACACATCTATGTGTGTGTTGGTATATACCGTTCCCCTTTTTGAAGGGGAGGTACTCAGAGCCTCCATATTCTGAATTTTGCAGGTCTCACTTGTCCTTTTGCTCTCTGGGGAAGACTAACATCCAGAAATATGGGAGATGGAGACTGTACACTGCAGAAGTCTGCATTTTAATATGTTGGCTCTACTCTGAAGAAATGCCCTGCAGGTATAAAAGCACTGCACACATATTTGACCAGTCCAAAATGAGTACTACTCCTAACAAGGTCTTCTTTCACAGAAGCCCTACAGGTTTCTATAAATAACTGTGGTTTTAATAGCCCAACCAACACACTTGAATTTTTTGGGGGGGAAATGTGGAATTAATTGCTTTTCTTCTCCCTATTTTGAGATTTCTAGGACTCCCTGTTAGAGTGACATGCTGTCATTCTTTGCCCTGTAAATTCTGGCCTATCCACCATTTTTTGCATCAATTTTACTTTTAGAATTGTGTTCATATTTGAGTGCAAAAAAATTGTAATTTCATTTTTAATCGACATAAAACTTAAATAATCCACAAACAATTTAACTTTAAATAAGCTACATTTAAAGGGAAATAGTTTGTTCCAATTTTTGTTAGTCCTTTTCACTGATAAAAGTAACATTACTCTTTTAGTGGTGCCTGAAATTTTGTGTTAAAGAGTACTGAAGTAGAGCAATTTATCTCCCGGCACTCAATATTCTTTTTACCTGCAATGATTCAGAAAGCTGTGAATTATTCTGGTCCACCTAAGTCTACCTATTTCACTGAAAAAGTATCAGAGAAACATTTTTGTGCTGCTCTGGTAGCAGTGGTGGTAAACTGCTATAAACGTCCAAACATCTCCTGTGGATCTGCCCTTGAGGAAAACTGTATGGAGGGTAGCCCTGGCTACTGGCACCTCTGGAGTTTCTGTGTATTTAATATGCTCCTTGGACATCTTTCTGTGAGCCTCCTGACTTCATGGAAAGTGCTTTCGGAGCACCAGGCTGACTGTTTTCTTCTCTCTGTACCTACCTGCTCTCACTGTCAGTAGGTGCTGGCAGACATGCTGAGGTCCTTGGGACCTAAATCCAATTATCCTCATTTTGGTCTATTAGCTTCTCATTCTTTTGATATCCTGTAGACATCAATAAGAGGACCCAGGTGAGCAAGATGAAAACTGGTCAGATTCTGACTGCTTGAAGAAAGCCATGGTTGTTCTGATACCTGTACCTTACTATTTAATAGTGCATTAAGTTACAGCAGTCTAATCCTAGTGAATTCTGGGTGTTCCCTCTTTCCATTGGCTTGAAAGGAATTTGTATCTCAGATTTTTTTGTGTGTTCAAAAGCACTCTTTCTGTGAGCAGCCACAGGAAGGCATTTGAGCATGAAAGAAACATATATCAGGTGCTGAAGGAGAGGTTAAAATGTCTGTTTGCTTCAAGTCAGATAACAGTGTATATGTTATGGATAAACAGATGCACAGCTGTCCTTAATCTTTCATGCTCCTGTTTATATACAGAAATAAATGTGTTTCCTCAAACGTACAGTAACTTATTTAAACAAACCTTACAACTGTATGGGAAACCTCAGGCTTTATCTAGTCCATAAAGGCAATAGAGACATTATTTTCTCCTCTTATAGAGGAGCTTCTGGAAGAATAATCTTTTAGCCCTCCTTTAAGTTTTTACATTGTCCCTTGAATAACCTCGTGGAAGGCTGAAACAAATGGAAATTCCTCTGTGAGCAAACAGCAATATGCAGCAAAACGGGGATTAAGCAGAATTTGTGTCATTTCCCCAGTAATAGATTGCCATTAAGGAATGTGAGTAACAGGGCGAGCTCTCCGCCTGCACCGAATCAAGGAAGTTGTGCATGCCCTGACCCTCCTGTGTTTTTTCACTAAGGGATTGAGAATTATTTTCCATATATGATAGAGATTTTTGACAGCTGGAATGTCTGTTAGTGCTGGAGCTCTAAGCACCTCTGAGAGTGCTCTGCTTGCACTCCTGCGGTATGCACTGCCCATGCTTGCAGACAGGTTGTTTTCTCTTTGTGCTTGAATCCTGCTCACCTCCACATCTGGCTTGTCTGTGCTGAGCTGATAAGATATCAGCATATCTAAACGAGGAGCACGAGAATTATCTCCTCTAGCTTTATTCTTCCCCTCCTGTGATTTGTAAGTGTTAAAGCACTCATCTGTTCTGGCAGTTAATGTATGCAGCCTCTCAATAGCTAATATCCTGTCATAGGCAGTGCAAACTGGCTTAATCTGGTTCACTGCTTTAGTAAGTAGTTGAGAAAATATAGGTGAAATGAAGAGCTAAGCTACTAGCTGGGAGGCTGGCGCTTGCCATGCTGCAGAGCGATACAGAAATATTACTCAGAAGATTGTGCCTATAACAAAGGTCTATGTTTTGTTGCTCACACAGATTGGTCATAGCTCTTTGTATTACTCTGCAGATCTGAAGTCTGTTACTTTGCAATTTCAAACACTTATGTTGGAGGATTTAAAATGCAGATGCAAAACATCTGCACTGAATTGTAACTTGGCAGAGACGCCCAAAAAAAGGTGGAGAAAATCTGATTTTTATGTCTCCAGAATCCATCATCCTGGATTTTTGGAAGTCTATTTCGTTTGCTTTGGTAATAAAATAATAACAATAAAAAAAGTCATTTGGTCTCCAAATGTTCCTCTTCCTTGATATGCTGGGTAAAGAGTTAATAAAAACCATTCAGTTCCCTTTAACGTTTTCACAACTTTTCCTCCCACCTTCCCTGTACTTAGCAATAGAAATAACAGTAAAGGATGCAAACACAGCAGAACCTGTGTTTTAAAGTTAAACATTTCTACTTTAAACTTGTGTCATGTCCAGTTTTATGATGCACCCTAAATTACACAGTCTATCAGGAGGGCAGTGGAAACTGGAAGTGACTTGTGTAGTGCGTGTCTTAGCTGCCCTGGAAAAGCAGTAAGGACAGAAGGGTAGTTTTGGGAATTTGTTAGAGCCAGCTCTTGCTATGCCAGCCAGTCATGTTTTGGAGGGGGGATGAATGGTAGTAACTTGCAGAGCTACTATGCAGTAGTGGAAGACTCTTCATCTCAAAAAGAGGGCCAAATGGGGTTTTACAAATCGTGATTTAAAAAAATGATAGCAAGACCAGAGACGTAAAGGCAGGACTGAGCAAGCTGCAGCCTTTTCTGCGATGATATGGCCCCTTCCTAGTCACTGCTGTGGTGCAAGGGAAAAGAAGAGGGCACCATTACTGCTCACTGTAAGGCAAGTCTCTCTCTGACCAGGTATTGCTAATGACTTGTCATAAGCCTGGCTGTTTGTGAGAGGTGTGATAGCACAAGAAGGCCTATACAGAATCACAGAATGGTAGGGTTGGAACAGACCTCTAGAGATCATCTAGTCCAACTCCCCCTCCTAAAGCAGAGTTGCCTAGATCAGGTCACAGAGGAACACGTCCAGGTGGGTTTGGAAAACTCCAGAGAAGAGACTCCACAACCTCTCTGTGCAGCCTGTGCCAGAACTCTCTCACCCTCACAGGAAATAAGCTTTTCCTCATGCTTAAATGGAACTGCCTGTGTTCCAACTTGTGGCTATTACCTCATCCTGACACTGGGCACTACAGAAAAAAGACTGACTCCATCCTCTTGACATCTGTCCTTTATGTGTAAGTGTTGATAAGATCCCTCTTCACTCTTCTTCAGGCTAAACAACCCTAGATTTAACAGCTTTCTTTTATAGCAGAGATATTCCAGTCCCCTGATCATCTTTGTAATCCTTTGTAACAGTACAGTTCTAATCGTGAATCAGCCAGTCCTCTTGGTTTGGTGTCATCAGCGATCTTGCTGAGGGTGCACTCTGTCCCTTTGTCCAGGTTATTGATGAATATGTTGAACAAGAGTGGCCTCAGAACTGACATCCTGTATGCACCATATATTTTTGATATTGTATTGTTGTGTGGCTCTAGAGCTTAGGAGATGTGTTTTGAATGTGTTGGGAATATGCTGTAATGAGTGTGGAGTACAGAGTGTAGGTTTGTGCAGCTTTAGTAGCAAGTTTGCTATTAGCTACATCAGTATGAAGGTCTCATATGGCTGTTGGTACCTTACCCCTTTTCTGCCTGGTACAAAAGTCTTTAACCTGCCCCACTCCATACTCTACTAGTCTGTCAAGGGAATAAATTGTGGCCAGTGCTTTCTCACAAAGGAAGGAGCTCCTCCATCTTGGGTTGAGATGTGCCCTCCTGAGGTGAAGAGGTTATGGTTATGCTGTCTATTTTTCTTTTAATTATAAAGGAAGGTGTGGCTTATTGATCTATCTCTGAATGCTGTTTGCTGCTGGGGTCTTTCCTCTTTTTTTTTTTTTTTTGTGTGGTTTTTTTTGTTTGTTTGTTTGTTTGTTTTTCTTTCTTTCTTTCTTTTTGTCAATAAAGATAACATGTGAATCTTTGGCTTTTTAGCCATTCTAGCCAAGTTACAACTTGTTACAGTGAGAGCTGGCAGTGATCTCTCTGAAGAGGCTTCCCAACCTCTCATTAGGAGGGATTTTTTTTTCCAGTGTCTTGAGAAGTTCAGCACCTCTGCTGAGTCCCTCTCCAGCCTCTGGAAGTCAGCAGAGGAAAGCCCTAAGGCTGTGATATTGCTATTTCTTTGTTGTCTTAAATTCTGTTCCATTTTAGCTCAGATGTATGATGGGGATAATCTTAACTTCCTTTCTGTTGCTGTTTTCATACAATCAAAATGCTGGCATTCAGAACTGTTGCTTCAGTGGTAAAAGTTAAAAGGCAGCTCAAAGGCTGCTTCTTGAGGAAAGAGTGGCTGAAGGGGCTCATAATGCTAGTGATGAGATGGAAACAGACATATGCTGGGCTTGTCTCCTGAATCTTCATAGATCAGCCCCTGGGGAAGTTATTTCAGAGATTATGTGCCCTATAGCCTTGATCCTAGAGCTTTTGAATATTAATTATACTCTGTAGCCACCATCTGAAAAATGATATCTATTGCTTCAGAGTCTGATCTCACTGAGGCAAGCCTCCTTGGCAGACTCACTTGGCCTTTCTTATCCATGGAGATAAGCCAGATGTTCTTTGCTGTCCTAGGGAGCCAAATTTGGTCACTTTGCCCCAGTGATTACTTTTTATTTTTCTGTCTAGGGTAGCAGCTTTCTTCTGCTGCCAGCAACCAAATTTAGTCTTGTGCAAGCGTGGTAAATATGCAAAGTGACAGACATTTGTTTGTAATCAGCTACCTTTTGTTGCTTGATACCCCAGTGTGCTGAGCAGACACAAGAGAAGGTAGGATAAAGATTGCACAAGTTTCCCTGAATCTGAATTCCTTCGCTTGAGCGAGTGTCAGATCGGCTTGTAAATAACACTCCAGTAACATAATTTTTGACTTTGAATTTATACACAAGGTTCTGTATTGGGTACTTGTGCTTTTTATAAAATTAAGGCTTTTTACACTGCTCTCCTTTTAAGGCTCGTGTTTTCTTATTAGTATTTTATTTGGGGAGTGTTCTCTCAAATTTCTACCCTTTTGTTTGTAAGGATGTGCTGCAGGATGCTGTTTATCAAATATGCACAATCTACCTTGTGCTTGGCATTATTTATTGTGGAACAGTTAGTGTATGCTGTGTCTAGTGTTTCTTAGCCTAGCAAGTGTGAAGTTTGTCGATCAGAATGGGGTCTGCTCATCACTGGCCTTGTTCTCTACCTTTCGTATAAATTTAATGGTGGTGTGAGTTCATTGATTATACTGAATTTTCTACATGGTTAGAAAAATAGCCTGCCAAACCAGCAGGTCTGGCAGTCATCTGGATCCTGTCCTTCAGAATGATGATTAGCCCTGTAATGTTTTTTTTGAGTTATAGAAATAGTGTAGAAATGATAAAAAATGATAATATATCATTAATGGATAAATCAGTGACAAGTAAAATAACTTTCTTGCTGGCAGCTTCAATTCTGAGCACTGCTTTCAACAGGATGATTATTTTAAAAAATAATGCTGGTAAAAGCTAGCAGCTCTAAAGCATAGTGAAAGCTCCCAGGGAGCAGTGCTGCTCAGCCTTTGAAATCTGCAAGTCTGTGCTTCAGTCTGCTGCAAATCCTTTGTGTGCCTGGCCGTGCTGCGAGTCACACAAGTGTACCGCAGGTCCTTGAACCTCTCTTGCATGAAGGCACACCTCGGAGTGAGGGGAGAGGACTGCTTTCAAGCTGACAGCAAGGATTGCTTTGTTCTCAATACAAACACTTACAGTGGCCTAATACGTATTTCACTTTATCTTTTTATATTTAGTCACAATATGCACTTTAAAGGACACTGTGTTACAAAAAAAGTCAGCTTTGTAGCAATGACAAATGGGGATTATAGGCTGCTCCTGATTTTTGTACCTGTGTATCGCTGCTGCTGGCTTCGAGTGTAGTAAATGTGAGCTGAATAGATCTGTCAACTGCTGTCAGGTATAAATCTTCATGTGATAACTAAGCATGAAAGCTAAACAAGGTGTTATAGGTCATTCTTTGGTCATTTTCTGATATCACACTCTTTCTCCACCAGTGCTTTTATGGCGGTAACAGATGGTGAAGGGAAAAATGCATGCTAAAATGAAGCTTCTGTTTCCCTCTAATTAAAACCTTTTTTTATTTATTAAATCTTACTTTTAGCTTGCTTAAATCCTTGTGCTTTGTTGAGTTGATGTGGGACAGGTCATGTAGGGACACAGGGTGGAGATGGTGAGCTGGGTTTGTTGGCTTTTGTGAGGCTTCTGAGAGGCAGTGCCATTGCACTGGGCAAACATCAGAATCAAATGGTCATGCTGAAAATGTTGCCCTATTTTCATGTGTATGTTTTTACTTGCAATGCAAATTCAAACCATAGCTTTGTTTACCCTCCTTAAGTTATGTCAGTCACAGAAGCTTGTGTGTGCCTCCTGCAGCTCCTTTGGCAAAATCTTGGGGAATAATTGTAGGCAAGCAGCTACAACCTGTCTCCATTAAATGTTTGGGTTTTTTCATTCTTATTTTTCAGAAATGTGATTAAAATGAACTAATCATAAGGAGGCATAGCTATTGATGCATGATTAGACATTCACACTGGATGATGACTGAAGATATAGTTGCATTCCCTCCTATTTGCCTGTCACCCTTTAAGTGAATTATTGTTGTTTACCAAAGACGAATTCTCAAGTTCTGCTGATGACATGTGCACATGGGAATGTCTGCTAGACACTTCTCTCTTCCATAAGTGACTGAGGCACGTGAAGCTGTAAAGATTTCTCAGTCGCAGGTACTCATTTTTATTAACTTGTCCTACTGCACTCAGCCACTCACATGAATCTCTGCAGTAAGGAGGTGGATACTGAGGAGCTACTGGCCATCCACTAATGAGATGCCAAAATACAGGTAATGAAAGGAGGATATGGATGGAAATGGACACTATTCTGTGGAACAAAATACTGTTCTGTAAAACTCCCTTTGGCAAATAAATGTGAATAAGGAGATCAGCCAACCTGCTCAGTTTGCCGGTGGCTTTGCATCCTGTCCTCAGAATAGAGGTATTCCATCTAGAAAGATAAACCTATGTATTCAAGAGGAGGAGGCTAGTAAAAGCCTTTTGATACGCCACAGTATGTGGGCGTATTACTTTCTTTGCAAGTTGTATTATTTCTTACAGAGGAAAGCAGCTGGGTTGGTCAGGTGTTGCTCCTTGAGGGAGGCATGCTTCTGTAGGGGAGCAATTGGGCAAGTGCAATTTTCAGAAGCTAGCAGGCAGGAGAAAGAATTGGAAAGCCACACCTGAGCCAGAAGCCTTGAAGGCAATAGTGAGGATATGAAACCAGTCAAGCAGATTTCAGGGGATATTGTGTGTGTTGCTGCAGCCTAGTTACTGAGGTAACTGAAAACAGACCTGGAAATAAGAGCCTACATGGTTGAATGCAGTAGGCAAGTGGAGATTGAGTAAAAGACCTTAAAACACTTATTTTGTCTTTTGTCTAATGAAATTAAAGGAATTCTTGTGCTCTAGATGGAGAGTTCAGGCTTTTTTGGTTTTGTTTTGTTTTTTTTTTTTTTAAGATTAATGTTTAAGTACTGTTGTCTTTGGACATAGAAACAACTTCTAGTTTGGTTGACTGTACTTAAGTCTCATTGCAGGACCAGGTTGTTTGAGACTTCTGTTACAGGCTAGAGCTTTTAAAAATTCATTATATGCAAGTTGGACTTTTTTATGTCTTTCTCCATTTTGTATGCTTATTGTCTAAAATTAAATTATACAGTGAGATTTATTCTTCCGTTTCCTTCATCTAATTAGTGATATCCAATTCTTGTAGTAGCACACCAAAGGAGGAGAGAGCAGTTTGTACTTGGATCTCTTGTTACCTTGGCTCTTCAGAGCTGGCCTCTCTCCTCAGGTCGCATCTGAATTTCATAACACAAACTGAATGCAAAGGCCAATGTTACAGTCCACAAACAAAATAGGAAGCAGACTGGAATTTGTTTGCAGGAATTTTAGAGTCAATGAAGAAGATTTAATGGAAGCATTTTTTTTTCTGCCCTTTTCTATTTATAAATGCTTTTTCTGAGTTCCTGCACAGCAGTTACATATGTCATAGCTTGTGACCCTGTGACATAAAAGACTTTGATTCCCTCTAGAGGAAGTGGTTTGGTTAGGAGTCAGACCAAGCATGGATGAAAATAATTCCCAGAGAGTTTGACTCCAGCTGTTGCTCAGTTAAAAGCTACTATTTTGGCACTATGAATGTAACAAAGCAAGATAAAGAAAAAGAGAAAAACAGCATTTTCAAATGTCACCAATTTATGTTTTCAGTTGAATAAAGTATTTTCTTAATCCAATGTCAATTTCTTTTTGCTAATTACGTATATATTTCATTGAGGTTTTTTTATTCCTATAGGAGACAAATTTATTTCCCAGTTCCATTTGACAAATTAAAGTGTGGAACATGCTTTCCTGTTCAAACTACTCTGGGATTCTTGGCAATTTTTCTTGATAACTACAGAATTTGTCACCTAAAGTACAGCCATTGTATTTTAAGGCTTGAATGTTGATGGTCTTTAGAAAAGTAGCATTTGGGTCTTGTGGAAAATGAGGTCTTCATAAAAAGTCTTCAGGACTGATTTTTATCTTGCCTAGGCTACATAGTTTGGCAGGACAGAGAGGTACAGATTTTTCTGCTCTCAGGATGGAGCAGAATCTCTCCTTTTGTTCTGTGGAATTGCGGATTTTTAAGCCAAAGAGGTATCTCCTAGGTTTATTTGAAGTTCATCACATCTATCCTAAACATCCCTTCCTGAACTTTTAAGCTATAAAAACAAAGATTAAGGCAAAATAGGAACAGATTTTAGTGGAAGTAATGCTGTAAGGTCCTTTTAAAAATAGATATTGACCAAGTCAATGCTTGATGCTCTAAACAGTCATATTTGTGATAGTCACATACATTGCCTGTGACACTGGAGCAGTGAGGGAACCCTTAGCTGTGATGAAACATGCTATGTATGATTACCCTTTCTCTTTGTTTTGCAATAAGCCTTCACCAAGCAAGTGATGGAGATGAGATTTGAGTTATAACTCAGGCCACGCCTTCCGCTTTTGTATCAACGTGACTCATGTTTCTGTGTTTTGCAAGAGAACAGGGTCCCACCAGCTGTCAGGTAACTGTGACCTTTCCAAACTGTTGTCTGCCCTTCAGACACACAATCAGGGCACCCTTGCTTGATAGCTATTCTTTTAGGCAAATGAAGTTTCAAAAGGAATCTTTATCACTCTGAAACAGGAGTATGTACTTCAAAAATCTGGGACAGGTAATTGTAGATGAAATTTCTTAGAAACTTACATGACATGCGAGGAAGAGAAAAATATTTTTTTTTCCCCGGTAGAGCATTTTCAAAATACTTCTCAGTTCTGCCAGCAGCATGATTAAGTTACTTGTCAGCTGCAGTGATATGAATGCTGCATGTTGCTGCATTGCCACCTAATGGTGAGGTAGATATGGAAACAGTGCCACGTGGCTAGCAGTGTTTTGGCAGTGACAAGGAAGGAACCTGAACAGCTGAGCGCTAGTCACCTGTGATTGGGTTATAAATATTTAAAGTAGGAGCTTCTGATAGGACTGAACATGAACTACAAGAGATGAATGACTGAGAAGCACTTGTTGGCCTTTCAAAATCAATACCATAGCAAATGAAATGGTCATCTCTGGTCATTCACTTAAATGTCTTCGATTGAACTCTTTTGCATTCCTAGGTTTGAATTTTGTACAGATTTTTTAAGAGGTAATTTGAGGGGTTTTTGTCTCTTTCATACGAAAACCTACAGCCAGTGTACCCCAATTTTTTTTTTTCAATAAAGTGCAGCCAGGAATAACAGTTTTTCACAGAATCATAAAATCATCATTTTGTAATGTTGTATTCCCATTAAAATGTATTTTAAAAATCGTAAACTGACAAATATTTTTAATACATTTAGCTGAAACTGACATTTTTCTTAGGTACCTACCATTTCTAAATTAAATGTAATTTGGAATTGAAAAGCTAGAATCAATTATTCACCATGTACTACTAAGAGTGTAGAATTCTGACACTTCGCCGACTTTCAAGGAGACACCTTGGAAGGTATTGGCAAATTATGTAAATTAACAGATTTGGGGTTTGTTTGAGTATTTGTTGTGAGTGTATATACCTGTTGGATGCTTATGCTAATGACCATTTAGAAGTAGTCAGATTTAAGTAGTAGAATTAGCATTACCAGCCTCCAAAACTGCAGCTGGTAACATTCATCTTGAGAAGTTGTACGCTTAAAAATCTCTGAGGTTTCTTTTGTTCCTGTTGCTAATTATTTTTTCATTTAGTGGGTGAAGCTGCTCCTCCCTAGGCTGAAAAGACTAGTCTGGGCCCTCAGGCATGGCACTTTGGCTGCTTACTAGAGGAAAATTCTTTCTCTACTCTTTCTTGATAATGGTCAGCAAAAAGGGCCCAAAAACAGGGATTGAGGGACAGCTACTGTTTACTCACATCATAGGTCCAAAGTTTCTGCAAGAGAGAGTTGACACTGTGATATCTGTACTTCTCTCTTTGAACAATCTGAATTTTTACTTGTTCAACAAAAATTAGAGTGGGAGAAACCCAAATCTGCGTCAGAGACACGTCCTTCCTTTGCTGAACAACCTTCAAACCATCAGCTTGCTATGGCTTGGTGCAAGGGTGATGTATTTTGCCTAAAACCCAGTTTCTTCTGTCTTAAAAACATCTTGCTCTTATTTTAAGGGTGATATGATATATTTAATCCTCTTAATTATAAATTCTATGTAATTTAGTTCAGGGAATTTAAATACAATTTTGAGTGCAGTCAAGAAAGCATTTCCTGGTGGATTCTAAGGCTATTTTTTAAAGTGTTTGTATCAAGACATGGTGTATTCCTGCATGGAAAGTATTTATATGCAAATACATAGTTGGAAAAGGCAAACTTTTCTGAGAGTGAAAGGCTGTGCACAACCTGACATTCATGAAGCTTTTTACCTATTTGAGTTTTTTTTGGTGGTTGTTGGGTTATGTGGGGGGTTTTTTCCTGAGTCAAAGACTATATTTGGAGGTGATACTATGCCCACTGCAAGGCAGATAAGTAAATAACATCTAAGGATTTAATTCCAGAGCATTGCATTGTTCGGGTTTTTGTCCAAATAATTCAAATTTTCTTCTATGTGTTGTACATGGGCCATAATTTATACATTGAAAGTGTTTTCTTACAGCTGCTTATCAGACTTGGCAGAGGCTACTGCACAGAAGAATGTAGGTCTATTATTTTGTCCTACAGACATACCACTGTATAGAATTGTATTTATTTTCTGTCTACAGTGTGTTTATTATCAGTGCTGAAAGTTTGTTAACATAAGATATTTACCTGCATTGGCAGGAAGGCTAACAGTGAGGTTAGATGGTATTAAAAGAAACCTACTTGGCTACTAGCTGTGAAGTAGAGGAATTTTGATGCATAACCAGCAGGGCAGGCATCCTGCTCTAAAATGGACATTTTGTTAATTACATACATGCTAAAGGAATGTCATTCCTAAACAAATGGCTTAGCATTGTATGCAAACTTGAAGGGAAGAAGTCCTTGTGTTTTAGCAGAATCCAGACATAGGTTGCTAATTCCCATTTGAAACAAGAAGCCTGGGCCCAGGAAAGATTCAAAAGGGGTATTTGACATTTGTTTTGGTTGTTATGATATTTTAAATATAGAGATGTATTTTTCTTTTTCTTAGAAAAGCATAACAAGAGAATAGATATGGGTGAGAGGTTTTGGATTCATTTTTTCCAAGGATGCAAAAGTAAATTGCACATATTTTCCTTCACCTCCCACTGTGCCCTACCTTTTTTAACCAAGAAATCCCATAGAGGTCACTGCTAAGGAGCTGAAATAAGACAGCTTTGTTGCTCTGAGAGCTTTTTTGACAGCCCTGGTGCTTCTGTGAATATGACTGGAAAACGACAAGGCAGAATAAACTTGACCAAGTATCCCTTCACTGTCCTCAAAGATGTTGGTACTGCTGTTTAATCTCATTAATTTCAACTAGTGGTAGAAAAAGAGTATTCAGATATTTTCCTTAGGCAGACTGTATCCCTCTACTGTAAATTAAATAGATGAGCATACTCACAGGTGCTGGTGGTCTCTGTGAGCTCATGATGAGCAAGAAGGTTTGGAGGTGGAAAGGTGGTAGTCTGTGAAATTAGTGCCTCACCATTTACACTAACAGCAGCATGGTATTTCTAACCTGTAAGGTGAAAATCATACACAGAGAGGGACAGCAATTACTGTCACAGCTGGAAAATAATGCATGGAAATATGCATCTACACATATATACATGTGTACTTTGAGGAGAGGAGCCTGTTGTCAGTTAAAAGATAAAAGCACTGAGCACTTGGGTGAAAGGAAACATTCAATGCATGAGGGTCTATATTCTTTTTGGAAACTCTTAAAAACACATGGTCTTGACAGGCCACTTATACCTGTTTTTTTATAGCCTGTAGTTTAGACCTATTGAGAGCTCCAGAAATTTTGTTGTGTCCAAGTTGAGAAGATTAGATTTTATTTTCCACTGAAAAAAATGTTGACGCTACTTCTGGGTCAGTAATTGTTGTTCCAGCAGGATATGCGTGTGTGTGAATAGAAGTCTCTGAAATTTTAATTACTTTTTTCCCCCCCTGATCTTTGTAAATGGAGAAAGATGTTCAGAGCCTGCATCAGACCCACTTCCAGGAGCATCTGGGAGCATGTGAAGAACCTAGTGTGCTTGCAGCTCTCCCCAGGAAGGATGAATTGCCTGGGGAGGAGCTGCTATAAAAGCTTGGTGGTGGAGTGGAAAAAGAAGGAGTCAAATGCTTTTACAAGGGAGTCCCAGCTCTGGATATCAAAACCAGGCACACGTACTGGGCAGGGGCGGCTAGTTCTGCCCATGCAAGGAAGCTACTGCTGTTTCATACTAGTACAGAGCTTTTTCCACGGGGTGATGAACCTGTCAAGTTTTACAAGGGCTACTGCTGCTGTTATTGACAACAGGGAATACAGCTACCCAAAGGGATGAGTTGCAGACAATTATCAAACTTTGGGACATTTAAAACAAACCTATGGGAAGTGTGAAGTAATCTCCTGTTCAGCGAGTCTGAAACTAAACTAATTTTGCATCTTTCCTTTTTTATTTCTTAGATAGCTACCAAAGACTTGATGCACTGACATGTAATATATATTTTAAAAAATCCTTAAGAGGAATTTGTGGAAAGTCTTATTTTCCTCTTGTTTTATTACCTCTGTTTTACATGAAGTATGCGTGGAAATATACTCTGTTTGATGAAACATTGGTGCTTTCCTGCTGTAGAAAAGACTGGCTTATCTGAGGCTGTCACACTTCCTTGATATTAATTGATTAAATATTCATTTGCTAATTTTGAATCCTGTGGTTTTGTGAGCACAGTGAACAGACTGCAGAGGTCACAGCCACTGCTGGTAGAGCAGGAGCATCAAGTGGAGAACGGCTGCTGGCTGCTGGGAGGGGAAAACCTGAAGTGTCTATCCTGCACTTTTCCCCACCATACATGACTTTCATGGTCCACTGTGCTGTGTCCTGCACTCAGCTTGGTGCTTCTGCCAAATACTCCCATCCAACTATTGCTACTTTGCTGTCTGACCTCACTTCAGGTTATGTTACAGCATCTCCTGAGAGACCGTGTACTGTTCTTGCCTGCTCCCACTTGCCTCCCAACCACAGACCCTTACCCTCAGTTTTGAGGGATCTTATCATCTCTTTCCCCAGGCATCAGCCCACAGTCTGCCCAGAGTCTGGATGTGCTTTTGGAAAATTGCTGGTGTACACCATGCTCTGGTACCAGTTAATTCCTTCTGTTGGACTGCAACATACATCTTTAGCAGTGAGACCTGTGTGAAAAACTGGTAGCTCTGCCAGAAAAATGGGAAACAGCTTGCAATTAGATTTCAGCTACACACAGAAAAAGGAGACAATAGCATTTTCTTCTCATTATTCAGCCTAGTTCTTTTTGAAACATATTAAAATGCATCAGAAGTGCCAGTCATTATAAAACTCTCAGATACTAAGCAAATGAGGTAAGTAAAATTAGCAGCAGTTGTGCTCAGACTACGTTCTACTGAGAAATATTAGAAAGATGGCTCCCTGGAGACAGCCTGGCTTTTAGTGGTAGCATTGAGACAGTTGTAGTGAGCTGATGGGTTCTCATGACTTAGTTATGAGACATTAGATTTTTTTAATTTTAAAACTTAAGTTATCAAAATTTCAATATTTTCTGTGCCACTTCAGGTATTGTCGTAATCCTGTAACTTTACTTCTAATTTTTACTAAGCTCTGCTTGTAAAGCACCTCTGATTTTTACCCAAAGTATTGCTCTGCATTTGACAACTGAAGGCAACATTTTTCAAATGTTGGAGCCGAAAGAAAAAGCTTTGTCCAAGTAGATCTCAGAAATTAGTAAAGCAGGGCACAATGCAAACAATGTGTTGGAAGCTTGGTACGTTAGGGAGTTTGCAAAAGCCACCTAAGAAAGAATTTGTTCCTACCTGTTTTCTCAGAGTTTTGCAAGAAAATATGTTATTTTTAAGACAAACACCTATTGGTGAGTACCAATAAGCTGAGCAAGATGAGCCTGAAGGAGCTGGGTTCTACTTGATGTCTCTAAGCAGTGCTGAAGGGACCTCAGGGAAACTAAAGGTGTTGTGGGAATTGGTGAGGCAGTGGTGAGCTGGGGCAGATGTGGAGACTCCTGCACCAGGCCAACATCTTGCCAGGTGCCCTGAGCCTTGCTTTGTGTGCCCGCTGTTGTCTCTGGGCTGCTGGGGTACATAATTTCCAGGTGTTTGTATAGGGGAGCATGTTTCTTTGGCAGGAGAAAGAGTTAAGTGTCTGAAAATAAAATTAGGCATCTGTGTCTTTTCCATCTACTTTTTCATAGCTGCCAGTTTCTGTGAAACTAGTAGAATTGTAGTACTTTCAAAGAGCAAATGAAGCTCAAACTTGTCAGCATGTTGAAAAGCTTCTAGGAGGACAGATAGCTAGACAATCACACGTGTGTAGCATGATTGTCCAGAATTTATTTGTTTGAGGAAACAGGACATAAAAATTTGCTTTGGACAGAGGCTTTCACATAAAGGATGCTTATGTCTGCTCATCGTGTATGCATGAAGCTTCATTTAGCATTAACGAACTTCAAAGGGAAGACTAGTTTCCCATAATCTTACTTATGGTACACAACTCTTATTTCCATCTTTTTTTTTTCTGTTGCTAGATTATGAAAATGAGAAAAAAAACCCCAAAACCAACCCAAAGACTGTTGTGAATTCATTAGTATTTGTACTTGAACATGTTTGACAGTTGTTTTCACCAGATAGCAGGGCTACTTATCTCAAAGTAATAAACTAAACAGGTTTGCTTACACAATAATTTTTATATGTGCAGTTCATCTGTGATGAACTGGGCGGGTGTGAGACAGGTGTTTAACCCTTTCTTAAAGTGTGCAATTAAATAATGATAAAGGACATCTTGCCTTGAAAACGTGGAGATAAGCAGTCAGGATAGTTGCTGTCTTTGCATTACAGGAACTTTGGTATTGTTCACATGTGATTTGTTACGGTCCATTTTGGCATTGTTGGAACAAGAGAGTTTATAGTAGTTACTGTCTGGATGTCTGTTTTCAGCAAACTAGCAACCACAAGCATTAGATAACCTCTATTAAATGATAGATTGGTGTAGAACTGTAATGCATCCCTAATCAATTTCCTGCTTATCCTGCCTACCAGGATCAATGCTGTCATGAGGAAATTGAAGAATCTGCCATTGTTTATACATCAGAATTAACCATCTCAATGAAGTATTTTCCATTACTTTTGAAATGTAGAAGTATTTTAATCAGTATTCCTCTAGACTCTTTCAACACTCAATTAACTTCCATGACCTAACATCTAATACAGTAAATGCTGCTGATCCCAGCCTTCATGCCATACTGTTATATCTTCACTGGTCTCCCATTCCTTCAGGTTATCTAGATTTATTAAACTAATTGGAAATTATGTATTTCAAAATTAATACTGTGAGCCTTGGTAGAAGTAAAAGAGGAAAGCCATGTCTAAATAGACTTTAGCAAGTTCACATGTTGTCAGATGACTTTGCAGAACTTTTATATTGATTATTTACTACATAATAGCTTTCTTGCAGACATTTCTGTGAACTAATATACCTCATGGCAAAGAGCATAATTTTCATACACATCCATTTATTACAATAAGGATCGTCTTTACCCCACATGTCTGAATATGCTGTGATCAAAATCCGGCTGGAGAGATGAGTGGATATTCAAGATTGATGTGTTTGTCAGAAGAACCTGACTTAGAAGCAAAAATTCCTGGGTCAAAAGACTTAACATATTATACTGCTTTTCAATATGATTTTGTACAGGATGAAATTAGTACAGCAATGCTTAGTGCTGGAAAAAACTGTATATGTCTGTGTTTGCTATGTACTCACAGCCTTATGAGCCCACATACTTACCGTTCTTCTCTACTCCTGTGCAGGTATAATGTCCTATATTAGGGTTTTCACATATAACTTACAAGTATCTAATACCACAGGAAAAATAAACTTTGAAAGCCAGAGTCATTAATTCTAGTATATGCAATTCAAATGCCCTGAACTAACACAGTAATTTCCCGACAAGTTATGTGTTTTTAAGCAAATAATGCTTCAGCCAGACTTTTCTTCATTACTGGTGGCAAAATACAATCAACAGTGCTCTTCACCATGAGACCTTTGCTGAGACAGGAGTTTGTTTTAACTTAAAGAATAGAATTATCCAATCATTAAAAAAAACCCACCCTTTTAAAGATTACAAGTAAATGAGATTCTTTTATTTGTTGCCAATTTAAAACTGTTTGAGAAAACTGGAAAGTTTCTGTATTGCTGAGTATGGCTTCTGCTATAATTGGGAAATCTATTTGTTTGAAGGGACAAGTGTACTTTCTGGTTTTTAAACTTGCTCTACTGCATGAGTAACAAATAGCTATTAACAAGTTTTACACATTAGCTCTATCCAAAACATTTGCATTAGAGCAGGAAGAGTGAACCTTTCCTTTGTTCTCAACTAAGTAAACTTTCTAAACGCATTTCTTGTTTGGCTGAAATTGCGCTAATTGAATGCTGATGTAGGAAAAAAATCCATTCACCTATTTGGTTTCCCATCTCTTCTCTTGAGAATGGAGCAGTAATCCTCAAGTAAAGTAGTTTTCTGGGAGCATTTGTTTGCAATCCTTACTTAGATTTAGGAAACTCAAAATCTTGTTGCCTAGTAAAGTACATCATTGCTGTTTCAGATTTTTCTGTCAGGGTGAAGAGATTGAAGGAGAGGTGATATAGCCAAGTCAATAATGTTGCCATGTGCAAGTTATGTATGTATCTAACTGAAATCATTATAATATCATATCCCTTTCAGATTCAAGATATTTGTCCTCTTCATTTCATTACAGATGTTCATTTAGGAGGGTTTTGTGAAGTTGCTTGAGGTCTCTGGAAAGAATCTTAGTTTAATAGGTCAGTTTGTTTATTGTTTTAATACAAACAGCAAAAGGAATTTCTCAGCCTTTTCCCCTTTTCTTATATTCTTTTCAACTCAAAACTCAGGTATGTGGAGCAGTTTCTGATTGCTGCGAAACTATATTCTGTCTCAGGGATACAGTAACATTAGCTTTTTCCTCTTGTGCTACTTTCTCCACAAATGAAAAGGAAGTTGTTGATTGGCCTTAAGTACAACGTTGAGTACATGTATTGATTTTTAGGTATGGAGACCCACCTTAATCACCTCATTTTACCTTCAAAAATGTGCAAATCCTTCTACTTTGATTCCATTTCCTCTCTGGCAGGGCAGAGATTTTTATGGGTGAATTTGTATGCAATTGTGCAGCAGTTCCATGTCCTGTAATTAATAACATCTACAAGCTATTTGAGATTCATAGTGTAACATATTTGTTTATTAGTTCCGTAAATACACATCAATGAATTTGAAATTGTTACGTGGAAAGTATGTCTCCATCATTTATTGACTTATCTGGAAATTAGTCTGTTAAGAAGAAAAAGCCCAGTTTCTTACAATGATGGGAAATCTCCACTTTTTTTTTCAAATAGTAAATGTCCAGAAAGGCTTCTTGTGTTAACTCAGCTAATGACATCCTGTATGGGTTGCTTCCAGTCAATGCAAGTGCGATACACTGTCGGTAATTAGTATGCACTGCCATGATTTGATTATACCGGCTCTTTGACCTATTTTTAACAGAAACTAGGGCAGTCCTTTGGATTGCCTTTTCCTGTCCCTGGACACCCTGCTGTGTTATGTTCTTCATATTTGACATTATAACGTTCAACTGAGGTGCCAAACTGCAGAATATTCCTCGGGGGTTTTCATTGAAACAGATGTAACAGATGTCTGCCCACTCTGAAGTGCACAGTGGTTTGTGATAACAGTCACGCAGTAAATGATTTTTGTGTGTTGTTTATAAAGATTATCTTAGTCAAGAGCCCTTTTCAGAGTGTACTGAATGTTTCTTTTGGAAATAATTTTCAAATTGGTCTGAAAGACTCTTCTTTGTCACTCCCTCCTGTGTTCAAATGCATTGCAGGCTGCAAGATACGGCTAATGACTTAATAGCCCATTGGGTATCTAGGAGATAATAGTATTAACTATTAATCTATCAGACACTTGCATGCTGTTGTAGATACATGCTAACTGTTGGGAATTGAAACCCAAAAAAGTCTAAAAGCTGCTGTCAGGATATTCAGTAGTGCACGGCATTGCTGGGAATATATTTTAAGGTGCTCTAAAACAATTGCAGCACTGCAGACTTGAAATGCTTCAGGACTAGACCAAAACCTTTTGCTTTGCTCTATTTAAAGCTGTTCCTTAATGCCTTTCTGTGCCTTTGGGGAACTGGGAGTGTGTGAGTGGCAGTTTCTTTGCAAGCCAAGCAGGCAGATGAACTGAACCATAATAAAAGAAGAGAAGAAGTGAGGGGTTGGCTGTGGATGTGAGAATGGGCAGAGGAAGAGGAGGAGGAAACTAACTACAGAAAGTGGGAGCTGAGATCTCTGCTGAATCAGGGATGTGTGGAACAGATGTTTGGGGCTGGAGCTAGATTTGCCTCATCCAGAGATGTCTGGCCTGGATGCTGCAATGAAGGACAAGAGGAATGTGGGAGGGAAGGAAGGCTTGGCTAGCAGACAAGATACAAGGTGGTTTTATTGCAGGAACTGAAGGAGGAATTATGTCTGTCTTGAAGGACGATGGGCATGAGTTGTGAGTAGGGGTCCATCCTCCTGTGTGCAGGAAGGTAGACAAAAATATATGGTTTTCTTTTAGCATTGTGTAGGCAAAAAAAAAAATCATTTGTTTGCCTGCAGTTCTTCATGGTGTTTAGAAAAATCTGTAGTCAATCTGTAGAAAGGCAGTTCTGTGACTGATTCTCCAGGGAAGTTTCATCGCTATCAATCCCTAATCCTCAGCTGCTAGATCACTTTTTTGCTCCACTCTTTGGAAACTGAAATTGATGTGTTCCATCCATCCTTCCGTGTCTCTGCTGCTCCCATCATCTACTTGGGTGATAGGAATGCTGTACTATATGATGTTACTTCTTTCCCTTCCTTTCAATCTCCTGTGCAAAACCTCCTTATAGTATTTGCATAAAGCCTTTGTACTGGGATGAAATGGGTCAGTAAATGGTCCTGCCTTGCTTATGCACAGACTGACTGAGACTGACTCTTCATGGTTGATTGAACTAGCAAGAAGACATTGGTCTCATTTTTGTTGAGAAATCCTAGTATTTTTCTTCAGGAAAGTAAGTTGTGGACCAAAACACACAGGTGTTATTGTATTCTACATGAATAGAATGTAGCTTCAGAAACTCTTCTGTAGCTGTGAAGCTACCTTGGTCTCCCTGAGAATTTAATTTGCTCAGTCAAATGATTTTTTTTCTGAAAAAATCCATTTGATGTATTTTCCTGAGTCAAGAAATGTTTCTTTCACAGTTACACTGAAAATACCTGTTTGTCTCTTGGGCTGTGATAACACACTTGTTACTGAAGTTGTATCTGATTGCTACACAAAGACATTACTTGCTGTTTAAAACAACATATTTGGGTTTTTTTTCTGTCACACTTATTAGTAACATTGCCTTCCATTTGGAAAACTAGTTCCAACCATCATGTACTGTGGGATCAGTTCATGCATACATTATACTCTTACTGTGTCATAATTTCTTATTTTGCTACTGCATTGGAGTGATGATGGAACTTTGCTCTGCTTCTAAAAATAAATTGCAGCACTTGAAGAGGTAAATCACTCTGTGATAGAATTCAGTAATCTGGGGATGATTTATAAAGGTCCGTGCTTTCATATATCTGCTTTGCTTGCGTATATCTGTGCAGTTCAGCAGAGTCCCCTTGGAGTGACGGAGGATCCCATTCTAGTGCAGGGATTCATCTGGAACGGTTTTGCAGGATGACAGTTTTGAAGGCAGGAAGCTCCTGGTGAGCCCTGAGGAGGTAGGGAAGCTGTTTGAACTAAACCACGTTTATGCCATAGTAATTAAGTTTCAATCTTTTGGTGCTTCGTAAGGTAGCACATTTTTTAATGCCATAACTAATGAACAGAAAGCAAAGAAAACTTAAGCTGAAACCTCAAACCTCTTGAAGACATCCTGGAAACTAAAAGCGCTGGTAAGAGGTCATTCATTATGTTAGTACAGTGGCTGACCCAACATTGAATTTGACCCTGAGAAAAAGTGCAGCTTCAAAAGCTACAGGCTCTGGTTCCCTTGTGAGATCAATGGAGTTATGTTGCATTCTATTGCTTCCTTCAGAGATCATTGTGCAATTCAACGCGAAGACAAATGTTAGTACTCTGTTTGCAACATAACCCTTTGTCCTAAGGTATATTGAACGTAAAATATTAAACAAGGATGGTAGAGGTAGCTTAGAAAACAGAGTGGAAAATGTGGAGGCAGAAATAATCTGTGAATTAATAAAATAAAATGCCTTGAAATTTATGTTATGGACAGATCTTCTTATTAAACACTTTTTTTCCTTTCTTCTGATATTACTTCAAGTACTGCCCATCATGCCCAATATGCCCAGAACTATGCTGCACAGTCCTCTATGTCTCAGGTTATTTAACACTGCATTATTAAAAATCAGTGTTGCTGCAATCTTATGGCAGGAATCACTACATCGTGCATGCTGTGCAAATTCTGTAAGATTCACATAGTGCCGTGTTCTGTGTTTAGATTTACTTTTGAGGGACCTGTTGCAGTTAACAAGACTGTTTGTCTTTAAATAAAATCAATTCTTGGAGCTATGTTTTTTGAGAACTGAAGAGCCATAAAGAGGTCCATTTAATTTAAATATCTTCAGATTAAGTTCAATTTAAGTACATATTTTCTTAATTAAGAATATATGAAATAAAACTTCACTGAAGACACATTCTTTCCTTGGGTCACAGTCTTAGGTCAATGGGAGAATAATGATCTGCAGGTGTAAAATATACAGGTGATTGTTTCATTTGATATTGAGGTGATGATTGCATGGGGATATACTTGATCCAGTCATGTCTCTAAGGCAATAGCAGCCCAAGAGTTTTAGAAAGCATAGAATACAAAAAATAGTCATGAATGTAAGTAGAAAAGATTCTTAAAAGCATAGGTAGTTACTGTTATGAATTAGATGTAATTTTAATATTTGTGTTACAGCTACAGTGACGTATCTGAGAAGACTTATGAATAGTAAGAAGAGGGTACATGTATTTGCTCTTTTGTTCCCTTTTATACATGGACTAAGTTGTTCTGTGTGGGAGAAATACCAATGACCAATAATGTAAAAGAAAATCTACTCTCTGTGACTCAAGATTTAAGTCAGAGAAGAAACTTGTGACAGTCAATTATGTAATTTATTTTTTTCTCTTAGTTTAAGCCCCTGTTCACATCCATGTTAAACTATAGAGGGATTGGAATATAACTTCTTGTTATGAAAAATATTTGCATTCTAAACAAATTTGCAGCATACGCCACATATTTTAGGTTTTCATTCAGAATTTCATGCAAATGAAAAACAATGTTACAAAGTGCTGCCCAATTCCTGATCTTAACTGCTAACATAGAATGCTAATCCTGGTCCTGCCTGATTGTGCTTTCTTAACAGACTCTCAGATCTCAGTAATGTCATAGACAGTGGTATTTCTCCTTTTCTCTGCCTATGAAAATTCAGCTTAAGTTTATAACTTTTAAGGGAAGATATAGCCTGTAAAGAACTACCCAGTGTCACACCCTTGAAGAGGTACTGGCTTTTCCAGGATTTTTTAAAAAGCCATTTACCCCCTTAAGGTATTGTTTTGCTGTCAAACACTTTTACATTCGAAATGGCACTTTTGTCGTCTTTTGTGGCCTAAAGTATTTTTGAATGAAAAAAATCGTGATTGTTTAAGTGTGCATTTGATTATCTTAGTCCATCAACTGTAAAATATTTCAAATGAGAGCCAAGCCAAAGTTTGAATGTGGCCTCTTTTGAGTGTGCAGTTGAGCTTGAGACATTGTTATGTGAATGGCTCCTTGTATCCTTGTAATTGATTGCAGGAGAGGGGATTTATTTTTATTCTGTTTTATTTTATTATTTTATTTATTTTATTTAATTTATCTTTCCTATCATTTTGGGAAAGCAGCACACTGTTTTAAGAAGGGCAAGAGAGCTCACAACGATAGTATAATTAAAAATTAAAAAAACCCCTCTAGCCAAAAGTCTAGTGACTACAGAAAAGACATAATTCACTTTTGCTTATTGCTGCACTTTATTTAGAGCTGAAGTGAAACAATGTGCCTGAGAAGCTCATGTCGAAGACGACAGTGAAACTTGCTTGATTTTCATCTTTTGACTCTCCACTCAGAGTATCCAGTGGTAAACTATGCTGAAGTGGATAATTACTCCATGTTTTATTTCACTTTCGAAGTGTATGATTTTTAACATTGTTTTGCAGTTTAGTTTAATTGCATAATCGCATAGAACAATGCCTCGAAAAAGTCATTAGCAGAAGATAACCAGCATTAGGAGACACATTAGCTATAGTGTACAAATGTATTGAGGATTTGGAAATATTTCCTTTAAGTTAAAGGTATGCTGCAGAAACCACAGTTGCATTAAGTGTCATTCTCATAGCAAGTGTTATAAACCAGCAACATACCAGAAACCTCTTTTTTAGAAGGGTTTAAGCAGCGGTTGCTAAAGGAAAGTCTTGATACTGCAGAAGTTTTAAAAATTAATACAGAATTCTTCTGGCTATGGACAGATTACATGATTGAACTGCAAGATAAATACTAGTTTGAGGGTTAGGCTAGAAAGATTCTGCAGAAAATATCGGTTTTGAATAGAGGTGGCTTGAAAATGGCTGACAGAAAGTGAACCTTTCCTACAAGACAACAAGTGTTCTGTGAAGGTATCTTCCTTTATGTACAGTGATGGCATGTGTTAACTCTCCTGTTACAATTACTCCTTCCCTTCAGCAGACAAAAACTTGTGACAAGGCACCTTGTCAGCTTATGTAAGGGTTTTGACTGCTCTGTTGCAAAGTAGAATGTAGCAAATATGTGTCAGTTTAAGCACATGTACCCAGAATTTAAGTGACTGTGTGTATCTCCTGAATATTCACTATCAGTAAGGACGAGTGAATGGAGCTGCATCCAAACATTGGGTTGTGGATGCTTTTTTGCTGTCAAGATGTGCTACAGTGGACTCCGTGGCAGTGTCATTTGCCAGTGTTGCCAACACTTCTATAAGATGATCATTTTAGTTCAAAACTTCACTTCATTGGGGTGAACTTCTCTACACTTCAGGCTAAATTTTTCTTTCATTTACACTAATGTGTAGTCATATCTAAGAATGATGGAAAACTAAAGTTCTTTCTCTCTTCAAAACCAACAATCAACTTCCAAATATTTTATTTAGAAAATTAATTTTCATCATGGCATTCACAGGATTTTCTTTGGACAATCCAGGATGTGTTTCTTTCTTCATAAACCTACTCAAATCTAGCCAAACTTTGAGTGCACCTAGAAATATTAGCTTTGTTTAATTAGAATTTGATCTTTAATTTCCTCCCTCAGTAAGAACGAGCAGTTTTTCTTCACAGGTTACTTTAACATTAGTGATTACAAATACTGAGCTGGCTGGTAGATGTTAGCTAAAAATCCTTACAGTTACACTGGAGCTAGAACAGAAGATTCTAACCAGATACCTAGGTGATGTATCAGGTTCTTTTTTTAATAAAAAAATCATTGGTAACATTTTAATGACTGCTCTTGTGAAGATTTTGTATTGAATATACTTCTACTGATAATCTAATTATATGTTTATAATTTTGATAAAGCATTTATCGTGATTAATAAGAAAATAGTAAGACCTGCCACTTAAAAAAAGTGGGAGATACTTTATCCTTTTAATACTCAATTTGAAAGCATCTGGTGGAAGTAAGCAGTATATGCTGAAGATAAGCAGATATCAACATGAGCCAGACTGCCTCAACGCTGACTTCATCAAAGTACAGACAGTAGTTTTCCTCAACTCCGGTGAGCTCAGGGTTTGGCCCACTTATTAAACATTCTTTTTATTGCTTAGTATTATTATTTTCTAAACCTTTTATCCTTCATACATTCCTGCTATTAACTGAAATGTTCTACCATCTGGTTTTGGGTGGGGTAAGAAATCGATTACTGATTAAAATATTTCCAAACCTATCTATAATTTAAATGTAAAAATGTATAATTTTAAGTGTTGTTGAGTTTAAAATGGAAATTGTGACCAGATTAATAATGTGTTGAGTTTGTGTGATGGCACATCTCCAAAGCATCAGCTCAGTGCAAACTGCTACATCTGCATTTCATGATTTCAGGGGAATGCCAAGATATTTCCATGGGGTCTGACTGCAGAGCTCTTTACCAAGGCAATGGATGCCTTCTGGTTAAACAGAATCACAGAAAATATTTGAGCTACGTGTAGCTTAGTAGTATGTCTCCTTCACTGATATTGCAGTGGTTTATTCAGGAAATGTTTTAACACAGTTTATTTATTTGACTTTTAGCACATTAACAGTTTAATTTAGGGACACAAGCATGTGAGCAGGTAGAAAAATAAAAGAAAGATAAAAGTTGGAATATGGCTATTAATAGTGAAATATTAAAGCTCTCTGCTAACATATCTGTGAATGGCATTCTGTAAATACCAGAGCTACATGAGGAGTGGGTGCTCAGGTACCTTGATCTTGGAATGATTTAGAAGTATGATGAGCAACAGGAAGAGCAAGTGGAAACAAATCCTGATTGATGAAGAGGGCTTCATCATGAAGCATTAGCAAGCTGCTTTGTGAAAGTGTTTCTTGTTTGTTTGGTTTTTTTTGTATCTGATATACCCAAATAGCTATAGCTATACAAACTAGAAACAGTGCATGCTTCAAGCGAGAGAACTCCTTGGGACTGTAACTATATATATTTGGATGTTTGAATTTGTATGGCTGTAATAGGAAACAGTCTAAAATATGGTTTCCTTTGGGAAATCTGGACATCGTTGCTTGATCTTGCTGCTTGTTGCTGCTAGTAGATAATAAGGATATCCCTTGTCTATACTGTTCATGCTTGAGAAGAGCTTTGTTTGAACCTCTGCCTTGTGAGCTTACAATAGATAGGAAATATGAAGTTTTACTACATCTTTTAAATTTTAAGGCATCTCAAAGATCACATTTTCTTCAAGTTAAACTAAATACAGTCATTCACTCTGGTCTTCCAACATTTGTTTGAAATGCTTGTTTGCTATTAAAATTTTGTATTATTGTTTTTAAAAAAACTTAACTGCTGTTATAGAAATCAGGGAACAGCCACATGCACTTCTGGATTATAAAGCCAGAGCACAAGCAAGAAGAACCTTACTCACCATGCAGAAGCAGTGGCTAGTTGATAGTCCTGGGTTTCTGTTTCAAATGTGAATAGGTTTCTGGGGTAAAGTGAAGCTGGTAGCTTAAAACTCGTGACAAATCAGTGAGAGATTCAGAACACTGAGCTGCTAGGCTTATGTGTTACTCCTGCACAGATTTTGCAAATTAAACAATTAGCATAGATTTCTGGAGCATGAGGTTCTAAATCATGGTGACAATAGACCTGTAATAAACAATTTCCCTTAAAATAAACTTGCAGTATGAGATAAAGAACGTAATATTTCCTGCTTCAATTCCTTTTAATTTTTAGAATGGAATCTGAAAAATATGTAAAGACCAGATGGACTTGGTGTAAATAGAGGCACTTGCTGTTTTCCAAATTTTGAAGACCTACTAGATAACCAAAATGTTACAGTGCCTTTTCATATTTCTTATCACAAAACTGATCTATGCTGAGATTCCTCCTTGGTGGTGGTATTAAACAGTATTGAGAGGAAACTTTCATATTACGAAATTGAAGGTGAATTTCTTATCTCTTTATAATGAACATTTCCATGAAGCAAAAATGACAGTGTAGAGATCTCTGATACACAGAGGTTTTGGAGCCTTTTCGTATCTGAAATCTTTCCTCCTGGATGAACTGTACATTTTCCATGTTGAATCATCCCATCTGAAATGCATTCTGTATATTGCCTTGCATCCGAAGCAGAGAAAGACAGTGAGAAGACTGGGAAGGGACTGAAGCTATGGATTTGATTAGGTGTGTCAGGCAACCCAAATATGAGGTAAAATAGGGACCAGATAACCATCTTGGCTGAGGTTCAAATGATGTTGGAATTAATTTTTTTGACAGGGCTCCTTTCCTTGCTGTAGAAAGGCATGCATACAGTCCAGGGACTGATTGGAAAGAATGGATTTTCTTGCAAAACCTGTGTAGTTTGTGGTTTTTTTAATTGTTTGCAAAAGTTCTTCCATTTTTTTTAGATGTATTTTGGAAAGTAAAGCTTGTTAAAAACTGGCTGTTGGGGAACCAGTTCCCCAGTTGTTACCAAAAGGAAGCTGGACTTCTGCCTTGATCCATTTCTGTCTTAATACAGGGGGATTAAATCATTTCTGGAGGCGATTAGCATCTGCCACCCAGATTTAATTTGTTTCTCATTGATTTCTAATAAGCCAGAAACATGACAAAGAGCTGTAAGAAGTGGTGTGAGTGCCAGAACATCTCCATTACTTTCCAAGCAACCATAGCAATTACGTGATATGGTGCTATCATACTGTTGGTCTGAAATGTATTTCTTCTCTAGGTACTTTGTGGAAATTTCAAATAGACTTCCAGTACAATGTGACAAGACACCTCAGTTTCACCAGTTCCACTAAGGCCTGGATCCTGCATTTTGGTCCTCCATTATTCAGCCCTTACAATTGCCTTGCATGTGCTACAGTGATTAATGAAACTTGAAATTATCAAGGATGAGAATTCAGCCCTGTTTATGAAACAGAGGTTTGCCCTTACAAGAGTTACCCATGGGCATCATACAGGCAGACCCACTGAAGGATGTTTCTCAGTGCACAGCTGTGCTATTACACTCTGTTTTAGTTAACATGAGCTTCATTTCACTGTACTCCAAGTGCTAGTCTCTGCTTTCAAATGCACGATTCTTGTTTCACACTAATATCTTTGCGTAGCAGATGGAGGTGTTGGGGAGCTGCTGGAAACTGCCATGTTTATTATACCTTCTCAGCACAGAGTAGCTCATCTGTTCCTGCTGGCAGCTGTTCCCAAGGGACTACATGCCAGTTACCGTATTCCAAACGTGTTGTATCCTGGCCATGTTCTTTCCTGGCTTTACATACTCCTGCTTCTAACTGTAAGAAAAGGTTTTGTGTAGATAGGAGTACATGGTGGACAAATATTTCAAACCTACTCAAACTTTATCCATAGGAACCATGAAAGTGGGAAGAGTAAACACTGCTAGATAAACTAGTCCAGTTCTGCCATTGTATTCTTAAATGCTGGTAGAGCAGGAAACCTTTGATAAACCCTGTAACTCCTCTGGCTCCTATCTGTAAGAGAGCAGGGATACATGGGAGTTGCATTTCTGCAGTATAACACAAAGATACTGAAAGTGGTGTCAAATTTGGCTCGGCTATCAATATAGGAGCAGTTCTAGTAGCCCAAGCTGTCAGGGTCCTAACATTTGAACTGTATTACTGAAAGCTAAGCAGACAAACTATTGGCATGAGTATGACTGTTTTATTCCTTTACACTTAAAGTCGGTAGTTAAATTGAAACAGAACATTTTATTTCTGAAGCTGCAGTATAGCTAAAAGTGTGAACATAATTGCATTATTCCTTTTGATTGCGCTTCTGTGGACAGGCTTTTAGATTAAAACAGGAATGCATCTGCTTTCAGCAATGGAAGGTTTTGTTGTTGTTGTTCTTTTAAGCTTCTACATACAGTACTGTTAATGCACTTATTAATCCTTTTGAGATTTGTACAATAAATGGGTGACAATTATTTAGTGTAACTGCTTAAACTAAATTAAAACATAAAACCATTTTAAACTGATGTCAATGTAGACCAGAAGAGCGTTCAAGAGAACCTAACCAAACCAGGCAACAAAGGCTGAGGTTGCATTTAATGTGAAAGGGAGTGGTAATGATAGTTCTCCTTTCTCCTTTAGCACCTCTGGGTGTCAGTGATCAGTACTCTGGGCTGTGTGATAGGAAAGATACTGCACTCCTTTTCTGTGCCTAGACCTACAGTCATTGTTGCCTGGGTGGCTGTACCTAGCTCAGACAGCTTGACAGCAGATGAAAGTCAATACAGACAAGTGTGTGGTATCTTGCATTAGAAGGAACAACTTCAAATTACTTGCACACATTGCTGAATGTGGAATTAACTGCTCAGGAAAAAAAAAAAAAAAACCAAAAAAAACCACCCATCTTGGCATCATTATGGATACATCATTGAAAACATCTGCTCTTTACAGAGCTCTGGTCAAAAGAGGAAAGAAATTAAATCTCCAGCTCAAATGATCAGTGGATTCCCGGGAACACTGGGATACATAGTGTATGTAGGGCCAAGTTTTCATCTGAGTATTCATGTTTGGACACAGCTCACTGTTATTTTATAACATGAGCTTGCTGCTTAAAATTCAGTCACTTTTGCTGCACACTTTTGTGTGTCTTGGAGAAGTAACTCATTGTGTTACACAACTGAAAGTCTGAAAGCTTCCATGCAGAAAAAGATGATGATGAGACTCCAGAATGACTTAAAAACAAGCAGTAAACAACATCCTTTGAGGGTGGAAACAGCAGCTCTTTTGTTCTTGAGACTGAACAGTTCCTTCTAGGGAAACTGAGGTACTATAGATGGGATTGGAATCATCTAGGAAGTCAGAATACCAAAAAACAATTTTATTTCAAATAGAGATTAAACAGCCAAGTATATACAAATGAAACAAAGCTTAAGCTCTTTTAAAGGTTTGCATTTACTGATGTTTTCCATTAAGCCAAAAGTACATGAACTACTTTTACACAGACTGTTTGGGGATTAATTTTATTTTCACAGTGTAAGGATTGTTAAACAGAGCAGAATAACCGAACTGAAAGAGTTAACTTTAAAATAAAAAGTTATTATTTTGACAGCTATGGAAGGTACACAAAGGTAAGATATGATATATATTCCTCTAGAAAAAATACTGTTTGAGACTAGTACATGTCTCTAGTGTTTCCGTGTGTGCACAGTTGTGTAAAGAAAATATAGTGCTGTGTGATGACAAGTTTGCTATCTCCATTAAGAAAGAGATTTTAGCTGTGGGCAATGAAAATCAATCAGATGAGATCACTTTTTGCCTTCAGTTGATTGGCAAGTAGTGATGAAAATATCTCAGGCACCTAGATCTGCTTCTGATGTTGAAAGAGTGTAAGTGGCAGGAAGACCTGAAGCTATTGACACAGTCTTTGTTTCCTTGTTGATTCCAGCAGATCTTTGGTTATAAGTATATATATAAAAAAAAAAATCAAAACAACCATGGAAAAATAGTAATCTTATGGATTACCTGATTTCTTCCCATGCCCCATCTTCTGTGGTATATGTAGTTTACATGACCTTGGAGTTCAATTAGACTTGGGGGCTTCAGCCTAATTTGTCACCAATTTAGAATGTAGCACAGAGCATTTTTTTAATGTGTGCTGAGAGAACTCAGTAGTTTCTGTGACTTCAGTATTTTTTTCATTCTTGAAATGATATCCTGGAGCATTATGGGAATTTAACTTCAAACATGTTGGAGCAATTGTTTTTACAGAGTTCTAGTCAAGAGGAAAAGATGTTTGCTTTAAAGGCTTGTTGTGTAATTCCATAGAAGGAAAAGGATGTTAATGGCACCAATAGCCACTTTTGTCTTCCCTTTTGCTGCATTACTTGCTTTACACCATTAAACTAGTGGTGTTGGCCACAGCCTATCAGAGGTGCCCAGCAGGGCTGGCATGAGCAGTGGAAAACTCTGACCTTTCAGAGCTTCCCAGGCATTTGCCTAAAGGAAGAAATGCAGAGCTATGTTAAAGAACTAGTGTAAACCTTGAAAATTTATCCTCTCCTTTTTATACTCACTTGCTTTTTCAGTTTGCTCTTCTAAAGAGCCAGAACATCATCTTTTTTTTTTATTGCTTTGTTTCACTTGAGATTCTACTAGGCTGCTCTTTGGGGGGAAATTTGTTTTCTAACAGACTATTAGAGTCTCAGTTCAGATTCATTTGCAAAACTGTAGGAATTTTCTGAGTAACATTATCTCACACTTCTTCATGCAAAAATGGTGGGTATTGCCTGTGGAAAGTGTTCACACTTTAATAGAAAGCTTGGTGGGAATAATTCCCTTTCTCTAGTAAAAAAAAACACTCAAAAATGTAATGTGAATTACTGGTGGTTCACGGAGACCTGATTGCTTACTTGATGCTCGCTGCTCTGCTGTGTATAGGTTGCTAAAACATATTATGTTACTTCTGTAATGTAGCATATTACTTTTCTGTGTAAGTAATTGCTGTGGTTACCTCATGAGCTTTAGGAAATAAACAGTGGGAGAAGAAGTGCTAGTGAAACACATTGTGTAATAAGTTGTGGATCATCTCCTGAATAAGTATGTCAGGCTTTTGCTTTAGAATGTAAAATCAATATCTGGGCCACCCATAGGTCATCATTTTTATGCAGTGCAACGATTAAAAAAATGCAGTAACTGAAGCACCACTTTCAGGAGAAGTTAGTCAATTTTTTTGCAAAGGACTTCAGCAAAGCTCCTCTGTGTTGGTGAGTTATCTCAGAGTTGGCTGGGATGGAGTTTTCTAACTTCACCACTTCGCAATGAATCAGTGTTGAATTTGAGTATAAAGTTGGAGATATTGTATAATAATAGAATATCTGTTATGTTTGGCTAAAAAAGCAGCTATGTACTCTTAGTCTGAATGGGTTTAATTCATATCAAAAAACACAGGAACGAGAAACATCTCCAGTAAAAGGGATGAAATGGAATGTGTTTTCACCAGATTTTTCAGCTCTGAAGTCTCTTGCAAAAATCTCAGTATGTTTTGAGGTTTTCATAAAGGTTCTTGTGATTAAGTCACAGTCTGGTCCATATAAAATGAGATGGCTAGGTTTTTTTAATTTTATTTTACTTTTTTTGGACAACACGCTGAAGTGTTCCCTATTGCATCATCTAGGTGAATTGCTTGGTTTGAATTTTTCTCTTTTGGCTGCACCAAGCTTAAGTTGATGGTAATGTTGCACTTGAGGTCATTGCAGGAAATAGTTTCCTAACAAAAGCACAGCTCCCAGATCATAATGTGGTGTGGTTCAGGAAAAAAAAAAAAAAAAAAGATATGTCTGTTTCTGATATTTTGCTGCAGCTCGCTCAGTGAAAAACTAGCTGTCAATTATTGTCCCCACAGGCCTATCCAGCATACTAGTAGAACTGTATAAATATATACCATGCGGTTAGAGGCTTTGAATAGCCAGACTAGACCATATTCCTAGAAGAACTTTTGCCATGTAATCAAAGTATTCTGAAGAGACCCACTCCCCTGCACTATCTTCTTTAAAGTCATTGGTTATGAGCTGAGTTACTAACTAAAGTTTGTTATGTTAAAAGTACAAAAGTCGGTTGCTTATTATTCCTTCTTATTTTTCAATACTTAGCTGATTTATAGCTTAGTTTCTGTTCTAAACCATGTTACTCAGAGATGGGAGTTTTGTTGTTTGTTCCTTGGTAACATCCCCAAAGGCTACATCAAGAAATGTGCATGTGATAACAATGTTTTAATAAGGTCAATGAATGACTTCCCTGCATGATAAATGCCAATTGTGCAACTAATGTGGAATAGCTTAATACAATCAATTCTTTCTTTTGTCATTGCATGTTTTCTCTTACATTACCTCAACTGGCTGGTACAGTTTCTGTAATTTGTTTAGATATAAAAGTGCGCTGTAATCAACAAAAAAAGTGTTAGGTTTGTCTGAACATCTTGGACAGTCAATCTATGTAACATAGAAAGAAGAACTATCCTCTCCAGCCAGCATCTACAGGTAGCTAGTTTTAGCATAGACTGAATTAGATAGTGCACCAGCAAATAAAAAGTCTTTAATTTCTTTTTCCTAAGTTTAATGTAACTGCAAAGAACATCAGCTAGAATTAATAGTGTATCTCATTGTGTTGTCAAAAGATAATATGATGCAGAGGGATACATAACTATGTCAGAACAGTCATGTCTAATGTTTCCTCTGATCATTGAATGATAAGACATAATGATTTAAACTAAAGGGGAATGATAAATCTTCACTTAAATCCAAAGCTTAAAAAGTGCAAAGCATCTTATAGTAACTGTGGGTTTAGTCTTGAAGACTGTAAGACACTCTAGTTTGTAGAGGAAAGAATAGACAAAGGTATAATAATTTCTTTCATAGCAGACAAAGAAGAAGAGCTATGAAAATTACTGCTGCTTTTATTTAATGCTAATAGTGTTCATGATGACCTAGGATTCCGAGAGCAGTTGGAAAAAACAATTTCTTCTTTGAAAATGCTCTTGCTCTTTGCTGTTTTCCCACTTCTGTGCTTTTTTCTTTTCTGTCTCCCCATATTAACACTGTAGGATGCCCAAAAATAACCATGTAGCTAGATGAGCAGTCAGCTGTCCTTACCAACTGCAGTGAGCTGGCTTTTATTTTGAACCTGAAATCAATTTGCTGGTAAGAAACACAGGATAGAGCATGGGAATAGAAAAATACTCTCACGAGTTATCTAAACTGTAGGTTCTAAACAAGAGAATGGAAGTGTTTCTTTCAGGTGAAAGGAAGATTTGAATACTTAAATCCAGTAATTATATCATCCCAACAAGCCCTTCTAGAGACAGTGTATTTAACCGCAAGCCACAGCTTATAGATGTAGTACGTAACTAAAAAAACCCCAAACCTCAAAACCTTAAAACTTGTACTGCAGCTGAACTACAGATGGAGACTATTTATAGTAGGACAGAAGTCATCTTGATTTCTTTAATTTTAAAGAAGGCATTCCAGGGCAATGACTAACCTGCCTATGTGCAGGTATTACATACCATGCTATCAGAAAGCTACAGATTTACAGTGTAGCCCAATGAAAATGGCCGACTAACTGCTGGATGTACAACAGCAGAGCAGCAGATGAGTATTGGAGCCTTAGAGCAGGAAGGCAGGTTTTGTTGGTGGACTGTCTCTGGTCTGTTCAGTCCTGGGGAGGCCCTTCCAGTAGTTCTTGACTACTGGATGCAATCTTGTGAAGAGCTTGAACTAAATCTCCATTTATCAGTGAGATTTTTTTTTTTTTTAATTATTTTTTAAATAAAGCTTTGTGGTAATAATGCAAAAAGCCTATTCCTGTCTTGGGTCTCACAGGCTTCAGACTTTGCTGGCTATCACTTGAAGTGACAGGGCACAGCTTTGACTCAAGTGTATGATTAAAAGATTCATCAGAAATGTTCTGGTTGATTTGCCTGACAGGCGAGCTAATATTTATTACATGATTCGGTTTTAGATTTTCTGAATGTGATTCATTTCCAGCCATTAAGGCATTATTCAGTAATGCATTATGTGCATCCTAAATGAAATATCGATCATTTTAACATCAATTGTTCTCCTTTTTTTCTATAAACGATTTTTCTTATGTAAAGGTTTACCTTTTGGAAGAGAATGTACAAGGGGAAGTGGTATTTAGCATCAGATGCCCTCTCTTTGAACTTTGAGATGGTGAGTGGATGGTTACACTCAGCTTTTCAAGCTTCCTTGTGCATTAATGTCTGTATATATAATATTAGTGATCTGTAAAGAGATGTACAAAGTGAAGCTGAAAATAGCCAGTCTTCAGCACTTATTTACATACTTTCAAAGAAAAAAATAGTGAATTTCACTTTGCTTTCATAAAAGTGATTACGTTGTAGATGAACCAAATGTTAACCTATAATTATAAAGATCAGTACAGCATGAGATTATAATTTAGAAAGTCTGGAAAGAATATTCTCAATAAAATCAAACATTTGTTCTTTGATTAATACATCTTGCTCTTAACTTACTTTTGTATGGTTTTAAATATATTAAAATAAGTACTGTCATCACTGTCTTGAAATGACCTTATTTTTATACTGTATTTCTTTTAATTGGGGGCTAGATAGAAGATCAAATTAAGCTCTCACAGTACCTTTTAAAATGGGTCTTGAGCAATTATTTTTGAAGAGCCTGTACTTTTATGACAGAGATTGTGGTCCAGGTTGATAAGAAAAGAGAAAAAATCAATTTAGAGCTTTTCATATCTGAATCCATTAAATTTGTCTTACTCTATTAAAATAACAATTAATTTATGGCAGCCAATATTGTGCAATTGCATCGGAAGGAGTAAAAAATGCAAGGTAATAATGATGATAAATTTATCAAGTTACATGGTAGGAACTTATTAGCTTGAGTGACAGTAATTTTGTATTCAGTTAAAAGATTCTAGTTAATAATAGAGTATCCAAGGATCAGCATCCGTCTATTCACTTTAGCTCTATGTATTGCTAGTGATGATTTGGCATTGATGTAGCAATGAAAAAAGTCTTAACTGGAGCTCATTTTTATTCTTCAAATAAAATTTGAATAGGTCTTTAAGTACGTTTTGTCTCCTCCTGCCACACTTTGTACTGGTACCTAAAAGCAAGCATTAGTCAGAACTATTTATATGTAATTCTGTGGTTAATGCAGCAAACATTCTTGAAAAGTATATTGCTGTCTGTAAAATGTGTTTCTAGCTCTATGGAAAGCAGAGCAATTAGTACCCAAGAGATATTCACTTTTAGTTTTTCAGAAAGCATTTACTGCGGTAGGTTAAGGACTGATGTTTACTACATGCTCTTACATAAAAGCTTTATTACATTGGTACCCCATATATTCTGAGGCACTTAAAGCTTATTGTATCCTAAATCCCAGGTTTAGAACTACAGTGTGTTTTTTGACTGGTTAGATTGAAAAAAACCAGTAAGATGCCAGAATTTCTCAGTGACAATAGTTAGTTGAGGCACTGTAAACCCCAAAGAAGTTTTCTAGGATTTTGGTAGCTTTCACTACTTTTGTTGAGACAGCTTTGAAGAAACCAAAATAGACTTTTTTTTTTTTTTTTGGCAGTCGATGGCNCTCTTGCTCTTTGCTGTTTTCCCACTTCTGTGCTTTTTTCTTTTCTGTCTCCCCATATTAACACTGTAGGATGCCCAAAAATAACCATGTAGCTAGATGAGCAGTCAGCTGTCCTTACCAACTGCAGTGAGCTGGCTTTTATTTTGAACCTGAAATCAATTTGCTGGTAAGAAACACAGGATAGAGCATGGGAATAGAAAAATACTCTCACGAGTTATCTAAACTGTAGGTTCTAAACAAGAGAATGGAAGTGTTTCTTTCAGGTGAAAGGAAGATTTGAATACTTAAATCCAGTAATTATATCATCCCAACAAGCCCTTCTAGAGACAGTGTATTTAACCGCAAGCCACAGCTTATAGATGTAGTACGTAACTAAAAAAACCCCAAACCTCAAAACCTTAAAACTTGTACTGCAGCTGAACTACAGATGGAGACTATTTATAGTAGGACAGAAGTCATCTTGATTTCTTTAATTTTAAAGAAGGCATTCCAGGGCAATGACTAACCTGCCTATGTGCAGGTATTACATACCATGCTATCAGAAAGCTACAGATTTACAGTGTAGCCCAATGAAAATGGCCGACTAACTGCTGGATGTACAACAGCAGAGCAGCAGATGAGTATTGGAGCCTTAGAGCAGGAAGGCAGGTTTTGTTGGTGGACTGTCTCTGGTCTGTTCAGTCCTGGGGAGGCCCTTCCAGTAGTTCTTGACTACTGGATGCAATCTTGTGAAGAGCTTGAACTAAATCTCCATTTATCAGTGAGATTTTTTTTTTTTTTAATTATTTTTTAAATAAAGCTTTGTGGTAATAATGCAAAAAGCCTATTCCTGTCTTGGGTCTCACAGGCTTCAGACTTTGCTGGCTATCACTTGAAGTGACAGGGCACAGCTTTGACTCAAGTGTATGATTAAAAGATTCATCAGAAATGTTCTGGTTGATTTGCCTGACAGGCGAGCTAATATTTATTACATGATTCGGTTTTAGATTTTCTGAATGTGATTCATTTCCAGCCATTAAGGCATTATTCAGTAATGCATTATGTGCATCCTAAATGAAATATCGATCATTTTAACATCAATTGTTCTCCTTTTTTTCTATAAACGATTTTTCTTATGTAAAGGTTTACCTTTTGGAAGAGAATGTACAAGGGGAAGTGGTATTTAGCATCAGATGCCCTCTCTTTGAACTTTGAGATGGTGAGTGGATGGTTACACTCAGCTTTTCAAGCTTCCTTGTGCATTAATGTCTGTATATATAATATTAGTGATCTGTAAAGAGATGTACAAAGTGAAGCTGAAAATAGCCAGTCTTCAGCACTTATTTACATACTTTCAAAGAAAAAAATAGTGAATTTCACTTTGCTTTCATAAAAGTGATTACGTTGTAGATGAACCAAATGTTAACCTATAATTATAAAGATCAGTACAGCATGAGATTATAATTTAGAAAGTCTGGAAAGAATATTCTCAATAAAATCAAACATTTGTTCTTTGATTAATACATCTTGCTCTTAACTTACTTTTGTATGGTTTTAAATATATTAAAATAAGTACTGTCATCACTGTCTTGAAATGACCTTATTTTTATACTGTATTTCTTTTAATTGGGGGCTAGATAGAAGATCAAATTAAGCTCTCACAGTACCTTTTAAAATGGGTCTTGAGCAATTATTTTTGAAGAGCCTGTACTTTTATGACAGAGATTGTGGTCCAGGTTGATAAGAAAAGAGAAAAAATCAATTTAGAGCTTTTCATATCTGAAT
>WBNH01001474.1:188188-336387 GCA_013401255.1 Urocolius indicus
TTGTTGAGACAGCTTTTAAGAGGTCAAAATAGACTTTTTTTTTTTTTTTTGGCAGTCGATGGCAAACATCTCTGAAAATTAATGTGTTGGTTTTAAAAGCATCTCTAATATTCAGAGTATTTTAGTAAGAGCAAGAAACCACAAAACAATTGTCACATACGTAAGCCTGAGTAGCTTCACTTACTGCTGGATATCACTTATCAGTGTAGCTACGATACAGCACCCTGCCTGGTGTCAGACGAACCTCCATCACTCCACTGATCAGAACAGGGCAGGGTGAAGGGGAAACACAGGAAATTTTTTTTGCTTGTTTTTTTTTTTTCCCTCATTTTTTAAAACTTCAATTTGTACAAAATGACAGGTTCTGGGTCCTGGGTCCCAAGAGCTAAAAAGATATCCAATTGTGGAGTGTCTCAGCTGCAAGCACAGGGGCTCTGCTGGCTGCCCCAGAAGCATAGAACTGGTGCCCTAAGAGCCTGACAGCAAGAGCAGATACCTCGATGCTGTCCTGTGCTATGAGCTGTGTTACGCATTATAGATTTGTGCCCATGGAAACTGGGTTCTTCAAGGATGCCATCAGAGAAGTTCAAACAAAATGGTATCAGCAGGATATGTCTGCTGTATGTAAGTGGGGTTTTACTCACTTACAGAAGGCTGACAATAAATATTGAGTTTTAAGTGAACTAAAACTGAAAGAAAGAAACTAAATTCATGCTTCCCTCTCTGTTCTTTCAGCAGGGCAGAAAACACAGTAGGATGGTGTTATGAACTGGGATGGCTGCTTTAATTTTTTAATGAACTACGATTGTGTGCATGGGAATCTAGCATCAAAAAAATAATCCTTTTTATATATGAGAACCCTAGACTGGAAAACCAGGTCTGCATGGCTTGATCTGACATGTCAAAGGTAACAGCAGCACGCCAGCCGTAGCACACTAGCTGTGCAAGAGGCCCAGAGTTAGTGGAATATGTCTTTCACTTGAAATGATCGGTAATAATGTAACCAGAGGCTTCCAAATTCTCTTACTACTGTAAAAGTAGGTGCTGTGTTTCCTGAGGCTAATAAGAAATTGGCACGTCCTGGTTTATGGTAGCCTTGTTGTTTGAAGACCAGTTAAATCTTTAGCTATAGCAATGATAAACTATTTGATCATAAAAATCTTTGGTTACAAAGAAAGAGGTAAGTAGCTTTAGCTTAACACCACTTGTGTTCTAGCACTGGCGTGACTCAAAGCTGAAAGATCCAATTTGGCTCAACAAGTGTGAGTGCTATTTCACGGCCCTGAGGTTATCCTGGAATTGTGATGGTGTCTGTCTCAGCCATGATAAGGTCTGATCTGTTTTGGAGGCACACAAATCAAGGCCAGTAACCTATCAGAAGCTAGTTACTTCTGCTTTCTCTGTGTACTAGACAAAATCAAAGGCAAAATGAATTCTTATATGTGTGTCCCTTAAAGAAAAGGAAAATGCAATATGCACACTGTCTCAGTTGAAAGCCTCTCCTGGTGGTGCTGATTGTGGTTCAAAGCATATGAAAAATCTTCTGTTAAAGCAATTACTTTTTCTGATTCCTTCTCTCCTTCCTCTTATTGATTTATTTCAACGACTAGATGGGAAAAGCCAAAGCAAAGGCATGAGTTCTACTCTTTGTTCTGACAATTGTAAGACTCGCAGCCTAAAATAATAATCCCTTGCAGGCATAATTGTCTCTCTTGCGGACCAGCTGCTGGAATTGTGATTTTTCTGTGGCTGTGAATCTCAGCCATGGGATGACCCCACTGAGCAGCCAAGCTGTCATAGGAAGGCAATATTGCAGGACGGGGCCCACCTAACAGGTGAGTGAGGACAGCTCTTAGGAAGGCTTTGAAGATTAGGGCTGAAAGTTTGGATTTTACTTGTGTTGAAAGTTCAGCATAGCACCTGGAGCACTGCATGGTCTTGGTGACTTCTGATGAAACTATGACAATAATATGGGCAATAGCATAAAATGAATTGAGCTTTGCTTAACTGAATGGTATAACAAAACTCATTTAAATTCAAAGGAAAAATCATTTGCTGAAAATGAAGGAGCTGTTCATTGCCTTAAAATCGAACAAGGGGAAGAAGTGCAGGAGTAAGAAAGTTTTCAAGTAAAAAAAAAATCCCACCCAAAAGATCCCAAAAATGGGGAGATTGACTTACAAATGCTCTTTTCAGTTTGAGGCTTCTAACTTGAAATCTCTTTCAAGATGCTAAGTATTCCCAAGATAGGGAGTCAGTAGAAAGGAATGGAGTTTTTAAACTAGATTCCCATATAATGTATATGAGTATGAGGGGATGCCTCATAACTGGTTTTGGTTATCAGTGATTTACAATAGTTTAATGTGACTCTTCAGGTAGTGGGGTATTAGAAGCCTGCTCATTTCACGTGTTTTGCATCTTTAGAAGACAAGCAGAAAATCCCAAGAAGGTGAAAGTCAGCATTTGGTGTAAATAGCCACGGAAACAGCTCGTTGTGAAAACAACTGTTCTGCCATTATGTGACTGTCCAAAAATCTTAACCAAGCTCCAGCAAATGCAAACACAGTGCAGACAGTCACAGTAATTATGCTAACCAGTAATAAAAGCTTCCATTTTTGTGGCCCATCTACATCCTCAATGCAATCACTTCCAATCGCAAAATGCATCTAGCAGTTGGAAACCCAGAGTATTATTAGATTGCATTGACTCTGCTCCCCACAGCTGAGGGAATGTTCTTTCCCTGCAATACATTTTCCTAACAATTTCAGGACCATTGAGATACACCCTTGAGTCAATTAAAATTATCTCCACTAAACTAGACTGCAGCTTTTAAAGTGTTGTCTAATAGCTCGTGCAAGCGGCGCCCATCTAGATTAGTTATGTACAATGGATTTATAAAACATAATTTATATTCTCAGCATGTCAGTTCAGAGTGGAATTCTTAGTCATTTACTGTGATTTCATTTTACTAACAAAGCAGTGCATAAAGCTATTTTTTTTTTAGTACAATACATACTATTGTATTCATCTTGCAAGAAAGAATAAGCAAATGTAAAACAGTATTTTTTTGTGTGACTGTAAGTTTAGCTGCTTTAGGTGTTGGGAAGGCTGCACTTGGACAGTGAGAGGCAGGTGGCTAGGAAAGCACAAAATGCTTAAGTGCTGATGACTATTTGCAGATCCTCATTTCATTTCTCTTATTTGCTTTACAGGTTTTTTTTCTTTATCAAGTTTATCATTAAGCTATTCTTGGACACAAGAACTGGTACAAAACAGATTTGGCTACATGGTCTGTGAAAGGATGGTAGTTAGTTGCTGGCAAATAGGTCAGGTCAACAAGGAATGAAGAGTTTTCTTGCTGTATGTATGAATATATATATTTAAATTCAGACTTAAAAGCCTCAGTTCAGTGAAATTTGTTTTGTTTAAAAAGAGACAATAAACTACAGAAGTCAAAATCCTGCTTTTAATTTGACTTCTAGAAAACATAGATAGCTGGGGGGATTAGATATCACTTCTGAAGGGAGTGTTTTGTGTACAGTCTAGAGAGCAATTCATTTGCTGTTGCCCTTTGATTAGGGATATGAACACAGGACATAAGTTAGCAATGTAATGATAACATGAGATATGTGCAGAATCTGAGTTTGATGTAAGCATCAGACTTTCCATAATATTTTAGGCATTTTATGTATATGGTTAAGTGTTTCTTTAACAAATTATTCAGTAGACATCTGTGAACTCAGGCACACCATCCTACTATGGTTTGAAAATTCTGGACTTGGTTATCTGTTCTGTAACAGTCATTGAAAATGACCCAGAAAAACTCCATTATAGAAGCAGCAGGGAAATCCCACATCCATGATTAGGCAATGAATGATTTGCTGGATTCAGAATGAGATCATTTTCTTATATTTCATCCTTTACACGACTTCTAGCCTGTGTGAGTCAAACCAGATACTGGCTTAATCTATGTCAGTAAAAGACTTTGAAAGGAATATCACAGTGGGCCCTGAGAGTGCAATATTTAATATTAGCTGTTCAATCCTTGAGGCCACAGACATTTGCAGAAGTTGATGCTACTTGAAGCTCTGGACTCTTTGACTTTGCCTCTTCAAGTAGTTAGAAATGGTTGTTTCTTGGTTTAGGTTTTTTTTTTTTTTTTTTTTTTTTTGTAAGCATTAAAACACCAATTTTTTTGAGAAGTTTGACAGGACTTGATTTCAGCATTAAAGCTGATAGCTATTGGCATGAAAACACAGCAAATAATTAAAAACATGAAATGACTAGTAAAATTTTGCTTTTATGCTGACTATATGTTTTCAAACTCTTCTCCTCAGCTTCTTGGGTTTTCCCCTCTATCAGTACATTTGTGGACTTTGTTGTATGACAGGATGTGGAAGCAAAAAAAAAAAAGTAATTTAAAATTTCAGAAGGTATACTTTACCAAAAAAATCTTGGAAGGTGATTTCTTTTTTGGACACCAGGCCTTGTTAAAGTTATGTCAGTCTTTGATGAATATTGGTACTTGTGGAAAGAATATTCCATTCATTTTTCATAGTTTAGCTCAGTTCAACAGTGTATATTCAAAACCAGCTTGAGCCTGTAAACTAGGGGAAGTCCTTCTTCCAATTCTGAAGTAAAAACTTTGGTTCCGTTGATCTAAACACCTTTTTCCAATTCATGAAGTACAGTGGTACTTATTTTGTTATATTAAAAAAATAACTCATGCTTTTAAACAAATAATTTTAAGAAATAGACATTTTAGAAGGTGTTGTTTTGTTTTTTTTTTTTTTTTGCATACAAATTGAGTTTCAGCTGGAAAGAGTTCAGCGCAGGACCACAAAGATGATTAAGAGAGTGAAGCATCTCCCTTATGATAAAAGGCTGATGGAGCTGGGGCTCTTTGGCTTGGAGAAGAGGACATTGAGGGATACCTCACTAATGTTTACAAATACATAAAGGGTGGATGTCAGGAGGATGGAGCTAGGCTCTTCTCAATGATGTCCAATGATAGGACAAGGGACATTGAGTATAAGATGGAACATAAGAGGTTCCAAAGAAATACAAGGAAGAATTTCTTCACTGTTCAGGTGAGGGAGCACTGGAATGGGCTGCTCCTTCTCTGGAGACATTCAAAACCTACCTGGATGAGTTCCTGTGTGACCTACTCCAGGTGGTCATGCTCTGGCAGGTAGGTTCAACTAGATGATCTTTTGAGGTCTTTCCCAGCCCTTGAGATTCTGCAATTCCATATAAGACCTAAGCAAAAAGTTAGTCTTGTAAATGATGCCTTGCTTTCAGATGTTTGACAGATTGTGTAAAACTTGAAAAGGAGGAAAAATAGCATAATACCAGAAACATTCCAACTCTATTTCAAACCAACATTAAGGGAACTCATGGCACTTGTGCAGTAAATCATGCTTTAAATGAAATATATAGCACATTGACCATGTCCATTTAGGAAGTTACCATTAAAAATAACAGTTCCCACTTACATTAGGTAGTAGATGTGAGAATGAACAGCCACAATGAAGAAACATTTCTAACTGGTGTTTTGTGTCCTACTGACCTGAGTAACCAATTTGGCCAAGGCTAGTTTTTGACCTCTGGCAAAAGATTGGAGAGTTACGGATGTTTGTGTGTTGAAAGAGTGATGATGTCTACTGGCATGAAATGAAAATGAGGAATGAAGAAATAAAAAGCGAAGTAGTGAACAATGCTTTATAATTAAATAAAGCTTTTGAGTGGAGATGGATGCAAAAACTTTGGGAAGGATGTTTTGGAAATAGTCTCTCTGCAAGAAGTTTTTAACTAGCTGAAGAGTTTATACTGAAGTTCGAAATTGTGAGCAGTGAGAAAATACCAAGGCTGAGGGAAGAATTTGCTGTCTGTTAAAGTAATGACCTTTATATAGAGTTCAGAAATCTTTCAATATCCTGTTCAGGAGAATGAATGAAAAAGAGAAACTGGAAAAGGAAATTGAGGAAAGATATTATTAGCAGTGGCTTCCTGGGAGTGGTTGCCTGTGTTTGGATTGGATATGTTGGGGAGAGGAGAGGCACATACGGCTGAAGCATTATCTTGATGTGGGCTGTAAGGGAACATGCTGCAAGAAAAGATACCAAATTAATTTTTAAAAATACAGGTGAAAAAACTGTCTAGGCTTGCCAAAGCTTTCATTAAAACAGTGTTGGGATTGACATGCTGTGAGAGACAGAAGATGAAATCTGAAATAATTCACAAGTTGAGGGGGAAGTGCTACCCTGGAAAAGAGGAACAAATTACTTCTGCAGAATGGAGTAAAAAAAAAAAAAAAGTGTGTATCAATGACCATTCAATTTGAATTCTTGCTTGAGAGCAGATTATGGTATTTAGTGGCTTGAGGGGGCTTTAGTGAAAGTAGATCAACATCTATAACCATGGAAACTTGTGAACTTGCAGAAACACTCCCTCCATACTGATACAGAAAACATTCCTCTTTGTCATTGTATGTTACAAAAATGATGAGAGAAACAGGTGATGGTATTTGGAAAACACCCTTGAGGCAGAATATAGAAATCTCAGAAACAAAGTGGTTTGCATTACAGTTTGGAGTAAAAGCACTGTCTTGGCACTGAAGAAGAACAGGACATTAAAATAAAGAGGCAAATGTTAACTAATGGCTTCATTCAGTGCTGGACCGCTGTGCAATCATTTTATTTCTAGAAAATCCTGAGCCCTTGCCAGCTGTAGAACTTACTGCATTCAGCTCTTCCTGACCATGCCCAGCCTGTCTTAACTCACAGAAGTATAAACTCTTATCCCCATTTATCAATTGGCTAAAACAAAAGACACTGGGTGTAAATACTGGCAGACTACTTGAGCTCTTTTCTCACAGTATTGAATTTGGGTGGCTGGTGATGACCATGGCAGGAAAGTAAATGTGTTGCTTTATTTGAAGAGTGTGGGCTTTAATAGACATTAAACCATAAATAAATGTAAAAATACAACAAAATGATGGCCAGAGATTGAATAGTTGCTTTAAACCTGATTGAGGCTATCACTTCTATGTTAGATTTAGCCAATTTGGATCACTACCTCTAGGATTTAATTAAAACTGATGCTACTGACATTAATTGTATATTCCAATAACTTTAAATGCAGATGATTTTTTTCCAGTTGCCCTCTCCTGGCTTTGCCCCAGTGAGATCACTTTTAATTGGATAATACATCACATCTAGCAATGTCTTTATTACTGTTAATGTTGCTGCCTATATTATCTGGATGGGTCCGAAGTGAGAACATGCTGAGAATTTAATATGATAACTGGCAGTTGAGAAGCAGATATTAATGTCTTGTAAAACATCTCATATGACACAAGTGACATGGTCACCTATTAAAAAAATAAAAGAGGATGATGCAATTGACAGAGTAAAGAGTTAACTAATTCACCTGTCCAGAAAACTAATTTTTCTTCAGAAGCCTTAAAATAAAGGAATACAACTGTTGTACAGAGACACGTTTCAAAATGTCTCTTGCACACCTTTGCTGTGTGTCACATAGCATGTGGACAAGCATTATTAGAAAACTATTTGTGATTATTTTGGGTTTAATGCCGTTTGGATTGCAAAAGATGTGACAATTGTGTTCTGAGGAGCAGGAGTAGTCTGCTGGTTGTCCACTGCTGCTTGAGTTGAATCCAGCTTGACTGAATGCTGCCAGACAGCATTCTGGGAACAGAGCTCATGGTAACCAATCAGACTCCATGGGACAAAAGCATGTCTATCCATAGTTACACTTTATTTTGCACTCTTCTCCATGAGTGTCAGGCAGCAATTAAAACTTGAAAGAAAAGATTTAGGAAATTGTGGAATAATTTTGTGGATAAATTCAAATTGGAAATGTATTTCAATAAGTGTAATTCTTGTTTTCACAATGAACTCTCTTTTTTTCCCCCCTTTTTGAAAGAAATGCTTCTCTGGAATTGCTCAGAAGCAAAAAAGGGTATTTCACATTAAATTCATTTCCCAAAACATTGTTAAACAAGGGTTAAACTCTATTCCGGTTCTATAGTTGCTGCCTCTGTATGTTGTCTTCCATTTGTGCAAGCCTCCTTGGAAGCAGAGCGTTGAACAAATCCTGCAGCAGTCCCCGTGCGCTGTTCCTGTGCATTCTGTGCTGCGGGTGGCCTCATTGTAGATAAAGTTGGACATTAAGAAGCTGGTTTCAGAGAAGCAGTGCCAGTCTTTCCACTGATAAAACATTCCTTTGAAGCTCTTGAGCTGTATTTTGTCTCCCTGTGCATTTTCGAAGAGCATTGTGTATGTATGGCAGCGTAAATAGCCTTGCACATTTATCTCTGATGAAAGCTGGCTATAAATTTATATGCAAATTAAACCCAGCTCCAAGCAAGTTGCCAATGTAGTCTTCAGGGTTGTTGGGGTTGTGCACTGTGAATCTTACCCTTAGGAATTCTTTCCTGGTACCCAGACCAAACTTTTTTTTCCTCACCATTTAATCTCTTTACTTTTAGTTATACAATTTTTAGCCACTGAGATGGCAGCAAATTTTAATGACATTTTAATCTTGTAATTACAATGAGAAAGAAGTTTTCACCCCTAGTTTTGTGGTGGTGTGTTGAACTGGAGATGAAAGTGAACTCAAGTACTTTATTCTTGAATAACAGTAATAAGAGGCAGACACATTCCTTCAGGTCCTATTAATGTAAAAGGGGATCTGCAATTCATTTCTGTAGAAGCTGCTCATGTATGGTGGTTATCTGCATGCTGTAGATACTGAAGAGTATTGTGACCCATTTGTCTACATTTTATTTTCAACAAAACCTTTTCTTTTTATGCACTTAAGTGATCTGCTGCATACAAGTATTAAATTACAAACTATTTTCAATGTTGCTTATGAATTTAGAGCCTGGAAAAGAAAGATTCCGCTTTGGGTTACAGTTTTTGATTATATCTTTCTAATTACACATATTTAGTGAGATTGCATCACATATTCCGCAGACATGACCAAAGCGTATGGCTTAAGATTTATGAGATAAACATGAAAGTGCAAATGCATAACTGCAGAGTAATGTAATGTCAGTTAGGAAAACTGAGTTGAGACTTCCAGACTTAACCACAAGTAGATCCAAAGCAGAGGGGAGGAAAAAATGCAATTTTTCCTTCATCTGGTATGTATTAAGGGCTGCATTTTACAGATGACTCTGTGGACATTGTAATGCTCTTTACCAGCATGTGCACATTAAAATGACCTTGGTTGGAATCATCCCAACAGTGGGAGTAACTGTAGAGAATTGCTGTGGGATTAAGAAAGAAAAAGAAATTAAATGCTGTGCTTTTTTTTTGTAGTTGGTACCATAATCCTGAATAGGTCAACAAAAGCTTGACACATTGAACTGTATATATAACATTTTCCTTTGTTCTAGTGGTGCAGAGCAGTAGTTTGATCATGATTGTTTCACTTGAGCAGTCAAAAGTGTGACCTATCATGCAATGTAAGAAAAGAGAAAGAAAGGAAGGTATGCCTCCAAACTTCTCAGGAGTCTGGACAGGACAAGGTACCATCTATCAGCTGATCAGTAGTCTCACGCCTTGTTAGAGACAGCGCTTTGGCTCCTGCAGAGCAAAATGCAGAGCAGGAAAAGATATCTCTGCTTTGCAACGAGGAAACATATTGCCAATCTGTAGCTTTTCATGACTGAAGATTCTAGCTCCTATCATTTCCTCTTGTGGGATGGGGGCAATTTGGCTTGTGCTTCAGCAAATTAGTGCACCTGCTGGAATATTGCCTCTGCAGCTCCTGCTGAGCCATTTCAAGCACTCATAATGCTGCCATTTGTATCAGAAAGGTGGCAGAATGGTGCTTTTTAGCTTACAAACCTGCTGGAATATACTACTGTATTTTAGACACTGAAGACAAGCTGTCTAGATAGTGAAACCATAACATATTGCAAATAAGTAAAGATACGCAGAACTAAGTATTGCCACAAAAAATATACAGTGTTAACCCTCTACTTTAATTTTAATCTTCATTTAATTATAAATGTCAAAGGCAATGAGACGTAGTTTAATCATTTTTACCTCATTTAAAAAGAAAAACAAAACTGTGTTCCTAATGTTAAGTATCTAAAACTGTGTTTAGACATCTCAGTGAAAGTGGCCTGATTTTCAAAGATGCTGAGCAATTATAGAGATGGGAGAGGTGTAATAGTTTTTGACCTGGATTCCTAGACTTAAAAATTAACACAAGAACATTGTTGGAGAGGTTCAGGATGCAAGCTGTTTTAAAAGGCTGAAATCATATGGCTTAGCAATTTATCTTTTTTTTAGTGGAAAAAAGAGAGATGATTGTAAATGTTCAAATTAAAACTCATAAACATCTCTGAGTATAAAAAAGAAAATGGAAGAAAAACTCAGTTGAAATAATTTTACACTGCTCTGCAATATGTACAGTCAAGCTGGCATAAAAAGCATTAAAACAAAAATAAAACTAAAAAAGCCTTGTTAGTTCAGGTCCAATCTGAAGTATTTTGTTTTAATAGTAGTTATAAAACGTGGAAATTAAAGCATGGATGGAAATACTGACACCACTTTAAGTTTAATGATGTCAGGGCACTGCTTAAACAATACAGTTAATGCAGTAAACCTGGCAAATCCCCTTAACTGCAGGGAGGTCTTCCTTATTTGGTGAACTCTCAATATTGTGTAAGATGTTTTAAATGACTGCATCTCTTTCCAATTCAGAAGTTATTGCTGTGCATTTAGTTTTCATAATGTTGACTTTAGCATTCTTCAATGCTCTCTGCATATGTTTGATTTATAGACATTTTAAGGCTGCAGTGAAGTGACACAAATTGGAGGTTGGGGGATGGTGGAATCTTACAGAAAGACAAAGAAACTAACTTTTGTCTCAGAGTCTTGGATCTTTGCTTTTACCCTCTTGTTTTATTTGCTTTCACTTCTCTGAGTGAATATTAACATTCAACAATGTGTCTGTTTTTTAGGTATGCCAAAGAGTTTCTTGTTGGTTTTGGTTTTTACTGTCATGATAACATTAAATGGCCATAACTGGAATGAAAGCATGTTCTGTGGGAGAACATCCCCAGATGTTTTGGAGCCCAAACTAGGGATGGGACAAAAAATCACTTTTGTAAGAAATATGATATGTTGGGCATAGGATTGGGATGCAGGAAGCTTCTGAGTGCTGCAAACAAGTTTTGCATTGCACACTCAGCTGGGACTGTGAGAAGTTCTGGAGAGTGGTCAACAACTCCCATCAATACAATTTGGATGAGTGTTCCATACCCGTGTTCCTACATAAGTGTATGTATGTGACTTATTCTCATATTTAATGCAAAGCACACACGTTTGTCTTTATGGGATCAAGGCTGGAAGTATCTTGAAGGGCAGGACATGTACTAGAGGGGAATGTTATAAACTAGGCTTCATCATTCATTCTCAGTGAGTTGTGTTTATAGGTTAAAGTATGGATACTAGTAAAAGTTGATCATTACAGACTTTGCTGTTGCTGTGAAATATAAATGATTGAAGGAATCACTTGGAAGCTATTAGTTTTCCAGATCTGTAGTATAGTTTGCAGAAGTGATGAGGTATTGATGGCTGACAGGCTTGGAATGTAATGGACCAGCAGCGTTAGTTTGGTACAAGGCCTATGTAGGAAATAGCTTACCAGGAGTCCCTTTTATTTTATTTCTGGTGGTTGATAACAACCTGTTGGTAAAGTGTATCTGGGACAGTAATGCATAATAGAATTAACTTGCAGGAATACAGTTCCCAGACTATGTAGGGCATTTTCACTTCTTCCTTTCAAACGTGAGGATGATGGTGAGATAGGAATAGCATCAGTTTTTTGATGTGCTTTACAGCAGTCCAGGGAGGGCTTGTAATCAAGACCATCATTCCTAATGTGCATGTGAGAGCCAGCCTGGTGAAGGAGAGAAGGGAGTTGTGCTGAATTGATGGTGCCTTATTGCTGCTGTTCTCTTAACAGTTGTTTGTAGGTCTGGAGGTAAGTCATTGCTTAAAAACAAGGGCAATTAGTGAGCCACAACTTGCTTAGGAGGGTAGGCAATACAATGAGCTTGAGAAAAAGCAGTAGGGTATGACTTGTATTGTCTCTGGTTGTATTCTCTGGACAACAGTTGAGACAGAAAAAGTTTAGCTGAGGTCTATACCAATGAGAGAAGTGAAGAAACAATATCTCCATTATTTAAGAAAGATACATATTTTAATAAAATATTAGACTAAAGCAGACTTTTTTCCAAAGGAAAAAGAGCTGAATATAGCATGAATGAGGTTGTGACCTCCCTGCCACTTCGGAAAGGAAATTAGCAGCCATTTGCTGTATGAAGACTGTTACTCAGCAGTTTGGCAAGGTTAATGGTGTGTGTTCTGAACATGCAATGCCAAAGCTTAATGTAAGAGATTTCTTTGTTTTCAGGTGTCTTAGAGCTTGGTCACACCAGGAGGAGTTTTAAAGAAATCAATACCCACAGCTGGTGGTGTGTTTTTGGCTGACATATTCATTCTAAAGTTAAAACAATAGAGTAGGAAAAGTGTAGTAGTGTTACATTGCTTGAAGATTTGTAAGACCAGTTTTTTAAAAGAAAAAATAGAACAAAAAAAAAAAATGAAAACAAAGCATCTTTGTACTCTATAACCTATGTTGTAGTCTTCAGCACAGAATGAGTAATGCTATGGCATAAAACCTGATTAAGTTGGGGCAGTCTGTCTTTCAAGCAACATTTTATGGGTCAGATCAGGATCCATTTATTGCCTATACTCAAAGTTATTGCCATGGCATCATTAAGCACTATGCATGCTGTGGTGTACTGTAAATAGGCATAATTGTTGTTCTAGCCAGAAGGCTGGTCTGCTTCCAATTCTCAGTGTGCTGGAGAGATAGTAGGATTAAAAAGAGCTTTTAGACCCTAGGAAGTTGAAAGAGTGCTTTCTGGAAATTCTTTTATGCATTATTGTATTTCCAGGCCAAATAAAGGATTTATATTGCTTCTTTGAGGACATTTGCAAAAGAAGACAAATATGTCTGTTTGGTTTGGTCTGAAACAGTGTACCTGTGAACCTTTTGACCTGTCAGTTGGAAAGCAGACTTTTTAAGCTACATCAAGCTACAGTGACAGCTCTTTTAGAACATAATCCTGGAAGCTCTATGGCTGATAATATAGCATTTCTTTAATATGTAACAAAACACTTATTTTCTTTGTGTTCCTCTGACATATTTAATTTTATTCTTTATATCAATACTCAGTTTATAAACAATAGCTTGCTGTTTGCAACTGGTATTTTTAAGTGGCTTTATGCTAAACAAGAAGCAAGATAGCACCACTATAACTGTTTTGCAGTGTATAAGAAGAAAATACAGGAAGGTGGTAATAAATTAACCCACTTTCTTGTGCTCTGCTCCTTCCAGAGTTTGACCAACCACCAAAACACATTCACGGTTGCGTCAAGTTTGTCAACAGATGCAGTTACATCAGTGTCTCTGCATGTATTCCTTCTGTTCAATTTGGGAATACATTTTTATGGTTGAAATGTGTCTGACCAAGTTGCTGAAATATAAAAAGAGGCATTAACTCCAACAAATTTCTTTGTTCAAAAGCAGTTTCTTCTTTCACCTTTCAGTTTTTGGGGTTTTTTGGCTTTTTTTCCTTTCTCCCATAAAAAACCTTAGGAAGGTAACTTGTGTTTGATTCCAACATGGTCACTGGTGGGCAATGTGTAACTCTGGTGAGCTATAGCAATATAGGCCATGTAAGTGTGCTTGTAAGTGAGAAGGATTTTGTTATGTGCTAAAGTGCTATTGATATTTAACATATTAGTTTGGTTTCCTGCAAGCAACATTAGGCATACAGGATATGCATAACAGCTTTCTCTGTTTCATTTATGTTTCCCATTACATTGTGTGTGTTTCAAACCAGTACATTAAGGAAAAAATTTTGGATTGTGACTTCAACTATAACTGTTAACTGTGCTAATGGAATACTAAAAATAGTTCATATGTGTGAGATTAGATCCAAAATCATTGCTCTTTCCTGTACTTAAGCTTCCTGTGTGGTCATTTTTGTGTGCCTACACACTTGTGTGGTTAAGGGCCCGAAGCTACATATTGCAAATACATATGAGAATTAGTTTAGATTTATAATTTTCCTTACTGGGGTTGTGTGATGAAATTTTAACTGTAACCTGCAGTGTTTGCTGCATTAAGTTAGGATTTACCTGACTGTATATGCTTTGGTGTGCAATTTTTAAATAAAACCACATTTTTTTTGTCCTTTTCCAAAAGTGCACTGACTGAACTGTTACAGAAGAGTTCACTGCAAGGAGTTTTCTGAACTCCATATAAACTAAACAAAATAATGACTTAGACTTTTAAAAATGTTCTCATGATTTTTTTTTGTTTTATGGCTTTTGTTTGAAACAAAAGTTGAAAAGACATTTTTCCAATGCAAATGGGAATTTAAGCAGAAAGAAAGTTGTTTTGTTTTGGTTTTGTGGTTTTGTTTTGATTTTTAAAATTTAGATTTTAATTCATCTGTCTAAGGAGCTTAACCGTTTCAAGAAAAAAAATAATCGAACAACCTCAGTAGTAGATAAAAAGAATGTTTATCATCTACTTGCCCATATAAAACAGCTTTTATGAAAAATGGGCAATTAAAGAGCTTTCCAGCTAGGGGTTTGTATTCTTGTGAGTAAAAATCGTCACTTATGTTCCACTCTTTGGGAGAAGCCAAGCTGAAATGCTTTGCTAATGTGGCTGCTCTTCTTTGGTAGCTTGAATGAGCTGATTCAGATATGTCAGGCACTGCTCTGGGTACTCAACACTGGTAGTTGCTAACCCTTTTATAAGAGGTTTGAGTGGTACTTGATGATATCAACTGTAATGATAATCATTGCAGTTACTACTGTGCCTGGAGTAGCTTTAGTAAGCTTACTGTTGCTGTCATGGTTGTGTAGGTAGGAAATCTTGGAGGAAGAAAAATATTTTTTCTCAAATTAAGGTAATAGGGAGAAAATTCTGTAGGAAGTCAAGGAAGATCTCGCTGTTCTACATAATATCATGATTTTCCAGAAACCTTTATCCATCTTGAAGAATAACTAACAAGCAAGTAATTCTATTAATTCAAGTTTGCTAGCCTATTTACCCAAAGGCAAAGACTAATGATTTCCTAAATGATTTAATTCATAAAGTTATTAAATGGATAATTTTACACAAATACTGAAGAAGGAGTTCGTTGTCTTTCTTGTGCTATAACTCATGAATGGGAAAGGACAGCGTAAAAGTTGCAAGCTGTCAAGAAGAAATGCTACTGCTGAGTCCATTCCTATTCAGCCAGACAGGTTTTACTGACTGAAATTTTTTTATGGTCTCATGGTACTAATGTAGCTGTGACCAACTGAGAGGAGTAAAATTATTTGGAGAAGATAAAGTGTGGTGTTAGATAACTGAATGTAGCTGAAGTAAGCACAGAGGCTTTCGGAAGTGTCTCAGCAGGCCTCAGTGGAAGATGTGTTTCTTGACAGTAACAGCAGCATGATGATCCCTCTTTAATTTGTGATTTGCTCTCTCAAATGTTTGCCCCTTGTATAGCAACCCACATGGGAAGTCTTACATGTGTTACAAAGCTTGACAGAGGTGCCTAAATACTGCAGTAACGAGAATAAATGGATAAATAGAATCAATTGTCACCTGAAATAGTCACCGAAATTCAGAGGATGAATCTTTTAAATGGAGAGGAAAAAAAAAAAGTAATATCTTCAATAAAATTGAATCCAGGTTAAGAAAAAACATTGAAGCTTGAGACGGTCACCAAATCTTCTTCCTAATCGGTTGCTTGCTGTCAAGTGTCTTCCCTTGTGTAATTTTATATATTAGCTCTCCAATTACCATATAATCTTCCAAGGTCAACCAGCCCTCAAAACAAAATGTTCAAGGGAAAGCCAAAGAAAATAAATGTTTCTCCCAAGGAGTATAATTCCCCTTTTGACAGATTTTCTTGCCTGATATTGCTGCCAGACACAAGCAGATTTTCCAGGACTTACAGATGTTGAACACAGGCTCTTGCTGGACATATCGTATGGTGCAGGTGTGCCTTGCTTTAGGAAACTGCCCTCCAGTTGTGTCTGCTTGGGGAGGGTGTGATGGTGTGACAGAGTTGCTGATCCACAGCTATAAAGTTCAGTCTCAAAATGCAGGAGAGGGGAATGTGTAGGGACTGTGTTTGTTCCAGCAGAATATGGTCAGGCTGCGGTGAAAACAAGCTATACTTCTGTTATAACTACACACACATTCACAGATCTAATAGCAGGATGGGAAATGCCCCCGTAAGAATGAGGCACGTGAGAGCAAAATTGTGATCTGTACAGTTGTGTTCATGCCTTTTCTGCCTTGCTAGGACAAAGACATACAAACCCCTCTGAGACATTTCTGTTTTAATGTCTGTAAATGGTTAACTAACAAGATATAGTTGTTCCATTTCTGGGTAATACATTAGGCTTTGATCCCTGCAGAATCATAATCAAGAAATTTGTCAGAAGAAGAACCTTTTGACTTTGTTGTTATAAGAGGCAAAGGCAATAGGTTTTTAGAAGCATTTCTTGCTGAAAAGTAGCTAGCAGGAAAGGGCTTTAGTTATTCTCTCATTTTAAAAGTTAATAGCTTATGAGTAGAGGATATAAATAGTCATAGCTGTAGCAAAGAGAAAGGATTCATGATAAGATCAAGCTCTATAATGTAGACTTCTGTTCACTGGACTACAAGTAATTCTTCTAGAACAAATAAGTTTAGTTTTTTTTTTAATTATTTCTGTGCACAAGTGCAGTTTGAATCATTTACCATTTCTTTTGCTCGCTCTAGGCATTTTTCTCTACTGTGCAAAATCTTGTCTAAAACAAGAAGCTGCTTTTATCAGTGGCGGATGGTTTTTAACTTTAGACATACTTTTGTGGTGATTTAATAGAATTTAAGACGCAATTGATGATTTGTAAAAAAACCAGGTCCCAGGGTTATGCAGTTACCTTAAATTTATTTACAGTAATGTTAAGTCCTTGTTTTTTCTTTTATCTCAGAGGCTACCTCTTTCACTGGAACTTTCTGGTCAATGATCAGCCAAAAGTCAGTGTTTGCAGATGAACTTCAACTCAATATAAAAAGGAACATTTATTTACTGTAAAATCGTGCTGAAACAGATATTCATGTAGGCGAGTTGTGTTGCCAGAGTCCAGCAAGTATCATACTAGTCCGAAGCTTATGTCTTTAAAAACAAATTCACAGATATTGATTATATTGAAAATATCAAAATAGCTTAAAATAGATATTTTGGTCAATTAACAGCTTCAGTTGGGGAAGTTGACTTTTTTTTTTGAGTGAAGTTTTTTTAATGAAAGTTCTCACTTAACTTTGGAGATAGCTTGCCAGAAGAAGTAGCTGAGACCAATATTATTCAATGACTGGAAAGCAGATAATGAGCATGTTGTAAAGTTCTGCAAGCTGCTAGAGAAGCACAGTAAAATAATCTAAGGTATTTTGCTGGAGCTTGATAATTTCACCTTTATGATTCTGTTAAAGATGGAATGGACAACCTGAAATAGGAGCAAGTGAGGTGGGCTTTTCCTTCTGAATCATATGCACTGTTTAAATCCCTACCAAAGACATCAATTTCTTTACCTCTGTGATAGAGCCATGTTACTGTAAAAACAACTTTAAACTTTGCAGAGCAGTCCATGAGAGAAAGACCTAAATGCTCACAGAAGTGTAAGGAATCTGCCTCAGTAGCAGAGTTGGTAATGAACGTAACAGCAAAACATGATGGAACACTGTGTTGTTTGGTGTAGTCATTATTCAGATGAAGTCTTAAATATTATACCTTAATACCTTTTTCTGGTAGTGCTTTCTTACTGATTCATAAGCTAACATATTCCCTGCTGCGAAGCTGATTCTGCATTGGTTATGTAGAATAATCTTCATTCTTGTGACTAGTAAATGCTGTTTAAATTATGGAATTGCACCTCAATTTACAACTTATTTCTGTAGTGCCTATATATATATTTTTTTTTTATGATTTCACATCTAAGTTCTAACTTAAGAGGTAAATTATCAAGGAATCATATAAATGTGAATACTTCAGCATCGGCGTATCATTCAACAACTCAGTTAATATTTACTCCTGAAACTTCATGCATTTTTAAGGTTTACTGTAAAATGGTTATCCCCGTGGAATGTTGCCTCCCAGGCACCTATAGGACAGTGATTCATTGAATCTTTATGTCAATATTAAGATAAACACATTCCTTATTTTATTATGAAAAACCTTCAGTTAACCACTTTTTAAACATTTTACCTACCTTTCTTAAAAAGCACACATAGATTAAAATGAAATGTGATCTCAGTAGTGGTAGTACACATGGAGCTGTACAATATGCACAAAATTGCATCATTCCCTTGGTACCGAGCTCTGAGTATCTTTAGAACTGAAATGGAAAAGACAGCACCAGGGTACATTAGTAAATACAGAGATGAGATGAGCGCAGGCTTTCTATTTTCTGCAGGTTGTTTTTTTTTTTTTTCCTGGAAAGTATTAAGAAAAGCCTATTTCAAATAAATAGTGGCTTGAGCTGCAAGACCAGAGAGTTTCAAGATTTTACTAAAACACAGATGTGAGTCATCTTAATCATTTCCCTCATTCTCTAGAGTTGAAGACTCTTGGGGTAAACACAAGGAGCTAACAATAAACACATCTCAAAATGCCTTGAAGTAGTTCAGTCTTCATATCTTCTGCCACATAAAACATGTTTACTGAGACAGTGATGATGTTGTGCTGCTCTAATGTTGGCAAAATACAATGATCGTAGGCTAACTTCAGAACCTGCTTTTGTCCTACTTATACTTCATCCTCATCAGGGTGCTGTTGTCTCTCTTGGCAAACACAGTGACTTCTAACCCTGCAAGAACCCCCAGGCTGCTCCAACCTGTCCTGTGGGATGTGGAAGCATGAGCCACAAGCAAGGTAGGGCACAAGTACATTCGGGAGTTTGCAAAAACATCAGTGGAAAGACTTCTGTCCTGTAATAGAGATAAATCTCACAATGAAAACAGATGAGCTTGGTTTTTTAAATTGTTTTTCCTTCCAGACCATGACTCTTTCTGAAGTCTGTTCATGCAGGACCTTTGTTACCAAATCACCCTGAATTGTGGACAAGTGAGAAGCTTGCTCATGGAAAGAGAGGAGCAGGTCTCCTGTCACAGCAACAGCTCAGATAATATGTTAGATGCCGTTGCTTAGCCCAATATGCTGGGCTAAGGCATATTTCTGGAGGTGAAGTGGTCTGTGGTCTGTATTCTGTGGTACAAGTCTTAACCAATGGCAATTTCCTCCAGTGAACAGAGGACACTGAAAGGTTGTTATCTGGAGGATATCCTGATCACTGTAAAACCTGAGAGTCCCTTGAAGAGGAGTGTCTCATTTTCAGTTCATCATTTAAAGGCCTGAGAATTTTTTTGATTAACCAAGTAATGCTTTCTAATCAGTTCTTCCAATTTAGACTTTCTGGTATTCATCTGTAGGTGAATCAGCTCCAGTGTTATTTAGGTCCAGGAGAAAGCCTGTAATGTGTGCAACATACAGTAGCAAATGATTTTAGGTAAACTATCTGGTATACTTTGCACTCTTTTTAGCATGGTTATGTCCTAAAATTGCACATTGACTCTTAGTTACTGAGAGAAAACATATTAAGCCAAATGGGAAGCTGGAAGACCAGCTTATGCACGTGGATAGATCTCCAGAAACCCTGCTAGATAGATGTGACTTGTAAGTTATATTACAGTAACTAAACAACTCCCCTTAAAAACTCAGTCACCTAGTGGAATAAGGGCACTTTCCATAATTTCAGAGAGTAAGCCCTCATTTTACTTGTTATTTTATCCTTCTGGGCAGATGATAGCATCTTTAGAAGCGGTTCTGAATGAGGTGGGGTAAAGCACTTCATTGCTGAATCCTGCACTAGTGTATCATGTTTTTATGTGCTTACAATCGAGAAGCAAGAGTCATCCTTAAGCAAACATTCAAAAATGAATTGATATGCCATTGTCCTATGCTCCTTCAGAGACTCTGCCATTTTCCTTGAAAGCTGTAATGCCATTAATTTTTAAAGAGCTAAATATCACACATAAGTAAAGCTTATATTAACTGCCAGAGTATTATAATTAGGTACTCTACATTTTTACATGTGTGAAAAAACACATATGTAAACCTAAATGTAATAAATTAAAATTTTATTTAATTTTTGAAGATTTTTAACAGATGTTAGTATTTTCTGTTAGCTAGACTCACTCTTAATATAGCTTTAAAATGATGTCATAATGTTTCATTTTTGTGATTTGCTTTAAAGAGATTAAAACATGCGTCAGTCTCTTTTCAAAATAATCATATTCCTATGAAGTGATCCCAGTTTGATATCAAAGGAAAAAAGTACTTTAAATCAGTCTTTTTGTTTCGAACTTGAAACGTGACTTGTACTTGTCCTACACAGCCTGTGAAAAAACGCCAATTAAATGCGATACTCGGGAGGGCTCATGAATTTATTTCCAGTGTATTCTAAGTACTTTACAAAAAAAAATCAATGCACTACAGTCAACAAAACAGGATTTGCTATGCTGTATTGAAGGTTCTTCATAAGTAACAGAAGAAAAATTAAGATTTTTTAAGAGATCTCTGACTTCAAGAAAGAGCTTTTGGTGTTAGTGCAAATGCATAAGTCCTACGAATTCAAAGCAAGAAAAATAAGTTGAAATATGAGATATTTGAATGTGAAACGTTGTCAGCCTCAAGCCTTTAGAAACTAAAAGTATTTAGGAATTATTTTCACAATATAGCAGAGAAGATAATTTTTTTGGGGAGTCCCAGTGATTCCTGGCTTGTACAGGGTTTCTGAATGGACAAAGGAAACAGAAACTTTTAAAATAGATATTTGGAAGCACTTTTGGACATTCTAAAACTTGAAGGAGACTCTGGGACCTAAGCAAGTCCATACAAATGACCTGTTGATGTCCACTGATGTGGCTGTCAGATCTGCTGAGCAGGCAGGTGAGTGGCACCTCTGCCTCCTCACTTGACCCAAGTTCTCCTTTGGGTTAGAACAGAAGGAACAGCTGGTAAGAACTACCAGCTGAGACAGCATGGCAAAAGTGTGTCATGATTACCTTTGTTTCAAGAGGGTCACTAGTTTTAACCTTAAATTATGCCTCCCCCCAAAGGCTTTGCAAGTAGGTAGGTTATGTCTTTATGTTTCTCATAGAATCATTCTGGTTGGAAAAGACCTTTAAGATGAAGTCCAACCACTAACCTCACACTGTTAAGCTGATCACTGGGCCATGTCCCTCTTCACCTCATCTACACAGATTTTTAAATATCTCCAGGGATGGTGACGCCACCACCTCCCTGGGCAGCCTGTGCCGGTATCTAGCAACCCTCTCAGTGAAAAAGTTCTTCCTAATACTCATTGTAAACCTCCCCTGGTGCAATTTGAGGCCCTTTCCTCTTGTCCTAGCACTTATTATTTGGGAGAAGAGATTGACTTCTACCTCACTATGATCTCTTTTCAGATAGTTGTAGTGATCATGTCTCCCCTTAGCCTCCTCTTCTCTAGGCTAAACAACCCCAGCTGCCTCAGTTTCTCCTCATAAGACTTGTTCTGTAGACCTTTCACCAGCAATGTTGCCCATCTCTGGACACATTCCAGCACCTCAATGTCTTTCCCATAGTGAGCAGCCCAAAATTGAACATAGTATTTGAAGTGTGGCCTTAATTGCCTGGCCCTGCTAGTCACACTATTTCTGATACAAGTCAGGATGCCATTGGCCTACTTGGCCACCTGAACATGCTGATGCCTCATATTCTGCCTGGTCCTTTCCCTCCGAGTGGGTTTACAGCCATGATAATCCAAGCCTGTAGCGTTGCATGGGGTTGATGTGGCCCAAGTGTGGGACTCGGCACTTGGCCTTGTTGAAACTCACACAGTTACCCTCAGCCCATTTCTTCAGCCTGAACAGGTCCCTTTGAAGAGCCTTCCTGTCCTCAAGCTGATCTACACTCCCACACAGCTTTGTGTCATCTGCAAACATGGTTTATTCTCCAGCATCTCATTGTAGGTGTGCCACCCTAGTTTGAGTCCTGGTTTTAAAACAAATGCCTTTAAAGATTGAGCCATTTGGCTCCAGGGAAGTGGTGCTGGAGTTCTAGCCATGTTGTACATGTGCAAGCAAACTCTTCAACTCTCTTGGCTGCAATGTGTTTCTATAGGTGCAGCTAGTTCCAATGAGCCCTGCGCTCTTTGGGGATGTAAAAAAACTGTGCTTCTTTAACTGTTGATTCTTTAACTTGACCCTCTCCCATTGTAGTGCATTACAAAGCATGAAATATCTTTAGATCTTACGAGATCCTTTAATCTCACTACTTACCACCAGTAAGAATAAGATGACATGTACAGGTGTACCCAGCTTTGTTTTATAAATTAAAGGGCTGAGCAGATAATAAACATGAATATGCAATTTTGCTAAAATAAGCTTTCTTGTGATCAGTTTGTTTTCCTTCATGTGCTGTCAGTCAGTTATTTGGCCACTGTTCTCACTAATGCTGGTATAAAAACTCACACTTCAGTGAGAAAAAAAGAACAGAATTACTTTGTAGCAAGTAATTTTGTGTTTAATTACTAAGTACCAAGGGGATTTTGGATGTGAAAGTAGGATTCCTGTGGGAATTAACATTATTATTGTGGCAATAGACTGGTGTCATCTGCTATTGGTTCCTGATAAGGAACTCTTCCTGCAAATTTTTTGCATCGGTTTGCTAAAGTAGATTTTGAGTTGATAAAATAAATGTCTTAAATTTCCATTTAGAGTTGATCTCTTTTATCCACAATATGATAAAAAAATTAAAGCAAATTTCCAATTTGTGACACTATATTTAAGAAAAAAACACATCTTCCAAAGTCCTAATTTAACATGCACCTTGCCACAGACATCAAAGAAAAGTGTAGGTAAGCAATTTTCCATAGTGAACGTGCTTTTTAAGGTACTTGTTTGTTTGTTTTAGTTGTAGTTAACTACATATCAGTTGCGAATATTTGCCATGAAATTTTAATGAAGTTTACTTGGATTTAGTTTTCATTACCATTGCAAAACTAGGAACAAATGAATAGACAGGCATAAAAAGATCATGAACTGTATTGTATGTAGCAGGGATTACTTCCAAGGCTTCTAGCTCCATTAGATTTGTGAGCTGGTCTGCTTATGGTTTTGTAAGTGCTGGAACTTAAGACTGTTTTAAAAAGATCTCATGATTTTCTGCAGTCAAATGGTTATAGTAATAACCAGCAATCTTTATTAATATGAAAAGTCTTCCTGCAGATTACTTTTAAAATTTTGTGTCTCATTGTCTCATCAGGAAAGGCTGTGGGAACTGGGGCTGTTTAGTCTATAGAACACTGAGGGGCATCTCATTAATATTTACAAATATCTAAAAGATGGATGTCAGGATGTTGAGGTACCTCTTTTTTTCTATGGTATCTAGCAATAGGACACGGGGCAATGGGATGAAGCTGGAACACAAAAAGTTCCATTTAAACATAAGAAAAAACTACTTCACTGTTCAGGTGAAGGAGCCCTGAAACGGTCTGCCCAGGGAGGATGTGGCGTCTCCTTCTCTTGCCTGGACACGTTCCTGATCTAGGTGGTCTGGCTTCTGCAGGGGAATTGGATCTCTAAAGGTCCCTTCCAACCCCTTACCATTCCATGGTTCTATGATTCTGTGAAATGAAATCTAAATGTTCAAGAAATTTGAGATGGAAGCAAGAGGGGGAAAATCTGAGAGGCTGCAGCCTTCATGACTCAGTCAACCATCCCAAGTCTTGCTGGAAAGTAGTGATATAAGAGTTATAAAACTAATAATCATGTGTCTTGAGTAAAGCTCAGGCTTTAAGTTAACTTAAGAAATAATTTTTAATTTTAGAGGGACAGGTTTCTATAGATTTTTTTCCTTGCAGCTTTACCACTGTGCTCCTTAGGGTAACTCACATTTTTTTCTCTGCTTCTGTTTCTGTTTTGACTTTAATATAAGTCTAGAAATAAACTTTTATGAGCAGTTCTTGTGTGAAAAGGATTAAATGGATAAATAAATACTTCTGTTTAAAGCAATCATCAGGCAGGATTCACCATAGTTGTCACTTATAAGATCTTTTTTCCCCAAGATCTTATTAGAGTAATTGCAATGAGTCTCTATTTTCTGTGTATTTGTTCCCAGATTAGTTTTCCTCATAGAAATGTTATTTGCATTACAGAGATTGCTTCAAAAAAGCTTTGGATTCCTAATTTATAGTTCAATACATGGACCTTACAACAGACACACCTGAATGTCTCCTTCTGTCCTTCTGCAACATCATCATCCAGTTGACGCATAGGATTACTGAGAGAGTTTCCAAGGGAAATAGACTATGATACCAGAAATTGGAACAAGTGAGCATACACTGTGGAAATTAAGAGGTTACTTGAAATCCAAGGCAGTAGCATATTTCCTTATAGTAGGTCTGTTTAACTTTGTAATGGGAAGTCAAATGAGAATTTTTACAGCTGGCTTTGAACCTCTAAGCTTCTGTCTTTCATACTGTTTAAATCTTCTTGGCTGTGACTGGAAACCTGCTGTACTGGATTTAGTCTTACTGACTTTCACAGCTGTGGTTTAAAGTGTTCAAGATGAGAATTTCATTACAGAGCATTTAATATCATTAATTCTTAAAAAGAATGCTAATAGTGATAGGAAAATAAAATAAGTATACCTGTAGTGAATAGATGAAGTACAGACATTGTGAATTGAATTGGTTGAAAAGCAGAACAGGGGCAAGATTGTAAAAGCAGTTTGAATACATATATACATACTTGACTTTCTAGTGATTTGATGTGGTTGTGGTTGTTTTCCTTCTATAAACATTTCTGCTTTTCAATTGACATTAATGTTAATGGCATGCAAATTCTGAAATCACATATGTGATTACCAGAGCTGAATTTCAAATACCAAGTATCCTACCGGTAGGAAAAAAGCATTGCCAAATGTCAAAAACTTTTTTAGGTGCTGATAAAATTATATTCCAGGTCCTAGACCCAAAGATTTTGCTTATTTCAATACGTTCTAGTTCTCAAGACATTTTTATTCTTGTCCAAACAAGCATAACTGGGCATACACTACAAAGAAGTTTCCCCTCTATTTTGACCTGCCGTTACTCCATTTATTTATTTATTAGCATGGCATCTTTTACAATAGAAAGGAAGGAGATGTTCACTTCTCTATGAAGGTAAAGATCAAATAAAGCTGTGTTAATTTACAGGGATCCATGATTTTGCCTCACTTCACATGAACCTTGAGCTTACATTGTGAAGGTACTGAGCTCTTTATAGAGTTTGATCTGAAGCCCATTATGGTTGATGAAAGACTCTCCTTGACTTTTTGAGCACTGGCTCAGTACTTTGAGCTATTTCTGTTTCCTGAGGTCCGTTTTCTTTACCTAATTATTTAGTGACTTCACAAAGAACTGCATTACCTTTTTTGAGGAATGTGCTAAATTAATGAAAATAACATTCTGGCACTTTTCTAAGCTTTTTAAAACATATTAATCTCAGAAGTACCATGAGGTATAATGAAATTGTTATTAAAACCTCTCTTTAAATGTGAGAAGGAATGTATTATAGCTGTTTGAAAGGCTATGTGCAACATTTGTTACATGGTCAGAATGTGTTTCTTTGACTTCAGTTACTTGGTTGTTTTACTGTAATTTTATGCAAAGGTTAAATGTAGTATGCACCGTTCTAAAATAATGATATGCATATTTGGGAATACACTCACATAGCCCTTAGCATTAGTGAAATAATCACAAAGAATTCACAGTGCTGAGCAAATCTCAATACTAAGTTCTTTCTCATGTATGTGTGTAACTGCGGAAGGCCTGTCAAACGGTGTATTTGCTAGGTAAAAACTCTGTAGGTAAAACCAACACCATAAAGTACAAGCATTTGTGTAAACCACATTTTGTACCTTATTAAAAGGTCTTTGGACCTTAATATGTACAAATCTGTTGAGTACTTGTTACAGCATCCATGCTTTTACCGTTAATACTATTTTTGAAGGGATAAGGTGCAATTATCTCCAAGGACCTTTTAACCTCAATGAAATGATTCCTCTGCTTCCCACTCACTCACGTGTTTGGCCACGCACAACCCTGGATAAAATTATGATGTACTAGTAGCTTCCTTTGGAACAAGACTAAATTTAAGACATAGATAATACGTCTAAGACAGTCAAATATATGAAAAATAAAACACCTCTCACTCCTTTGCTTTAATGCAGCCTGGGAGATGACATCTAACTTCACTTCCTGAAGGTAGCAGGAGTGAGCCTGGAATGCACATTTTCTTCAACCCTTTGTGTGTGTAGTACAAACACTGGTAGGACTTCAGAGCTATTGCCACTATTTTTATTTTCCCTTCTCCTTGGCATACACAGCAGATGATCGCCTTGATTGGCTTCAATGATTTGGAAGTTGTTAGGATGAACATGAGATATCATACACCTCTCAACTGGGAGGAATTTTTTTGTGACCACGGACTGCTGCAAAGCTAAACTGAATGCTGTTACAGCTGGATCTTCAAAAGCAAACATCTTTGAAGAACCTTTACTACTTCACCGAGGTATTTGTAAAAAGATTTCTCAAACCTTTTCAAGGAAGATCTGAGGAGAAACCTAAACACTGACCCAACACTTTTTATTTACATTTTAATTCTTCTAACACGATTTGATGGCTTAATATTTTATAAGCAGCAGCACTTAGAATTTCCTGATCTGGGCCTGTTGGTACTGTGTATGTTGGCCAATTACACTGTGCAATGAAATGAAATGTAATGTAAGCAGGGCTGATGGATCAGCTCAGAGATCTGTCAAACCTATTGAGGCTGGGGGAGGAGGACAATAAATCATGATGCTTAGAAGCTTTCATATCAGGAGCATATTATAGACATTATCAGATGCCCATCAAAAAACTATAGTCATAAAAAACGTGACTTGAGAAAGCTGATATGCTTGAAAAACTAGCAGCAGTGCAAATCAGAGTACTGGTGCCTTGGGAAGGTTTTTGTGAGCTTGTTTTTGTTGCTGGTGAGAAAGCATAATTCTAGAATGACAGTGCAAATTACAATAAGTTTGGTAATTATTTGTCCACACTGGCTCTGTCTCAAGATGATAGGCTAGAATGTTTTCAAAACTATCTAATTATATCACTTCTCTCCTAGAGGGACAAAGCACTATTTAACATAGCAACTTGAGCTATATTTTTCCTCTGTTAACTCCTGTTCATGCTTTCAGATAAAAGGAATGTTAGTTGTCAAATGATGTCTGTAGGAGCAGAAAGACAATGATTAACAATCAGATCTGGTAAAGTACTCAGCACCTTCTTTGTTGTTTATTGTATCAGCATGTTTGTGGACATCTGGCACCTTCTTTTGACTTGAACTTGAAACCTTATACAATTGGTTTGTGGTAGAGTAATAGTCTTTTGAATTGAATGTGAAATAAAGAGTTCAGTAAGAAATACTGAGGTTCTTTGGACTGTCGTCTTCTCTTGCTTGAGTTTTGTTTGATTTATAAATACTGGTCATCTGCTAGTACAGCAAATCACAACAGAATCTTTAAATTTATTTTCCTCTAGAATATGTCTACATCCTAGCATATCTATGTTATTTACTTTCACTAGAAATATGTTAATGGATCAAGATGCACAGTGTTCTCCTTGGGATGGATAAATATATTTCATCATTCCAAAGTCACATAGCAAACTAGTAGCAGCGTAAGTTCCATGCTTTTTTCTGCATTTTTGACTGCTAAAATTTCAGTGCTAAAGCATTTGTAGAAAATGTTGTTTTCTGTATGAAATATTATAGATTTGGTATTTGTTACAAGATTAGCTAGAGTAACCTCGTGATTTATGCATTGCATCTGGGAGCCAAGTTCTGGGAAGATTGAGGTTAAAAACAGGGCAACAATAATGAAAAAATTCAGGTAATATGGCCATGGAAAATGTTGTATAAAAATTCAATAAGAGATGATAAAATGAATTTAGAAGATGGTTGGATTTGATTTTATAACCAGAGAAAAAAAGAAACTTCAGAAGAACAAGTATCTCCCTTCTGCTTGGTCATAATTTCTGTTATGTTTTTTTCATGTTAAAGGATATCTCATATCATACAGTGAGTTTTGCACTAACTGTGATGAATTTCACTTTGTGGTTAGGGTCAGGGCTACCAGCCATCTCCAGCCTATCCATGGGCTCCAGTTCAGCTCATGCTGTTGGATGACATAATAATTCCATCTTAAAACTAGCCATGTTGAACCAAAGCACCTTGACAATGTGCTTATAGAAGTGCACCAACTTTTGGTGGCTTTTGTTAGCATATTTCTTTGGTTTGGAGTTTATGCAGTCCTGATATTTGCTTTGGGGGGAGAAGCTATAAATCAGAGGATAGGAGAGAAGCTGCAGAGCTAAGGATGTCCCATTTCAAGGTACTGATGTCATTTTGAAGCATTAGCTCACATTATGTGTGCATTTGAGTTATTTGCAGAGACCGATATTGCCCTGCTCAGTTGTGAGAAGCAGAAAGCAGCTGTGATGAGGCACTGAAAGCAGAACTTCATGCGAAGATATTCCTGCTGATGTAGAGTAACAAGTTGAGCTGTCCTTGGGTCTGGGGTTTTTTTGTTTGTTTTCAAATTCAGCTTACTGACAGAAAAGGAGGAATGAAATAATACCTTAAGTAAAAAATCCCACAAGTTTGATGATTAACAGTCAATAGAAAGCCTTTGGCAAATATGTAGAAGTGTTGCTTGTTTTAATTCTAGGGGGAGTTGTTCACATTTGACAAGATATTGTGATGGGAAGCCCACGATTTTTAAAAATAAAACAAAAAACATTCAAATAGGAGCATATTATGAGACAGTAACTTAGACCTTACTCTTTTCTGAGAATTTATGGGACTCTGGTGACTTCAGAGGAGTTTTGCACAAACATACATCACCAATTATAGACTCTTATAGACTGGAACTGCTTAATGGTTTCCTATTCTTTTGCTTAGAATGGCAAAAGCAATCATATAACTGCTGCCTGCTGTGTGTCAATTGTCACCTATTGCATTCATTGCTAGTGCAGGGCTATAATTTGAACAAATATGGTGATTTGATTAACAACTCTGAATCAAACAATTCTAGGATGGTTCAGGATGAATATTCAGGGACATGATCATTCTTGAATTATTTCTTTACTGTTGTAACTGTTTGCCCATTTCCTTTTCTGTGACAATCAGCTCCAGTATGCTCCTCGATTACTTTTTCTTTAGAATGGATTCCTATATAGCTTTCTCTGGTGTAAATCATTGCTTTTCTGAATCACGCGAGCGTTAAAGAAAATACTGTTATTTTCGTAGAAGTGTTTCTAAAAACTGGAGAATATAATTACTCTCCCTTGTTAAAGCTAATTTGGAAACAAATACCATCCCATTACCCTGCCTGTTCTGTTATGAATGCTAACAAACAAGTGTTAGAACTTGACTGTGTGGTGGAAGGAGTTAACCTAGAGACTAGTAAACCAGAGTTAGGGGTATTAATTGTGTGAATTATTCATTTCAGAGAAGTAAGGGTATGGATACAGCTAGTGAAGTGCTATTAGTAAAATTATAAGGGAAACACATAGCTGGGAGAGTGAGAACTTGTGTTTGGTAAAGTGATGACCTAGACTTGTGAACAAAGTATATCTCTCATTTGTATTCAAGGAGTACAAGGATTTTGTGAGTCCAGTACTCCTGTGCCAATTTTCCCGAATATTGCACTGTTGTTCTAGAGGCTATTCAATAAAGTCTGATTCTTCCCCAAAGTGATGGATTATTACACATGTGCGGATGATTTCTGGATGTTGAACAGTCTTCTGCAGAAACATTCAATATATTGCATGTGTGCCCTGTGAGGGTATAGCATGTCTGCAGTCAGTCTAGAGATTTTGCCAGGAAAAGGCTACCTCATGTCTGGAAACCCCAGACACATTCCTTACAATTCATCCAGATGAGATTAGAAAGGAGGAAAAAAATATTGTAAACTCTTAAAAAAACAAGGCTACAGAAGACCTGAGGATGTTACCTGTTATGCCTCCCTGATGGGAAACAATGTCAGCTACAACTATGATGTTTCTAATTGAAGTTTTGTTTCTGAAAACCTCCAGGAAAAGGTTCTCTAGATAGAATTTCTCTGGACAACTCATTGCATGTTTCACTGTCCTTAATTTAGAATTATTTTTTTTTCATGAAGTCAAAGTCTAATCACTTGTTTTAACATGTTTTCATAGGTCCCTATTTCCTATGCTTCATTATCCTAATAGCTTTCTCTCAACTTAGTGCAGATCTGTCTGTCTTGAAGTTAGACACATAAACAGATGACAAAATAAAGAAGAGCAGAGGATGGATCTAAACCTCTGCTTCAAGTACCCATGTATCTTGAAGCCAGTTTATGCTTGAAGTATCAATTTATTGTTCATCTTGGGATTCTCTATAAGCATTCAGAATTTTAATCCTGTCTTCCAAAGTAGTTGTATGACTCTCTCACCTATGTGTTACTGGCATTTAATATCACACTCTTTTCCATCAGCAAGTCATCAGTGCCAGTTTTTAAGAATAATGGCATCTAAGGAGTTTTTTGTGCAACCTTGTTTGATTCGTTACTACTTCGGCAACGTGGATCACTAACCTGCAACCATAACTTTACTGGCATATAGGAGTTTGATATAGACCAAACTTCCCTGGTTGACATACAAAGACAGCATGGCAGCATTAAATGTTTGTCAGAGCTTTTTTTATTACAGAAAGAATTTAGACTGGTGATAGAATTTGTTTTGGACAAATCCATGTTGGCTGCTCATAATCTCCTTGTTATATTCCAGGTGGTTACAAATGATTTGTTTGTTCCAGAATTTTTCCAGGAAACTGTAGTTAAGCTGCCTAGCCTATAATTTTCTTGTTCCTCAATTTATTCTTTTTTATAATAGGCATTAACTCTACACTTTTCTGCTTTTCAGTTGCATTGCCTGTCCTCCACAAGTTCTCAGAGATAACTGCTAATCATTGCTTCAACTATTTGCTTAGGTAAAAAGGGATGTGTGATATCCCTAGGATTACACCAGAAAAATATCTGACTCTATAATCAAATTATCTTCTTAATGAAAAAAAAAGTGTTAAACCCTGACAATTGGCTCCATGTGACTCCAGGACTCTTACAATTTTTCCTTTACCAATCCCAAAGTGGTAGGTGATAGCATAAGAAGTTGAAGAAACAGCTCAATCTGTCTGATAAATAAACTACCTGCTCCTTTTGTCTCCTGCAGGCCATCTCATTGCCTTTAATAGCTTGCCTTGTATGCCAGTAGTTGCTATGGCAGCTAATAATTTATTACTGAGCTAAGTAATAATTGCTTTATAATTATAAATCCAAGCAACATGCTGGCACATCTATCTGAAAACTTATGCATTAATTCCTTTCATATTGATCTTCCTCCCTGCTTGATCTTTTTGAATTTGTGAATTATGTTTTATCACACCTCTTAATACTGAGCAAAATTTAACTGAAGCTTTTGTGTTGTAACCTCTCTTTGAATTCAGCTGTTAGACCAGCACAGCACTTGGTATACCCTCTTTGAATGCCTTGATATAAATCCAGCAGAAGTGAGTGTGCACTTGTGCTTATATTTGAATGCTTTTCTCTGCCTTTCTTAAAAAAATATAAAGTCACACTAGTACTTGTAAATGTGCTTCTATTTATATATAGAAATGCTTAGTATTAATGGGAAGGATGCAAATGGGCTATAAGTTTCTTTTCAAACATTCAAATTAACATTTCAAATGGGATCCGTTCTGATCACAGATACTGACAGAAACTAGGCACTGACTGGGTTGCTGATGTGTCTTTATGTTGCTTGTTTGCCTGTATGGTCTGTTACTACTTAGTTTCAGTTTAGATTTCAGGTTTTTCACAACTGTACTTCTTGGGATTTGTGCATTCGGTAGCTCATGGCTAGGTTGAGAGATAACACAAATAACAAGAATAATCATGAATGGAGTAGAAAACTGATGTGGCTGAAAATGGAAATATACATTAAGTGAAAATGAGATAAATAGTCTAACAGAGTAATATTTTCAGATAAGCTAAGTTGTTGATAAATGCATGTTTTCCTACTTAGAAGCTGCATTTCTTAAGCCAAAGCTGAAAAGCACGTTTATTTATTAACACTTCTAAGGATTCTGTGTGAAGTTTTAGTCCTCACAAGTCAGATGACAATTTAATCACTACAAAAATCCCTGTCCCTAAAAAAAAAAAAAAAAAAAAGTTAAAAGGAAAAGCAAAGCTTGAACAAGATTTTGTTTTCAGAGTCAAGCTGTCTGCCTGTTTATCAGCCACAATTCCTGCCATCCTATTAGAGATACTCTGATTTTTAACTAAATGGTCTAGGCAAATAGGCACAATGTCCTACTTTTCAACACTGATGCATCTGCCTTGGGATGTGGTACAGTCCACTGCCAAGACAGCTTAACCTACTATGTCAAATGTATTTGAACTGTTCTCATAAGGATGTTGAGATACTGTAGACACATTTGTTCCATATGCTCTCTTATTTGAAGATTAATCTTGATTTAGAAGACATTGTGCTTTACTGCTTGGCAGGGTGTCAGTTGTGTGAAGGAACTGTAAGATTAGGCTAAAGTATTTAGTGAAGGAAGGAAGCAAAGGCAGTTTAGTCAACAGTCAACAGTTATAAATCTGGAAGTACTGTCATAATAGAATTGAAACCAGTAAATGTAGACTTTTATCTTTTTTTAAATAGATGATTTTTCATACTGCATGGAACAAAGGGATTTTGGTCTGCATTTCTAGTTAAAGATCTTCACAGTAGCTTCTCCTGAAGGTATTTTAGGTGATTCTACAGCTAAATAACATTTTAAAATTCTATTTTCAGTAGTAATTTTCAGTGTTCCTTGATGGAGAACATTTTCGGTTAGTTGATAGTATGTAGATAGACAAAGCTTTTCAAGAGGGAGGTTTTGAATATCAAAATGTATATGACAGTTGCATTACTTTCTGTATATTTGTTTTGCAAGATAAACTGTTTTCAGATGCATTTTCATCTTTTTTTTTTCTCACTGATAACCAAAATGCAGCACCCTTGAGAGCATAAGGCTGTTACTTGCTTTTGATTTATAAGCAGGACTTAGCACCAAATTCATTGTTGGACTGTGAGCACATTGTTAAACAATACTGGGTTAATATCGCAGTTAATGTTTGTCCCACACTTGACAGAAATCTTTGCAAACCTTACTTTACTGCTCTTGAGAAGTTGTATTATTTTCTTCAATTTTATGGTAAGTCAAATTTATGTGGAAGTTGCTACCAGAATTACTCTCTCTTAAAAGCTCTGTCTTTCTAAAGCTGACACTTTTGTGCAGTACAGTATACACATGGTTCATGTCTGGAAGCAGAATAGCTGCATTACTATGACTATGTGCCTCTTCATGAGACTTGTGCAAGTGACAGTCGTGCTAATGCCAGGTCTAACTCCGGGCTGTCAACCGCCAGCCTGGGAAGCTCTCTGCAGCAGTCCTTTGAGAAAGCAGGTATGACAGGGGCCTGGACCATAGCCCAGTCAGTGAACAGACACCTTCCACAACACTACACAGGTCCTTTTATAATAGTTTTTGATACATAGTTGCATATAAAACCTGATGTCACTAATTAAAAAAAAAAAACCATTCGCCACTCTCTGCATTTTTAATGTTCCCAGTTAACCCAGAAAACAAATCTGTGTGCTGTTAGTTTGGCTGAACTACTTCATCTATCAGTCTACGATCTGCCTATACTTTTTCAGAAGAAAGTACTGGTTTTAAGGCCTTTAAGTTTGAGATCAAAGATTTGGTAGAATGTTATTAGTTTGAGCTACAGCTGACGCTGACCTGTCCTGCAACATTGGTAACTTTCTTTCTGCTGTACAAGGTTATGGGAAGTTGCAAGTATGATGCTCCTTGGTGTACAGAAAACTTACTGAAACTACTTATCTTGTAGATATTGTTCTACACCTGCAAGATAGTTCATGTCTCTGACCTATTGTTCTCTACTTATGGCAGCTGAGCTGCAACATCAAATGAGCTTTAAAGTCATTTGTGTATTTCAGTCACTTGCTTAGAATTCCAGACTAGTTAATGGACTAAATATTTATCTAATAAACTGGAAGACAAATACATCTGGGTCATAAGTAATGATCAAACTTATCAAACCCTGCCAGTGCAAGTGGTTCTGCCTTTTGAGGGTTGAATAATTCAGCTCTGGCAATGTGAAAGTTACTAACACTGTGAGGGCCTTCTTGTGTGGTTAGGTACAGCTGCTATGAACTTGCTTTTCCAACTGATAGCAGTGATGCAGAGGTTGCAGGGCTCTGTTAGGAAGCTTCCATCTCAGCAGTGAGCCGATGAGCTGAAAATACAGGTGAGAAATCAAGCAGGATTCTAAGATCTGACTATTGATTTTCTGCTAGTATCAGTGATTTTTTTATTATTATTTTTTAAGGCTATTTTGTGTTTGCAATGTGCTCCAGAACTCCACCTTGAATCTCTGCCTTGACAAAAGTGACTAAAGAGGACTGCTACACAGGGCCACCAGTCTGCCTTTGGGTCCATTCATTAAACTACACAGACATCTTACATCTTTTCAATGTGCTGCTTTTTTTTTTTTTATCATTATCACTTAATTTCTTCTTCTACTTTCTTCTCTATTGACTACAAAAGCATAGTTTACTCATGTTCCATGTCAATTTTGCTGTTAATCTACTTAACTGAAAAAATTTCCTTGTAATAGTAATAAAAAAGTGTACAAGATAGCACAAATGACACGTTAGCTTATTCTATGAGGTTTATTTAATTGAAGATAAACAAGTTTATTATCTTACAATTAGTGTAGCTTGTGTATGTAAACAGCTTCCTAGCAAGTTCAGCAACTCAACATATTTCTTTTGACTTGGCATTGGGTTTTAGTTTACTAGATCTTAAAAGTTTTTTGAAGGAGTTATCCTAATGGTTCCCCTGGCTTCTTGATATACAGACAAGATATCATATCAATCTCTTTTCAGTTCTTCCACAGAAAATTCAGTGATGGTGGAGAATTATAAGCTGTTTCAAAACCACAGTTTTTCAGTCTCCTTCACAGCAGATAAGCAATATAGGAGTATTTGGACAGAATAAGAACACAAATATAAATGTTAGTGAGAGCAATGCAGATTTAAATTGTTTTCCTTTTTCAGTTTCAGAGTATAATCCTGTTCTATGAGATAATTTCTAATTGATAGTACTGAATAACATTCTTATTCTTTTATTGTTATTATTCTCAAAAGAGGAGAAGCACATGGAATAGGAGAAATTAGTAGCAAGGAGTGCTGTTGAAACGTGAAACGGTTGTTGGAGCTAAGCAGACTCATTCTGCCATAATTACCCCATTGACCCACAAATGAACTTTACTTTTCAAAGAAACAATTTTGGAATGTTTCCTGGGGAACATTTTGCTGTTGATGTGTGAGCATACAGTGCAAGATGCTAAAGATATAATCAGCATTTGTGGCTAAGTATTAGCATCATGATTAATGCATCTGCCAGCACTGCTACACAGTCACTTTGTAGTGCATCCTGACTTTAACAGGAGTGCTTTGTGTCCTTCTGAGCATCTCTGGTCCATGGAGTTGCCTGATGCTCAAAGACATAATTTCTAGATTTTTAAAATGCAGTATTTAGTGAGTATGGAAGCTTGGGGTCCTGATCCTAGATGGACTTTGGCTGTTTATAAATGGGACCAGAAGTGCTGGTGTGAGTTTAGGTTATTTTCTTCTTTTTTTTTTTTTTTTTTCTTTTTATTGAATCATATATATGAGGACTTCTTTCTCACTTCCCTTTAAATGCCTAGAATCAATTGCCTTTGCTGATGCTTGATACAGAAGTGAGCAGATAAAGAAATAACTTGCGTTAGTCAGCTTCTAACCCTGACTGCTTACATCTGTATTGACTACTGTAAACCAGGGCATCAAAACTTCACCAATTTTACACATTGAAGCACAATTGGGGGGGTTTTAAAAATTTTTTTCATTAAATTCTTAGCAAGACTTCTCTTCAGAATCACCATGGCTACTCAAACTTCCATTTATGTGATATCAGTGAAGTCTTTCAAAACATATCCCTGACAAAAGAATGATCTTGATAATTCAAAAATGAGTTCTATTTGATTAATTTAATAACTTAAATTACATTTTAATATAATCTAAAATGGATTAACAGAGTGGGAGTTAATTAAATAGACAAAATTCTTAATATACTAATGGCCTAATTCAAGAATTAATTGTTAAGCCTTTGCCTTTCAGATTTCTTCCTTTGACATGGTTTTAATAAGGTAGATGTAGTTATTGCTTATGGTTGTGTTTTGTCAAACTAATTTGTAGAATTTATCGTAAATATGAATATTATATTCTGTGTGGGAGACAACAAAAGGAAAAAGTGTTTCTGAATTACTGAATGGTCATCTTGAAAACACTTCTGAGCTTTCATTTTTGTTAATTGTATTTTTCTCAGAGTTTAAAAAATATGTTTCTACAGATAAATACTCTGCTTCTTCAGAAAATGCAGTTTTCAGATAACTTTCATTTCAATTCCTTGCCTGCACAATTAAAACACAAACTCAAGACCTTTTTTCTCAATACTTCCATCGTCTATTTCTCATTATGCTTCTTGATGAGATTTTTAGGCTTCGCGGAACACTGTCTAGGCAGCTAATCCGATGCAGTGCTGAGATCACAGCACTTCTTGTGTAATTCTTATTAGGTTAATCAAGAAACTTACTGAAGCAGGAGATTTTATAAGGCCTGCCAAATTTGGAACCATAGATCAAAGTTCACAGCCCTCTGACCCTTTTGCCCTAACTTGCCTCAGCAAAGTCTTCATGAATGGCCTTATTGTGAATATGGCAGTGTCCAAGGGCCTGTACATTTGCAATTGTTTAGGCTTAGGAGGGCCATTGTGTTGTGACTGATGAAATGCATTTTCTTCTCTTTCTGAAGTGTAAAGGTTTTCACCTCCACTGCCTATACAAGTGCTCTGATGATCACAATAGCAGTTAGGTGATTCTTGTTACTGTCAGATTGAGGACCCAGTTTTATGACTGAGTATAATTAAATGGCTCAGAAGCCAACATTAGGAAAACAGCAGTGAAGAACAGGGGAAAAGCTTAATTTCCATATGGTCAGCCAAGCAAGAACAACACTAGCATTGTGATCTGGAGTAGACAGTTTAAGCACTACTAAAGAGATGTCTGTTCTTTAAGTTGCCTCTTGAATGCCACTGCACTTCTTTGATTACCCTTCTTCACGGTCAAAAACTCTTCCTAAACCAAATACTTTTTGCATATTGTGACTTCTTTGGTTTTATTAATAAAATGGCAAAGATTATTTTGAATAATAACACTGAACTTAAGAATGGAAATAAAATAATTAAATTAAACAAAGTTTGACCCAGAAAGGCTTAGGGAATTTTAGTAAGGTTGCCTTAATAACATTTGATTTACTACTTCCTTTTCCAGGGGAAATTATGAAAGTACGATAATAGTAGGACTGGAGCTTTCAGGGAGCATGGACTAGAGAAGATGCTAATTGTGCTTCTAAAGAGGACCCAAAGTTCTTTGGGTAAATTAAACTGAGTTGGTTTCTATCTTCCTAAATTATTTTCCAAAAATCTTGACCAGCATCTCTGGATTTAGCAATTAGCCATCCAAAAGGCTTACTAGGTTTTTGCAGTCACGTATCCTTTATATTGCCTACACTGGCTATTTAAGTACTCAAACATGAAACTGACATCTTGGTTTTACATGTTCATGGCATCACTGCAGCTACTGTAATGCTGGATTGATCACTCTTTCTGTACCTGATAACAGTGCTACCAGATGTAGAGGGGATTTGGCTGTGCTGAACATGAGTGGTGGCTTTGAGATGAGTTACCAGGGTCTGTGTTCTTGCATTGTCGAAAGAATACATTTAGAAGTTTGCCACTGATGCAATGCAGAAATGAAAAGCTGTTGTAAGCAACATATGTATGTTTGTTTGGAGTCTTTGGTTTTTTACTATGTCTCACTGAATTGAAAGAAAAATGCTTAGGAACAGTATAATGCTTTTTTTCAAGAGCAGTTAACTTGAAAGTCAATGCCTGTATAATGGTAAAATGGTCAGATTCTTCTGAGAACATCCTTTCAACTTTTATTTAACATAGTGTATGAGTACAATACCAGATATTACAGAAGTTTATTAAAATAAAGCAAGAGATGTTGTTCAGATCACCAAATTACTAATTAAAGAAGAGTGTTGATTGATTAAAGTAGGATGTTCATTTACAAAGCAAAGCAAACAAAGCAGTTCGGGCAATTACAATTCTCCTTCTTATTGCAGGAAAACATTTGAATATCTGACAGGCAGTTTACTTAACACAAGTATTTAATTGTCTCATCTTCAAATTTATAGCAAATCACTGTATCACCTGCATAAGGGTCTCAAGATAAGTATCCAATGGCATATTTTGGTACAATTTTGGCAGTCTCCTGCCTTTCAAACAGGAAAAGTGAAAGGCAGAAGCTATAAAAACTAATTCTTTGAGGAGTTTAAATTTCTTCTGCCCAGTTCTGTCTTGACTACAGACAAATTAGTTTCCTCTCTATGTGTAAAACAGCAGTGTCTGCTGTGATGCTTAGATCCTGAACATTAAGATACATTATTATTAGATGAAGCAAAGTTTATTCTGGTGAATTGTATTAACAAGAGAGCAGTGTGACATCTGATACAAGCATGTGCTGTATCAGCTTGGGAAGGAGTGTATGTGCAGAAAAGAATATTGTCATCACTCTCAGCAAAATAATGCAGAGTATTGCTTTAGTTATGGTTTGAAAAACTGACAGGGAGAGTTAAATCTCTGTGTCTGTCAAGTCCTGATTTAAAGCTCCAGCTGTCGGTATTCAAGGACTCAATTATGTTATGACCTTTCCTGTTTTTCCTCTTTACAGCACACACAGTGCCCAGGCTTCTCTTAATTATTGGGTTTACCTTTTTTTTTTTTCTCCTTGTGATCTTTTCTTTAAATAAAAGCAGGAAGGGGAAAATCTCTTTCCATCAACTTTATTTTAATTTTATTTTTATTACACCATTATCACTTTCACAGTTGTAATTATTTCTTCCTGGCATATTCTTGCTTGCCTAGCCAATGGAACCAAATGGGACTTACCAATTTACTTTTGGAAACTAAATGGCCTAGTGTTCCTCTCGAGTTATCTACCCTTTCAGCTGGTGGGATATATGCTCTGTCTTCTGCCTGCTTAGTGCCCTGTAGATAAATTTGTACAGAATTTCTTTTGCTGTCAGAGTGATAGATGGGAGGTACAGTGGAGCCTGCTCAGCCAGAGCAAGTGGCTGCCTTTGTCATCCATCACTCTGCTGTCAGCCCCTGATCAGGACTTCAAAGCAGGTTCGGACTTTGTCTAGGTCACAGTGCCACAGAAAAACAATTAGTTTGTCAAGGATATACATATTTTAGCATGAGGTTATTTGATGTCTGAAATGTTGCTGTTGTGTTCTGTGTTCCATAAATCAGATTTTTGCTTTATTTTAAAGTAGGGGCTCTGTGCTTGGGGGGAAGAGTGAGTATTCTATAGTTATGATTTTGAATGGTAGGAAAGAGAAGTAGGTGGCACGTTAGGAAAAAAAGGAAATGGAAAAGAAACATTTGATACCTAAGCACTGGAGGCACATATGTGTTTTAAAGGGGACATTAAAAGCAGTTCTATCCCTTTAAAGGATTTAGGGTTTTTTTTTCCTACTAGTAATTTTTAGTAACTCTGGTTGTCTTTTGCTTTTAGATCATTCTCTGGCTTGGTTTTTTGGCTCTTTTGTCTCGCCAACTCTTTGTGAAATAGAAAAAATACCAAACTAAATTGAGGTAGTTCTTCTTACTTATGTTATATTTCACTAAGACTTGTGCTTCTCTGTATGTCATTATGTTTCATGTGTTCAACTGGTGACTTCAGTTTCTGCTCTTAAACAGCAGGCAGGATTTTTTTAATTTGTAACAGTCCTCTTCCTCATGAACTTAAGTTTTTTCTTCCTGTTTGTAGGTGCTGGGAAGAAGAAATGAGAGATACCTAGGCTGACAATTCATTTAACTGGCAGTGGAACAGGGTTAGCTGTTTGAATTATGATTGTTCTCCAGTAGTTTTCACTGTTCTGTAAGTCACTTTTCCGTGGTTCAGCAGGAAGAACTTGCAGATCTGCTCAGCTTCTGCTGAGAACAGTCCAACAGGAGTGCTACCAGTTGCTGAACATGTGGCTTCAGTCTGGAGGCAGCCAGCTTTTGTGTCGCCTGCTGGAGAATCCCTACAGCATGGGCTCATGCTGAGAAAGAGAAATGCTTGTGATATGAGGACTCAAACAGTATAACAAACCTGCTTTTTGTGTAATTTCAACAAAAGATGGTAGCTATAGTAAAGCATAGGTTTGGGGTTGTCAAATGGTTACGTGTACCCAATACCCTCTTTGTACCAAGTAGTAAGGAAACATCAGGTGACACATGCTTTCTAAACATTCATAAGACAGGCAAAGGGTGGTGAGCCGTGTGGTAACTGGAACAGGACCTTGTGCACATAGCTGAGCCTGACACCGCACTAGTGACCCAAAACAGGGCACAAGTCTTTGTTCTTCTGTCCCCAGACTTATCTTTCAGGAAATAGGTACGATTGCACTGGCTGCTTATAATCTGAACAATCTACTTGTATTTGCATGTATAAACCAATTAACTATAAAGTGCGCTGTAGTACTGAAGTATCAACAATATTTTCCGAAAGTAAATTGGCTGTGTTTAGCATTTCAATGCCTGAAGAAGATGTTGGAATATCTTGCAAATTAAATAGTCTTGCAAATAACTATGATGTTCCATGCTTAAGTGGATAAGATACTTAAAAGCATAGACTTCCTTCTTTGCAATTTTTATATCATCCTAAACCTCTACAGAAACAAAATCACACAGAATCTTAAGTATTGGAAGGGATCTCAAAATATCATCTAGTTCCCCCCTGCATGAGCAGGGCCACCTAGAGTAGGCCACACAGAAACTCATCCAGGTGGGTTTTGAATGTCTCCAGAGAAGGAGACTCAACAACCCATCTGGACAGCCTGTGTTCTGCATTCTGGACATGCTGAGCAAACACAGAAATAACTCACTAGTTTATATATATATATATATATATTTATATAACTCCTTCACTCCTTGTCCATTAATATTCCCATTATCTCTCACCAGCCACTCTTTGTCAGTCTGAGCAACTGCGGTTACAGGATTGTTTTCTTAGAAGACTACTACTTGTTTATGTTTGAATAAGGAGGATTTTCGCTTGGAGCCGTTACCAGTGAATCTGCAGGGAAAATAAATCTGCTACATTTGTGTTTTTCACATTTTCAAGCGATCAATTACATTTATGAAATTTCTAGATAAATGCAGATTATCTTCAGCTCAGTAAAACTGTAATGCTTCTCCCCCATATGTAGGGCAGAAGTTATTTCTGCATGGATACTGTGTAGACAGCCTTCTTGACAACTGTGAGAAAGATAGCATAGCTCAGGCTATGTTGACATATTTAGAAGCAGTTAAGCTCTCTCCACACATCTGTATTTTAATAACGTGCCTTTTTTTCAGTGTTTCTTAGCACAGTGGAACAAATCAGAAATAGCAGCTGAAGGCAACAGAGGCTCTTACTCTAGCAACAGTGTGTGTTTCCTAATCCTCTTCCAAACCTTTCTTGGACAACTGTTTGTTACATTATCATGTTCAAACCTGTTTTCCTGCTCTATTTGATTTGTTACTGTGCTGTCTCTCCCACGATGCATTTAAATCACAAGGTCTTTGTGACATGAACTGTTTGGCATGGTTCTGGAAGTATAATACAGATATAGCATAGTGTAGACATTATTTATTTTAAGGAAAGAGGAAAATTGGCAGTTGCCTATAGGAAAAGTGGGAATTTCTGATTATGTGGACAATAGTAAAGGCAGGTTTTCATTACTAAGCAAGTAGATAGATATTTGTGTTAACATGTCTTATAACAAGGTAACTCACCATGCTAATTTGGAACTAGGAAAATTCATTACACCTAGGTGGAAATTTGGGAAGAAATGTAACTTGTTCACGGTTTGAGAGGAAAAAAAAAAAAGAATACAAATCCAAAATAATAAATTCAAATTTCTGGTAGTGAGGAATAATTACTTCTTGGCTCTCATAGTTAATAGTATTTTATGGAAGCATTAGGCTGACTGTATGACTCTGAACATGGTCCAAGTGGAGTGGTGGTGTTTTATCTTCTCTTCCTTTCCATAAGTGTGAAGAATCTGGGCTCTGGCAGATGTACCAGGAGTATAAGAATACTGTATCTGTTACAGGAGCTGCAAGCCAAGTACTAAGTTCAGAGGTCACAACACAGACGGTAAATATTTCAATGCACTTAAAAGCAAGTGCCTCTGATTTTAAAGCCTTTAACATCTCATATGATATTTGGAGAGGATAATGACCCTTGAGTGCTTCACTCATCTTGAAAAATACTGAGTGAAAGTTCATCTGGCTTCTGTTTTATGCTATGTGTCTACTTATTTGTTTCACAGGTGGCTATTAAATCAGCTTTATGGGGAAACTAGGGCTAATATTTCTGAATTTCTGCAGAATCTTCACCCACGGCACTATTAGTAAAGTAGTACATAGTTTGGTTTGTGTTCACATAGGCATCAAAAGGCTTTTTCATCTAGTTTTGGTGGTCATTAGGCCATATTAAAATAAATATAGTAACTGAGGTCTAAAAACTGCCAAAGGAAGTAGAATAAACAATTCTAAGGGGAAGAGGACAGACTGATGAAGAAGGAAAAAATGGTAAGACTGTATTTGGGAGATAAGTATTCCACATACTAAGTGCATGGCATGTGTTACCTAGTATCTAGAGGCTTGACTAGTTATCTGTAGCAGAACTCTAAAATTGTACAGTTATAAGCATCAGGAATTTGGTATGTGGAATTCAATTTTCCACCTTAAGATTACCTTAGTGTTTTAAAGGTAGAAGAGACAACCACTGTTTAGTTCACTCATTTGAACTCCTTTTCCTTTTCCTATCAAAGAATACTTATATACTGAGCATAATATGTAGAGTTTAACTTCATTTTTCAGTATCAATTGTTCTTTATCAGTTCTTGACTGGGCCTAATAGTTCCCAGTTCATTGTCATTGGAGGTGAGATATGAAAGTGATGTAACTGATGTGTCCTATGTATGCTGACTTTCAGTGACTCCCCTAGTTGCTCAAAAGCTTTTCTCTCCAGGGCCCTCATAAGAACATGACCTTCTATAATGATAAATATTAAAACAACTGTTTTAAGCTTCATGGTTTAGCTTTAAAAGCAAAGGAACAAAGTCACGGTGGAGGCCAGCTGGCAGACTTGCATATCAATGTGCAAACCTTTCCCCTTTAGACATACCAGAATTTAAATTTGCACTTCAATCACAAGTCAGTTTGAATTTAAGCCTATCCAAGAACTCATTTATGCACATCACAAAACCATTGCACAAATTGGTACAGTACTTTTCATTTGGCAGTTATTCCTCCAGAGACATTCAGGACAGAAATAGCAAGGGTACTGCAGGCCAAATATAGGCTGGCAAAGCTGCCCATGGTAGAGAACTTGTTCAGCAGCTACCTGTTTGTGCTATGCCTGGCTGCTATCACCTGTATTGGACTGTCACACTTATGGTGACTGAAATTGTCCACATTATTTAGGAATAAGTGTGTTTTGTTGTATTGTTTCCCTGAGCTAAATTTTTTAAGTTCTAGAAGATAAAAAAACACAGCAGGTCTGAGCAGAATCACATTTTTTAGAAACTTGTCGTTTCTTGTGACACAAACTTGGAGTTGTCTGTGTCTAGGAGAGTGCTTGTTTCTCTTTTCCACCATGCAAAACTCTGTTACGGTTGACAGGACTCTCCATGGGTGTGGAGATCTTGGAATTTATCAGCTCACATTTTCCTCAGTATTTAAACACTGAAGTAATTGTTAATTAACCTCTTTAATTCTGCTTTGCCCAAGCTAATGGCTGATGGTAATCCCAATGACTTTCAAGTGAACTGTGTGTTGTCAGGAATAAATATGGATCATTAATTAAAAATAAAAAGAAAAATTGGAAATAGATCAGGATGATCCTAAATCCTCTCAAGGTACCTGGTCAGCACTCACAACAGGTCTTTGTAGCTTCATGAAAAAAATCTTTATTTTCAGTTTCTTTTTTGAGATTTTGAATAAAGAGGCTCCCTGAGCAACATGAAAACAACTCAATATTCCTTCTTCAAGTGAAATATCCAAAATTGTGCCTGAAGTAGTTGCCAAGTCAGTGGCACCGCAAAAGATGTTGAAAAGAATTTACTTGGTAATTTTTTGCTGAATACTGACCTATCACTCAATGCTATCTGGATAATTGATGAGATAGCTGAGAGTCTCCTTTTACACATATGCTATCTCTGGCACACTGGTGTTCTTTATCTTCTTGAGACCTAGAAAAATTGGCAGGAATTGCTCTTATTGGCACCGACAATGACATGTTCACTGGCAAAAGTATTAAGCGGGACTTTGTAGAAGCATTTTAAACAAGCATAGGATATCTTAGAAATGGAGAACCCTGCAGCAAGTATTGATTACTGTACCAGCTAAATTCCTCTACTAACCTGTGCACAGGATCTGTTGCATCCAAGTTACAATCCTTTTATTCTTTGTTTAAGATTTTGCATCTCTCAGCAAATCTACTCTTTCAAAGTTTGGCCAAAAAGGTTTCATATATTTTATCTTATTTTTCACTCTAAGTGTAAAACTTTTAAACAGTTTTAGTGTATATATAAAAAAAGTGAAACGTGATCCATTTCAGAGAGGAAAAAAAAATCACTTATTTGTGAGTGACCTCCTTTGAAACTTTCTTGAAACATATAGTTGCCATTTAAAATAACTCATAACTTGTGAAAGAAATTATCTACACAAAGTAGCAGATATCCTGAGAATGCCCCCTTTTCTTCCTCTGTACATCAAAATAGCATTGTGTTCAATCCAGAACTCTCCTGTAATGAAAAAAATTAGCAGTTTCAGGGCACTCTGGCTAACTCCATGCTGTTTCCTGGAAGTGAACTGTGTGTTACCTCTAAAAAACCTTGTTTTACACTGGATCAGTTTTGATCCAATTGCGTTAATCTGTATTAGTCCATCTACTCTAATTAGAGCAGGGTTTTAAAGTCAGTGATAAGTAGAGGTAGTGCTCTTTATCTTACTTGGGAACTACTGCAGTAGTAGCCTGTTCCAGCAAGACTAGATGATTTTAGCTATAGTAACATCATGAAAAGCTGTCGTTTATGAAGACATATTGTCACACAGCTGGAGGAATACTCCCCCCAACTGGATGCTCACCAGGCTGCTCTGCTTGCCTCTTGCCATACAGCCTCTGAGTGCTTTATGATTCCTGTTGTTGAAAAGTAGGAAAGACAGGCACTTTGGTTTCTCTAGTATGCTCACAGGTCACAGGCTGTCTATTAATTTTGATAAAAATGGGATCTCTTTGCCCAGTTGCCATAATCTTCCTGAGACAGCGCTGAACTCCATCACCAGCCTCTGCTACCTCAGGCTGGAAAAAGGTGCACTTTGTGAGCTTAAAATTCAGATTCCCTGAGTTGTCAAGGTTACAAAAGGCCAATTGCTTTCTACATTAGTGACATGAGAAAGCATATGTTTTAAGACAAAGTAATGGGGATGTGTGCATGTTTATTGGTTGGTTTTAATTTTTATTTGTTTTTACTGGAGTTCTCGGGGCTTGCTGTCAGGGTCACCTGCAGAACCCACCCAACTGTCCTAGCTCTGCCTGTGTTTCCCATTCTGAATTGTGAACTGTCTTCTAATATGCAGCTATTTCTCAATTTTGTCTCTGGTCTGCTCCCTTATTTAATGCAGCATCTGATTGGGAGCCTGCCTTTATATTTTTTTAGCTCATTTTATTACATGAACCTCTGTACCAGTAAAAGCTGCTGGAAATTGCTTGATGACTTCCCAGGGATTGGGATCATGATGTCACTGTATAGAGATTTATGGTATTTTTTAGAAGCGTCTTTTGAGTTCTGAACTAGAAATCTTGTAATTTTTGTTCATGTTACCTTTTATGGATTAATGTTTTGTTTGCTTTATCCTGAGATTCATATAATTGCTTATTTTCTGTAAGAGAGGATGTTTCAATAGAAGCATTTGGTGGGAACATTGTACAAAGTAACTGACTTTTTTGTAATAGAAGTGTGTTTCCAGAAGCAGTAGCAATATCTTACAGGCCTTACACTGTAGTGTGATATGATGCAGGTTTTTATAGTAAGCTTTCAAAGAATCTCCTTCTCTGATTCATATTGATGAATATTTTACTGAAATTTTTTTCTAGCATGTGAAAGCAGATGCATAATTTTGGGTTTGTTTTCTTGGTTATAAAGGGAAATGAATTTTCTTAACAGTAAATGATTGCAAGAAGATTATTCATGCCATGGTTTGAGAAAGTATGTGGAAAATATGCCAGCAATGGAATTGCAGCCTTGCTTTGAGTCGCTCAGCATACATGGGTTAAGGAGTTCACCTGTAAGACTCTAGTATAAGAATGGTGACTGTGAGGAGAGAAATGTGGAAACAAATAAGTATAAACAGGAAAATGGAGAGGATTCTTAAGGGTCTTTTGAAGACAGCTGCTTTGGCTGGCTATCACAGTTCTTGGATAAGATGGAATTTTTCCTTCTTTCTGATCTCTTCAACCAGGTATTAAAATGTTATTTCAGGCCCAGAATTATAATTAAGGAATTTCTTCTCATTAACTATTCTACTTTCCATTTCTGTCTCAGAATGAAATTATGCAATGCTTCCTTCCTGGTTCATGACTTAAAATGTACTAAATGGGGGCTGCTGCAAAGGGTTTTTTTCCTCATAAAGTATCAGTACTAGTGCAAATACAAAACCACAAAATATGCAATATACCTGTTAGCGTCTTCTGGTCTTCTGTGTTACCACAAGCTAATTTTGAAGGCTTCTTCCTGCAGTTACTGAAATAACATTGAGAAATCAATTTTTCCCATGTCATCCAGATGTCTGCTTATGCCAGCATTTAGACTTTGAGAGTTTTTATCTCCCTAAAGTAAATTAAGGGCTCTGTAACTGTGAGATTTGTTACATTACTGCTCAAGAGCCTTTATTTTAGCCAGTCAGACAGGCATTCACCTCTGTTTGATCGGTATGGTGGATCCCACCTGGGAGGGTGCCCTCACAGTGGTGCTTGCTGCATCCTTGGATAAGGAGATCTGGTAACTCTGAGTGGGTCTGGCAGCTATTTCTTTACTGCAAGGACAGCTCTTGTTGTGGGCTCTTTGTTTTATGTATAGAATCTGCATTGTTTCTTAAAATCTAGCCGAAAAAGACTACTGTAGATGTGTGTCTAAAACCATATTAGATTCAAACTGCTATAACAAAGTATAACTTGTCCTCTGCTTCTCCTATAACAAAGGAGAAGCAGAGGACAAGAAAGGTGCAAGAATGTGAAATCTGAAATGTGATGACTTCTATAAAGCTTTCATTTTAGACAGAAATTTAGGAAAGGGTAGGACATAGATAAGGAAATGCCAGGCCTTGAGGGTCTAATCTCCTTGACTACTCTAGAATACTACCAGAGAATACTGAAAATAGGAGTGGGGAATTTAAGAGTACTGTGAACACAAGGGAGCAGATATCACACAATCACAGAATGGTAGGGTTTGAAATAGACCTCTAGAGATCATCTAGTCCAACCCCCCTGCCAAAGCAGGTCCACCTAGATAAAACTGCACAGGAACACATCCAGGTAGGTTTTGAAAATCTCCAGAGAACGAGACTCCACAACCCTCCAACCTGGGCAGGCTGTGCCAGGGCTCCCTCACCCTAACAGTAAAGAAGTTTTTGCTTAAGTTTAAGTGTAACTTTTTGTGTTCCAATTTACGTCCATTACCCCTCGTCCTATTACGGGAACTACAGAAAAAAAAAGTGATGCCTCATCCCCCTGACATCACCCTTCAAATACTTGCAAGTATTAATGAGGTACCCCCCTCAATCTCCTATTTTCCAAGCTGAACAGTCCCAGATCCCACAGCCTTTCCTCATAAGAAAGATGCTCTATAATCTCATGATCATCTTGGTGGCCCTGCACTGGACTCTGCAGAAGTTTCCTCTCCCTCTTGAGCTGAGGAGCCCAGAACTGGACACGGAACTCCAGATGAGGCCCCACCAGGGCAGAGTAGAGAGAGAGCAGAACCTCCCTCGACCTGCTGGTCACTCTTCTTGGTGCATCCCAGGATGCCATTGGCCTTCTTGGCCAAGAGGGCACATTGCTGGCTTATGTTTAGTTTATTATCAATCAGGATTCCCAGGTCCTCCTTCGCAGATCAGAAATACTGGTAAAAAAAGCTTGTGTCAGCTCACCAGCTATTGAGATAACAGGAAACACCTTGGGGAATTATTATTCAGGAACTATCCCAAAGTGGATGAGCTAGGAAAAATAATATATGCTAGTAAATATAACTCATCAATGTCTAAGAAGATATTTGCCCATATAAAGTCATCCTTAAAAAGTTTTATGCCCATAGTTAGCATAAATGTGTGATTGCATACTAAAAAGCTGTAATTGCTGAGCTCCTTTGAGGATTGGGTCTCTGGAATACAGAAATTATGCTTTATTTCAAGATCACAAGAGTACAGTAACAGTACTTCTGGTGCTGGAACTGAACGGCACAAAATGTGTTAAAGATAATTGAAAAATATATAAAGAAAAGTGTGTGTAGAGAATAGATTTCACTACTCTTCAGCATTGCCTGTAGGCTTCTGGGATCCTAAATTTTATAGTGTATGTGGTGTAGTCTACAAACTTCTTGGATTTGCACTGAGAGGAGAAATATTCACTGAGGCTCTAACTCAGCTGCACATCCAATCTAACTGGCTCAGTTAACTTCAAATCCTGAACCAGTTGTGTCAAAATTGAAATTGTGCAAAAAAACTCTAATAAGCATAATCTGTAAATGTAAGTTTCACAGATAGTGCACATAAAATACAAGAGGAAAACCTTTTTCTTGTTGGTTCGTGTGGCAGCTAGATATATTCAACCCTGTTTGTTAAACAGCAAAAACAGTATGCTTCAGATGGAGAAAGGCCAGAGGCAAGCAATAAGGATGATGAAAAAACCCAGGAGATATGAAAGCAAATTGAAAGAATTTGGTTTGTTTAGTCTAGATGTTAAATAAAGAAGGCTGAGAAGATGTAGGCAAAAGGCTGCTGTTTGGAGGAAGAGAATAATCTTTTCACATGTCTGCTGGGGACAGGATAAGAAGTGATGAGCTTAAAATAAAGGAGACTAGAAGTTAGGTATGAGGGGAAACTTTGCAATTGTAAGGATAATTAGTCACTGGAGTAGATTGCTTAGGGCTGCTATGGAATCACTACAGCTTTGTAAGTATAGGCTTGACAAACATCTGCCAGTAGTGCCATAGGCAGTGATGTGCCTGGGAGTATTAAGGTGAACTCAGGGACTACTTGGAGACCTTCCTGTCCTATTTTCTTTGATATGCAGTTTGTATTTTCTTTCTCATACTGCTGCTTTCTGGGACTTCATTCACCAAAACAAATCTCAGTTGAAATGTTTATTTGATGCCTACTTCAATCAACCACCAGGAAAACAAATATATGTTTTTGCAACGGAAGGAAAGACAGTCTGAAACAGATTTTGCTACGGAGACCAGCTTTAGGGCTACCACAGTTTTAACAACATCTGTTTCTCTGTGGTGTAGCAGGAAGCAGCTTCTATTACACTTTATCAGCAAAAATTTCAGATCCCAAAGTGACAGGGCAATCTTTAAAGAAAAAAACAGCTGTTGACAAGATTCTAGTGAGTATGCTATAGGCCTCAGCAAAATAAAACTTAACAGGAAGGGAAAGCTAAGCATCTCTTCATTCAGCTTTGAGAAAAATTTACATGGTCACAAATTAGTGAATGGATTTATTCGCTAATTTAGAAAATCTATCATTCACTGCACTGTACGTTACTGGCAGATGTCTGTGACCCCAGTGCAGGCACAGCCTTCCCTACCACTACCTGGTTTTAACATGTACTGATGAAACAGGGTAGTGATTTCAATTGCATAATTCATTTCAGCTGGAGGAAATAAAATGATGACTATAGTGGTATATGTTTCATTAGAGCACTAGGGCTATAAGAAAGGACAAGAGAGAGAAGATTGAGATATGGTCCAGGAGTACATATTCTCTAAAATTTTGGCGCTCAAATACTAACATTAGTTCTGTAGTATTAATTAAATTCTGTTTGTTGCATTTTGTTTTTGGAAAGAGTTTTTGTTTGTGGAGTGTTTTGTTTTTCTGCAGTCAGATTAGCAACCACATATTTAAGGGGACTACTGTTTTTGGAGAAAAAACCAATATCTTTCTCATGGGGTTTTTTGTGTCAGATCTTGGGATAGACATTGTCAAAGGTATCTAGAGAGATATTAGAAGGATGACTGTGTCATAACATCTAATTCATTCCTCTGAGTTCCTCACTTCATCTATGGTTTAAACCTTTTATTGAATAACAATCAAACATAAGATTGTCTCAAAAATGTAAAAAGCATAAGCATTAAATTGAACAGAGACCCCCAACGCAAACCACTAAACAAACTCTCTAAAACCTCAGACAACACCCTGATGTCCCCAAAGTTTTATTAATGTAGCTATAAATTTGTAACACAGCAGTGTATAAAATACTCCAAAGTTGGTGAGGTGTCTTTATATATCTCTTAATGAGCTAAGTGAGCTGAAAAGTAAACAGGATGTGCCTCATTTTCCCTGATGAGCTTTTCTGTACAGGATCCTGGAATTTGCCTTCAGGTGAAATGTCAGGGATTGTACTTTCCCTTGGGAGAGCTAAGTCTAATTAAGCAGTATACGGTCAAAATCATCTCTTTGTTCTGACTTTATCGAGAAACACTTGAATGCCAGTTTTGTCATTGTGCTAATGGTGAGAATATTGGCAGTTGCACATTACCTGCATGTATCTGAGCTCTGCAGCATTATAATGTGATGTAGGGAAGAGTATAAAAATGGTGTCTGCATTATCAGCTGAGTAGATTGAGCAGCAGTTGATCCTTATCACCTTGGCTTTAGTCTGAATTTAGACAAGGCACAAATAATGAAAAATCATTAATTAAATAACGTGTTGGTGGATTTATTCAGCCCTGTGACGTAAATGGCAGACTTAAAACAGTGAAAGCTATTCTAACATAACACTATGGAGGTATGGAAAATTTATCTGAAAATTACAGACATATCTTTGTTTTTGTAATAGAAGAAATTTCTTTGAATTTCTTTCCTTTGATAGTTGTAGCCACTTAACCTGAATTTTACACTGATTATTTTCAGGGGCTGATATTACAGTGTGGTGCAGAGCTGTGAGAAACCTTTGTATAATTTTGTATGTTGGTAAATGGACTTAAGATCATGCAAAGATGCAAAATTTCATCACATATCAAATTTCAGTCTCTTTTTTTTTTCCTTAAAGTTGTGATTTTTTTCATCACCAGTACAAGAAATGTATGGTCTGATGAGTTAATTTACTGCTATAAGAAGAATACTTCTCATCTGGGTTAATTTGAGACATTTATAAATGAACAATTTGTTTACATCCTGTAATTTTTTACACAATCAGATACGGTTATTTATCACTGTGATCACAAAACTGAAGCAAGCTTTTCAGAAACATCTCGTAGTATTTCATTGTCCAACTTTTGAGATATGTTAAAATGTTATGATTTCAAAGCCAATGGAAATTTGTTTCTGAAAATGGGATTTCTGTGCAACCTCAGATGCTCATCATTACTATTAAATGTTGTCTTGTAAAAAAGAACACATTGTGGAATTGAATTGTGAACATAAGGAGACTACTTTCTATTGTAATTACTCCATAAATTATGTTCTTGATCTTAAGAAATTCTCCTTGAGAAATCCTTCTGTAATCACAACTGATGAGGCATGTTGGGTGATGACATATTTCTGTCTTTAACAATTAGATAGTGGCCATAAGATAGCCCATAAAATTGCTGGTCATTATCTTGAAATATAAAATATGTCGACCCTCTGCCAGGCCTGCAATCTTCCAGATGTTCAATATCCTTGTGATTATTTTCTTTAGCAGTGCAGACAGCTTTGTTGCATGGGTTGTAGTGGGATATGATGCAAAAAAAGAAACCCATAAAAGCTGTGCTTTCCAACAACTATTGTTCAAGTTGTGTATATTCTTTAAAACACTACCAGAAATGGCATACCACTTGCAGCTGAGCCAGAGCAAGATGTTAATTTGCTGAGCATGACTCCTTTTGGCTTGAGTATGACTTCTTGCCATGGATGGGTTTCAGTCTTTTTTTGTTTTCCCCATTGTCAGACATATAGTAATGCCAATGAAGAACTGAATAGCCACTTGCAGTAATATTAACTGATGTGTTGTTGGCTGAGTGAGAAATCAAGAAGCGTTCTTCTGCAGAAGAACATTTTTCTTGCTTCCTTTTGTTTCGTATTAAGTCCCATTTTGAGAAAGAAACTGAGTTATTCCTGCAGGAACCATATACACAGGCTTACATGAGAGACATTAATGGTCTGATTCAGGCATATATCACCCACATATACTAGTGGCGGGCTTTATAGATGGTTTTGTAACATTGATTCTTTTTCCAAAACATTTCCTTTTTAAGCATAGAAAACAATTCACAACCTATTTTTTTTTTCCATATCCAGCATACTGTTTTTTTCACTTTACTGTAATTCACCATTCCTGTATAACTTGGTGTGCATATTTGAGACTGATTTTGTTAAGTCTCTTTTTTTCTGATGCATAGATGTTGTTATAAGTGCAGTTATGAGAGAGTTAAGCTTCATGGTGGATTACTTTATTGATTATACAGACTATTCAATCTGCAAAACTGAAAACATTCATAAGCATGTTGTAGTACCATAAAGATGTTTACCAGTCATTTTGAACAGGTATCATTTAACTTGGAATATGTTATAAGCCATTTATAGATCTGTAAGCGATAATAGGGATACACTTCCCCCCAAAAGCTCTGCAAATCAACCAACCATAAAAAACAAACAACCCCTAAAACCACAAAAAAACACCCAAAACTGCAAAAGAAACCCCACCCCACAACCACCACCACCACCACCAAAAGCAGTGACTGATGAGATTAAGGTACTTTGTGGATTTGGTATGGGAGATTTTGGTGTGTTTTGTTTTTGTTTTCTCCTGGGTAAAACGGTGATGTTTATAAAATATAGATAATATAGTTAAAATAAAGGTAGAAAAATGCATAGTGATTACTAGCTGTCTAAAATCAGGGCTTGCTGAAGCTTAAGGTTATGTTGATTGCAAGAGGATAACAAGGATGCGTTATCATCTTCATGTCTAAGATATAGAGGATTTAGTTTTAATTCAAATGAATTAAGGAGATTTGGGTTTGCTTACGTTGGGGAGGAAAGTCCTGACAGAGGACTTTTGCAAATAAGCAAAAATAAAAATATTTATTTTATGCAAATGCTTATGTCCTGTATCAGAAATAAAAAGTTCAAGGTGAGAGTATGTGATAGCAAATATAAGGTCCTGGGCTGAACTGATCTGAGGTACAAGGATTAATGTGGATTTAGTGGAAATAAATAAAACTAACCTTCCAGAAATCTTGAATGTTGGCACTTAAGCTGAAGTTACTATATTGCAGTGGCTGACCCTCAAAATCAATGTCAGTGATTCCAAAGAGATCTATTTGTCATGCCACAAGTGACTGAGTTACAGCTTTGCTTCCTACTAATGCAGTGAAAGCTGCTCGGTTTGCTTATGTGGTACAGAAATAACAACAGCAAACCCCCCTAAATAATTGTTTAGATAACATCACTCATTTAAGATTGTATATACTACTACTAATTAAATTGTTGGTCTAACAAGCTAAGAGGTAAATTTTGGCACCACACTAAACCACAACAATTATTAATATAATTCAATTATACTGTAATTTAGGATAGCATGAGCATGTAGCTTAAGCTGTGTTGTGTAATGGTGTATAACCTCAGAAGAAGCCATCACTTTTTCCCTAGATCAAAAGAACAGTAAGAAAAGAGAGTGCCTTAAAGGTACACTTTGCAGCATTAGAACAGGAATGGCTGATTGATAACAGAGGAAACTTAATACTCTTATTCTGACTTACTATCTTTGTAGTAAAGCCAAGGTCTTAGAAACAGTTAATTATAGTTTCAATAAAAATATTTAGATGGCAGCTGTAAGTCTTCCTCATTTCTACACAGATGTTACAGAACTCTTTTGTTGTTTCAGTATAAGGGGAAAGATGAACAAGTATGAACAGATATGACATCCTTAAAGTTATTATCAGCAAAAGCACTGGAAAGATGAGACAGGTTGATTGGCCTTAGACCTCACAAGTTTAACTGAAGATGATGTGAAATGGTGTGCCTCAGTCAGATTTCCCTACAGGCTGCACGTGCCTCATAGCATGCAAGGGTGAGGAGACACACTGAAGTGAAGTGGGAAATAAACTCACATTTTTTTGCCTACCTATTAATAAAATCTGGTTATTAATCAAGGCTTGAGACTGATTTAGGCTGTGCTACTCCAGTTAGCAGTTCTGTGAAAAAATCATTAGGTTTTTTCTTCAATCTCCTAAGGTGACAGATCAATGAGAATTTCCCATTCCCAGTATTGAAGTCCTTAATAACCTATTGCCATGTGCAGCCAGCACATAGCAACAATTCTGTTGAATCAGCTAGCTGAAGTGAACTAAATATTGTCAGCATCCTGGAGGCATTTTATTGATCCTGGAATCAGACTTCATCTTTACCACTTCTCAGGTAGCTTCTTTGTTGATGCATGTTGGTGCTTGCTGTGCTACTGATGTGGTTGGCCTCGGCTGGAAACAGCTGGCGAGGATTACCTTCCTCTAGGCTGTCATGCTGGCTTTTACAACTGATTTTTGGCAGGATGAAGGATTGAACTACATTCTGTAGCCAGGGAAGATGCTGACATGGCTAATTCCCATCCTTTTGTGGCTTTGCAAACTCACTGCCAAATGGCTGCAGTTCTGAAGAGCCGCACTGTATACAGAGGAAATGGTTCTCTTCAAGCCTATGGGTTGCTGGGGATTTTAAAGAGGTTTTCCAGGGACTTTTATTGAGCAGTGTTTCAAGACAGGTTCTATTTTGGACTCAGTTTAATGTATGTATTTTCATGAGATGTGTTACTAACAGATGTTCCTTTGGGAAAATAAACCTGTCCCTTGACAGTATTTTTTTTCATGTTTTTCTTTACTTCATGTGTTTGTAATTAAGCCTGATTCTGCCCCACCAAAAATACTGTTTGGCAGTGCTTTTGTATTGTGTCCTTTATTAACAGTAAAGTAATACACTGCAAACAATTTCAGGCAAGCTGAAGAACAGGACAATGCCATCTACATGTGCTGTAGAAAAAAAAAAAAAACCTCAGGCAGGAATTAGAGAACTTCCTATGGAAGTGACAGTGCATTCACAACATGCCTCTTCACATTAAGTGTAGTCCTATATTCTCCACATGGACTGAGAGGTGATCTTTATACACACTCATTTACTGATTTATTCATAATACTTTGAGTTATTTGTGCTTGTCTTCCTACATACTGTAATTTTTCTGTTATCTTTAATACAAAGCTGAAAAAAGCAATCTGACAAAATATACATTTTAAAATATTATCTCTTTTAAACTCTGTTCCTTTGTTTCCCTCCTCAAAATGTATTTTGTATAAATAAATACAAGGGAAGGTCTTGTCAGGGCAGTTGATTTTGACAACAAATTCAGCAACGTTATGTAACAGACTTAGTTGTGACAGTGAATTTTAAATATATAGTTGTGAATATTCACAATGGAGATAAGGTTCTTCTTTATCCTCTGGAGGAGCCCATAAAATACCATATACTTCAAAATCCAGCCAGAAGAGCTGGAAATTTGCAGCCAACACTGCAATGATATGTAAGGATTGTTTACAGAATAGTTCACAAGTAATATTTAATATTGTCTTTTAAAAAATCATTCAACCCACCTGAAAAGGCAGACAAATATCAATACACTTTTTGCTGAGACTAGAAGTTATTTTTGAGTGGTTAGCTTTATAGGCAAAACAGTACAGAAGATTTCTATATATAAATGAATAGAAAATAAATGCTTGTGAGGAAACCTCTAAGTGTGCCAAGCCTGTGTTGTTGGAAACTTACAACTGTGCAAACCTTGTTTTGTGTGATGGGATAAAAAGAAAACAAGCAATAGGTGAGATCTGTCATGATCTGCTGCAGCTCTCAGTTTACCATTATCCAGTAACATGCCAGGAAAATGCTATAACTCATTGATTTTAAAGTGTTTGGTAAAACTTTCCCTGAATAAGCCTAATGGGAGGCTATTCAACTCTGAGAAGTGTTTTTCTGTATTTGATGTCCCTGTAAAAAGAAATCTGTACTCGTATTTCCCAGCTGCATCAGAACGCTCTGGTTTGGGAGCTGGAGTAATGTCCAGAGCAGGATACTGGCCCCATGAGTTCATCCAATCATGGCAGCTGTTGTGTGCGCACTCGTGTGATTCATGCCTGAGACTTCTGGGTGATGCTGCAGTGAGGGCAGAGGAAGGAAGGAAGAGAGGAGGGAGTGGGAAAGTGGATGGAACAGCAAACCACAGAAATGTCTCTTTGATCTCTGGGGGTAAGAAAAGTGCACTTAACAGTGAAAGGATGAGAGTGGGGAAAAAAGTATCCAGCTGAACTATCTGTAAGCTAAATTCTAGGACCTCAAAGACGCAAGCATAGTAGTTACAACTACAGAGTACCATAACCACATCTCAGAAGTATTGAACAAATGTATTATAATTAATTGCACACTTTTTTCTGTAAACTTCCAAACCACTCTTGTGCATAAAGTTTCACCCCCTTCCTTCTGTTTCATTAGTTACTCAATGCAATCAATTTAGAGAAATTCCAAACTACAAATTGCACAACCAGAGATTTTTCATAGTCCTAGATAGCTTACATCATGATGTATCATGACCTGTTTTGGTTTTTTTTTTTTCCACAAGTACATTTTGATTTTCTTTGATTGTCTGGAGCCATCTTTTAGAAAAAGGTCCCTTACTCATTTCTCTAGATTCTTTTTGGTTACAGAGTGTGTGTGGCCTGTGCCATGTTTAACAGCACGTATGATGCATTGAGATTGAGATAATTCCAGGGCCATGTCACTGTGTGGTATGTAGAAAGGGAACTGGGGATGAGAATATTGTTTGTTGCCAAAGAAATAAAGTCCGAATTCCTTTGTGAAAGCTGTAGCTCCTAATGTGTTGGGACTGCTTGAGAGCTCAAAACCATGAGAGAGAGCATTGGATCTTACAGTAAAGACTGGTCTTCCTCAGGGTTGTGTAGAATGTATTCTCTGAAGATAGCAGAAAGTCTAGGAAAGCTCCATCTGAACTTTGTTTTTCTTCATGGTCTTCTCCCATTTGTATGTGTCTCATTTCTTTTGAAAATCACCTCCCTGGCAGCCACACAAAAGAGAATAATGTTTATTTTGATCACTGGGCTACAGTCTGAGATTGAGACTCAGACTGAAGCACAATTGGCTGAACATCAGCCCTGGAACTGCTATGGAACTGTCTGATATTCTGCTATTCCCTCTTGACCACTCCTAAAGACTTGAAAAAGTGTCATAGTATTTTTGGAATGCAAGTGTTTGATCTTGTCAACCTGATAGGATTTTTTTCAACTGCAGAAAAGCATGTGGGTATTAGTAGAGTGGCAATATAGAAGGTTATGGGAACTGTAAGTGTTTCTCTGAGGTGCTGCTTAGTACTTCCCTTGCTGCTCTGTTTGACTGACAGTGCCAGATTCTGTGGCTTTTGAAGTCAGTAGAACACATTTGTATTTCTAGAGAGAAAAGACAGCAGTCACTCTAGATTAAGTTTTCTAGATTATTTTTATTCACTCAAAAAACATTAGCTTGTGTTGTAGACAGAATCCATATGAATATTTTCATTCTTCCTTTCACTGTGTTCTATATGTTGTGTAGCTGCAATGGGGTGATGGAGATGACCCTTTACAGCAGTGCAACACATCAAATCCTTCATAGCCCTATGTCTTGTGGCATTTTGGCATAACACAGTACAGTCTGTTGCCATTAAACTGTGGGGTTTTGTTGAGTGTTTCCATCTAAATGTGTCTCTCTTCTGGAAAATCAAGTGGTTTAACTCCAAATGGGAGTATGTGTAGACTGCAGACTTTATGTTTTCTCAGATGGATTTTTCTGCCATTTCTTCTTAAGGTGCAGGACGTAACATATTCACAGATTTTTTTTCACCTTTGAAGGAGTGTAGAACTGGCAGATGGATTTATTATTTTTTTTTTTTTAAGATACAAATCAGATCAAATCACTGCTATAGTAGTTTTTGTTACTGCATCCACAAAATGCAAAAGGATATGTTGTTCCAATGTAAGGATTTGACTAAAAGGATGTCAGAGCTTTTCAAATTTGTGTCATGTCAAGCTAAGTTGTTGCACCTATCACTTGGTTCTGGCTCACTATTTTGCTCTGTATCTGGAATTCTCCCTCTTCTGACACTAGGGGATACATAAGACTATGCTCCTTCACCCCAACACACATCCTACTGCAAAGTTTCAGACCTTTCCATATCTCAAAGGACAGTCTCAGCTTCCTTTGAACTCACACTTTTCTTACAGTAAAAAAATGATGACTTTAAGAAAACTTTGGCATCTTTCAATTTGGTTTTACTAGCTCATTTATTAGGATTTTTCTTGGCATTGTACCAAGAAAAGGTCTGTGCTTTTACAAGCAAAGATAAACTTGTTACTTAGCCTTTTTTTGGCATAAAAGTAGATTTGCATAAATGTGATTTGTTTTTCTGGTGCTAGCAAGTCTCACTTTAAATGGAAACCTTTCTGGTTCTGTTGGTGCCCATCCTGATTGTACAAATGGAGAAGTGAGGAGATAATGAAAAAAAAACTTCTTTGTTAGTGGGAAAAAAAAAAATTATTAAAAATATCATTCCATTCCTTAGCTGCTAGTTTCTCTTCTATTGGTTTTTCAAAATATTGCTTATTAGAAAAACAACTAGCACACTGAGGAAAGAATTAGGGCTATTTCAAGCATATTATTTCACTGCTTCTTGCCAATGGGAGACTCAGGGAGGGGGCTGGGGGTTTACTGTGACTAGACAGAACATTAAATTGGTATTAAACACTTTTCCATATGAAGGAAGTCCTCTTCTGCCAAAAATCTAGGAGCAGGGGGATCAGTTTCAGTGCAAGTACTGCTGGGATGGGGCTAGATAAACTTTGGAAAATTAAGAGGTCACTGGGGTCAGGGTGCAGGCTTCAGAGCTCGTCTGGCTGGCTTCCTTATAGACTCTTGGAGAGCTGGCACCCCAAAGCAGCATGACGTCCTGTGTAAATATCTGATACTCCTGACCATTTTTTTCCATGGTATTAACTTTCTTAACATACACATACACACACACACACACACACAAAAGTGTAAAAAATTGACCAAAGCTGTTTTAAATCAATTTTCACCATACAGAGCCAGAGAAATGTTTCTGTGTTGTGTCCAAAACAAAAGGGAGGGCAAAGGCAGAATGATGAGGTTGCCAAACTACTTGTACAGATTCACAAACTGCTCTAGTTCCTACAATAGCAGCACAACACAACAGAGGACTCCTCTGAAACTATGGTAAAATGCATTGCTATTGATTTTTCAGCTGGTTAGTCAAATGGAAAAGATACAAACTTTGCAAATCTGGAAAGATGGAAATACTAATGGATTGCTTTAAAACCTCAAATCAAAGAAAAGTTAGAGGTCTGACTAAATCCCCAAAACAAAGAGAACTTGAATGGAGTAACACTGTCAGAATTGGATGTCAAGAACGTGAAGAAGGGCACAGGTATACATTCAGGTTGCTTTTCCATGTCCTTGCCTGGGTGTCCTGACAGATAGTACAGTTTCAGGCTTATTTAAGCTGCGCATTGTCCTCTGTCCCCTGGAAACCACCATGTCTCTTGAGAGCACTATGTGCAGTGTAGTCATGCTTTCTGTTTAGAAACAGACACAACTCAGAATAGCAATGTCCTGTCTCAACTGAGTAAGGTGAGGCTTAAGGCTTGGCTGGACTGCATATGTTTCACTTTCCTGGAAGACAGAGCCAAGAAGAATTAAGGATTTGGCCCACAACTTCTGTTGTTAAGAATACCTGTTCTGCCTAGTTTGGCTTTCACTCACTGAAAAACAGTGTTTCAACTTCCAATACTGATCTCAGTTCAGTAAAAACAAACAAGCTGGAAGTGTTTGCTATGCTGTTGTAAACTGCCCTTTTTATATGCTGGAGTTTTGTTTGGTTATGTTTTAACACAGGATCTAGATTCTGGAAATAAACTAACCATACTCCACTTCTGAGACAGATCATGAGAGAGCACATTAATGTTCCTGTGTGCAGCACACTGCAAACTCAGACTGCGCTCTGTACAGGAATCCAACAGTGCAGTGCTTGGAGGCAGCTGTGATAATTTCCTGGGGAATTTCTGTGGTATATCTGCACTAGCAGATGGTATTGTAGTAGCAGAGCTTAACTCAGAGAGAATTTGCAGCCATTGAATAGTGAAACAGCTCAGGAGTCTGCACAGGATCATGAGAAAATCAGCTTTTTTGTTGTGTTCAAAAAAAGTTGCTTTCTATTTTAAATCTGGAAATGATTTTTTCATAAATGTAACTCCATTTGCAGACCTGAATTGCTGTTTCTGTAAAACAGCAGTGCCTGCCCTCTTGCTTACAGCTATACAACTTTTCCTGCAAGTCCTCAACGGGTGGATGCTGCACATGTGGCTAAAAAGCAGTTCTATTCCCACAAATGAATCACATGCATGTGTACATACATGTAATAGCACAGGACTGACAGCTTGCTATGAGTTCATACTTTTCATATGGTCAATCATTATCTGTGTATTAAAATGCACTTTGGAGATGGTAGGCTCACATTTAGGATCATGTATTCCTGCCATAGGGCTGGAAGAAAATTCATTACATATTGGCAATGCCTGGGTTTTTTTGCATAAAGCATACACATCTGGCCATTTGAATGAAGAGGGACATTCTAGGTGACACACCATTCCATGATATGACCCCTGGTGAGACAGTAAAGAGGCTGTAATGACACAAAAGATCAGCCAATGCAGCACATACGGGGAAAGCAGGATCAAATGACGTGACAAAGGCAAGCAAAAAGATTTAACATGTTGTGTTAAACCTGAAAATAACTCAGGGAGATGATACAATCTACAGCATGGGTACTGGGGGAGTAGGCCTTAAAGAGCAGTGAAGACCACAGAAATGACTGTAGTCCATTTTTATTTTAGCCACTCACAGGAAGGTGATGAGTCATCTCTTCCAGGGCTTTTTTTTTTATCAATGAGGTGAGCTTCCTGCTATGGAAATTAAAGCCAGCAGAACAGTCAAAGAGAGAGGAAGAGTGTGCACAGACATCTTTGTCAGAAGGAGGTGGAGGCAACCCATTTGGCTGGGAAGAGAAACATGCCAGAGACACAGAAGCCGGAGAAGAAGACTGATGTTAGCCTTCAGAAAGTGAAAAATTAAAAAAAAAAAAATACTACCAGAATTTCAGATACAGGATGGGTGCAAGTAAATGAGACAGTGTGAATTTAACTTATTTTTATGGATTTCTGATTGTGGAAAATTTAACTCTTGAAGCTATTGCTCTGGTAGGTCACTGGTAGGTCAGCTGTTCCGTAACTTAGAGATATGTTAATTTGTTCCACATTGGGCCTGAAGCCTACAATTAGGTGAAACTGAATTTTATGGAAACCTCTTTACTGAAGTACAAGCTTAGATTTTCAGGTCTGTCATCTGTGTGCACTTTCTGGATCAGTAGTCTTGCCAGAGAGCCTGGAAATCTGGTAGAAAGACTTTGAAATGATTATTGGGTTTTTTTATATGGCTTTGGTTTTAACACAAGCTTATATTTTTTTTCATGTTTTGGTTTTGGATTTTTTTTTTTTTTAAATCTTCTCACTTTGACAATCATCTCAGAAGTTGTAAGCGAAGCCAATAAAAGGTTAAAATGCTTGTAAGAAAAATGCAGCCCAGCAGGCTGCATGCATATGCCTGCCTGTGCATTGTTTGCTCCTCTGGGGAAAAGGACAGGTCACTTAGAGGCAACAGACTGTCTTCCTTAGCTGAAATGCTTGAGGCTTTGAACTGAAGTATTTTTATATGTAGATGTGTGGGTATTGTTATGAATAGAGACTGTATTGCGCATCAGCAGCACAACAGGAAAAGCTCAGTGTAAAACAGTATTGAATAATTGCACATTTCTAAATAAGATTGATTGTTCTCCTTGTTCACACATGCACAGTGTCAAATGTTCTAGAAATTCGTTACCTCTGAAGCAGTGTTCTCAGAAAACCAATTCATGATCACTTTGTAAATGGGATTTTTTGAGACTTGACCAGGGTTCAAACTGGCACCATGTATTCAAATACCACAGTTTGCAAGAAGCTGGTTTCCATTCTGAGCTTTGCAGATCAGGCCAGCCAAGTTATTGACCAAGCATTATTCATTGTGGCTAACTTAGAGAAAACTTGTTATGTAGACTTACGTTAATTTTTTGCATATCCCCTGTTTCTTCAATAATTGCTGAATTTCTTGCAAGCTTTAATTTGAAACTATATAAGTTTATTATTTCAGCTTCCAAAGATGATTATTTAGAATTGAGCAAACAACCTTAGCTGTGCACTTGCTGACATTCCTCCATATTAACTCCCTGCCCCTATTTTATTGTTTATAGAATTGCTTTCTAATTGTTTTCATGGGTCTTTTTAAAAATAGCTGTCTTTATATAATAGATAATAACATTTGTTATAAAATGAAAGTAAACCCAATTAAATCTGCCTTATTGTACTTACAAAAGATTGATGTGTGTAAAGTCTAACAGCTTATTTGGGGATTTTAATCTAAAAGTGCTCTGCAATAATGTTCTCTTGTGTTCTGGGAACTAGCTGTAATAGAGAAGCCACTGCCTGCAGAGATGCTGAACTAAATTAAAGTATTGTGTCCTTGTGTTCTAGCATCTGCCTCATACGTTAATCTCTGGAAAATGCTTGAAAATACCCTAAAGTTGCAGCCATTTCTTTGTTTAAGTTTGAAAGCTTTTGTATCTATTCTCATTAATGCTGTAGTGCAGAAGATTCACTGTTCAGTAAATGAATTGAACAGAAGCTTCTGCAAACCAAGAACAGATTGCAGTTTTCCCATTTCAGTCTCCATTTTATTGTTGTTGTTTGTAAAGGATTTAAATTTGAGCTCTAGGGACCTAGGTTTTACTATCCTTGCTTCAACATATGTGTTCTCTGCTAGAAAGTAGCCAAAGAGTTGGATTTAAATGAACACTGCAAAAATTTAAATATGGTGCTGTCTGAATGATTGAGGACTTCTTACCCTACCTTAGTTTTTCTCTTGTTATATTTGCATACATGAGACTTAAAGCGCAGAGTTTCTTTGAAAAGTGAGTTCTGAAAATGCTTCATCTTCATTGTAAAGTCTCTCATTTTCCTTCTCTTTTATAATATTTTCATTCATTCAGCCCTGGATCAAAAACAATACCATGTGCTTTACAATTGTGTATGACATAAATAGTTGAAGCTGTAAGAGCAGCATGTAGTAAACAAACAGACTCTAGGCAGTAATGTATTTGAATACAGAATTTTTATGCATGAATAATCCATGAGTTTATAAAAGTCAGTCTGTTAAGAGGTAATCTAGGAATAGAAGAATGCTTTAATTCATGAAATAACTTATCTTCTCCAGCTTAAAAGACAACTCCCTGAAAGGCAAGGAGAAAAATAATCGTGACATCAGATTTGACAAACTTAGCTGTTGCTATTTCAGAAAATAATGTATGGATCCAATAGGAAGAGGTCTGCAAATAGAGTATGTCTCACCAAGAGCCTTCTCTTAGCTGCTCATCTCTGCAGTGGTATGTAAGCTGTAGGTGAACATCCTTGAACACAGTTACAGCTTTGCTGATTGAAAATGTTATGGTTTCCAGTTGCTTGACCGTTTCTCCTGCTTGGACATTATACTCTGAGCTCTTCATCCAGCCACTCCTCAATCCATTTTGTGAACTGTGAACTGTTTAGCAAAAACTTGTTATTTGGATTGTTTAGGAGGTTACGTAGATGAGCAGCTTCACTATCAAACCTGAAGGGACAGTTAGGACTGGAGGAAGAATATGATGCGTGTCCATCTTGCTCTGTTCACTGGCCCAATCAATAACTATTGTCAAGCCAAGTAAGATGAAAAATGTCAGGATGTTCATCCTGGCACACAGTACAGCCCTGCTTAGAGGCATCCTTGCAGTGTCTAGGCAATCAGGGGCAGAGTGCAGGAAAGCCTTCTATTATATGAGAGAGACCAGCATCTATTTATTAACCTAGCCTGAAAGAATGCAGGTGTTTCAGCAAAAAAAAAAACAATTATGATGTTTCTGAGCCTTTTTCTTCATTGTTTTTCTTCAGTCAAATGTTGAATTTGAATTAAGTTTTGTCCATAGTTTATGACTGATTTGAAAATTATTGTTGTAACTAATTTTCTTCTCCAAACAACAACAACAAAAAAGTCCATCGGCTTCCCTCTCATTTGAACTCTTTTCTGTCTCTGATGCACGTTTCTTTCATGGTTTATAACAATCTCTGTATGCCTTTTACCCTAGGCCTTGTGTACTTAAAAACAATACTTAAAAGAAGCTCTATTAGGATAAATTAATATCCTAGAGTGCTTGCAATAAGAGAAAATCTTTACTAGTTTTATGTAGAAATAGTAAAAGCTAGTCGTAAAATACTTACAAAGGAAACAATTAGAAATGGGAAATCAGAAAAGGACTGTGAAGAGAAAATAGTGAAGGGATTAGAAAAATGTGGTGATGTTTCAAACTGAAGCTCTTTGTATGTATTTAATTAAGAGCCAATAAAGCAGGATTTAAATGTACATAAACTAGACACAGAAGAAACTTGGTAATTTGCAGTCTAATAATTTTCAGATTTTATAATTCATGCAAAGAAAAAAACACCTAGAAGCTTTCTCTGCCTCCTAGTAGTGGTTTAAACCAGAGGCAATAGTGAAACAGCCCATTAACACTTTGTTTCTTTGGCAAGTATACTGGAAAGCGGTGCCTAACACAAATGACTGCATTGTAAGAAACTGATTACTGAATCATAGATATTAATGCACTATTTTATCTTTCATATTTATTTTATCTTTTCTTTATCTGTTTCTACTCTTTCAGAAAGCAGCCAGTGCAACTGCCTGAGATTTTCACTGATTTGGAGTTAGTCATAAATAAGCAATTGTGCCAGGTCATAAAGGCAGTGATTTGCAGTATCTCTCAGGCATTAAAATCACAGTTGTCACCATCGACAGGCCAAGGGCCCAGTCATACAGCTTTTGAAAGTGTGCCTAGAAATTCCTTGGGGTTATTTTGATTTTTCAGGAGGTTTTAGTGAGTTGTGGTGGATGGCAGGAGGTCAACTCTGTTGCTGTTGCAATTGACTGTCTGTGAGACAGTTCACAGCATTCACACATCAGTACAGGCAAAGGAACCAGGAATAATCTGGTTTTGGTTGACGGGAATTTTTCTACAGTGAATCCTGGTAGCTCAGCTCCTATCCATTGTTATTATTATTTATGATTGTAGGTATGATTTTATTGCCTACTCTGACTTGCACAACATATCCAGATCATATTGTTCAGTGATGCAGTTTTCGTGTTTCTTCTTTAGACTTATTTACATAGTAGGTGAATTGAACTTGATATTACTCTGTGATATTATAGTTGCTAGTAAATATTTGACTCAGATTTTTCAGTTACTTTTAACCTGTCATTCCCTTGTGCGATATTTTCAACTTTCCTGGTTGAAAGTGTTTATACAGGGTCTAAGAAATTAATTATTAAAATCTAGAGAAATTCCAAACATACTTCATACATTTAATTCATTAATTTTGTAATTAGACTGAGATGATAAATATGGGTTTTTTTCTGAACTAATATTTACTTAAATTAACTATAAATCAATGTTCATTTTTAACCAACAGAGGATTTGATATTTTCCTTTGAATTCCATTTGTATAAATTGGCCTTGATGTGCTGCGTTAGCTCCACACTAAACCAGATAAAAACAAAGAAAATTGCAATGTAACCATGTCAGATGAAGATGATCCAGTCTGCTTTAATTCTGATTCCAGTTACTGGAAGCTGTCTATCCAGTTATATATAAAATCTTGGAAGGATGGTCCATTGAGCCAAATTTCATTATCTGCCACGTAATTACAGCCCTTGTTATCTTCAGCAGGGAGTTATTCATGGTCTGCTCTGGGCAGACTGGGACCCATTTGTATTTGTTCTTCTCCTACAGTGTATTTGTTTAATCAAACATACTTATCTACAGCTCTCGTTTTCTAGCTAGAAACCCTGTAGCAAGGTAGAGGAGCTGGCATTTATATTGTGATTCCAATTAAATTGAAATTAGCATCAACTTATGTTCAGTAGCTGATGTTTAATGTATGTTGGTTGGAGTGGTACTTCGATAAACTGACTCTGAGGATTGTTATGACATTTCTTGTCTGCATCCTACAATGTTATTAAACTGCAGTAGTACCATGTGATTAATAGTTCTATCTTGTGCTGTATCTTTTGAGCACACGGAACAAACCACATAAGCTTCGAGGCAATTTAACAAACAAACAAACAAACAAATAAACCCTCAAAACCTAAAACCTCACACAGAGTAGAACACATATACACACAGAAGTCCCCCCTAGATAATTTGAACATCTGTTGTGGTAAATAGCAAGAATCAGAATAAAATTTAAACGACAGTGGAAATTATTTTTCTGCTTTATTTCAATCAATTTTGTATTTTGCTGAAACAAGGGGTCTCTTGCAAATAGCATACATTAGGAATACTTAGAAAATATTTCATCTTACTAGCAAAACCCAGCCAAAAAAAATCCACATTAAGTATTTCAGCCATGCCATGTGTTTCAGGGATTTACCAAGACCAGATCCTTCACAGATCCTGCAGAACTGACTCCCTAGCAAGAAGTCAATAGGCTTTGGTGACTGAAATGCTTAAATTTTAGATGGTCTGGGTCTCTAAAACATATCTCATGTGACACATTCGCCAAGCCTCATTTAAGCAGAAATTGGTTTACTTCTTTATGGAAGCATTTTCCTCCCAAATAAAAGAACAGCAGTTCATCTTGTCAAGAAGTTTTCTTCTGCTACTCTAGTTGAAAATGACACTATTTCTCTTCACTGTTCTGTTTTGTCCTTTCCTCCCAAGGCCTGTGAGTGCGTCTACCCAGGCTAAAAGCAGGAATCCAAGCCTTAGGAATTTACAGCAAGACCTGCTGGCCAAACAGTGACAAGCAATAAGAGCAAAACATTATTCTGGCAAGAATATGCTCAAGGATGTAATTAGTAACAGAAGAAAATATGAGGTATGGAAACATGAAATTTTATGCAACTAAGTATTCAAACCTGGCCTTGCTGTGGGTCACTATTAGTGATTTTTGGAGCAAATATGACTGGGCAGCACCAACTTCATTTTATATTTAACTGCTGATCGCAATGGTAAATACCATTTATCTCCACTTTCAAAAAAATACTTTTTTGCAGGTTGGCACTGAAAAGGCACAGGGCCTTTGCTATCTCAGGGTGTTCATCTCTCCTGGAAATTCAGCCTTCAGCAACTTCAGGAGGACTTTTGCTACAGCTGAGAGCACCATCTGCGCCAGGACAAATCGTGCTATGTGGGCAGTCATATTCTAGCCTTCCTCTGTTGAAGCTAGGACCCACCTTTGTGCTCTAGTTTTAGAGCACAGCTGACAAGGTAATTTATCTTTTATATATTTCACCAGAGTACTTGTTCAGACAATTATGGTTTTTTTATTACACAATGTAATTGAGCTTGTGTTTACTTTAAAAAAAGAAGGTTTGCATTCTTCACAGTAGTCAAGATATTTTTCAGTCTAGTTTTTAAGCGTTTTTAACTTGTATTGCCTCATTGGTAAATATCAGTAACTTAAGATTTATAAGTTTTATTCATTTTCACAGAAAGATTTACCCTAGGATTAAGCTGGAAATAAATTGCTTCATGTTGCTGCCCATTACTTGTATTCATGAGTAAATTAAAGTGTCTGGTTCCCTGTCATTGATTTTTCAAACATTAGTAATTAAAATTGCAGAAGCGTTTTTATTGCCAAAGATTAAACAGATGTTGGTGGACACATTAGCTTTAGACACAGATTTGGCAGGTAAAATTTAAAGTAAGAATGACTGTTTCTGTATTCTTTAATTTTAATTTTACCTTTACTGTCCTTTCAAGTGTGCTTAAAAGCAAGATGGACTGCAAAGACGTTTGCCACTATTTATTGGCATATATATTTAAAACAGGAACATGTGAGACGAGAAACTCCTCAGCTGGAGAGATCTGTGTAATGGCTGATATAAAAAGCTGTTCATCTATCCTCCGTGATTATAACCTGAGAGCTATTACTAAGTGCATTACAGCAGCATTACTCTCTTCCAGACATAATCTGACCACTTTGGTTTTTTTATCTGCCCTAACTCTGAAGCTCATTCCTTATGCTGATGAATGTCTTAATATGATCCTGAAACTCACCATTGTCCTGTATATCTCCCCATTTCTCTTATGTTGCTGCCTCATGAGTGATTTCTCATAATTACAGCACATTTTTTGTGAAGACACATTGCATCTTCAATCCTGCCAGACCCAGTCCTTGGACTCTCTGTAGCTGGACAGCAGCCAGACAATATGTTGCAGCTGCTTTATGAAAATCGCAATGGCTGGAAGCTTAGTGATGTTAGGACCCTCAGACATATCCAGATGTTGAGAATCCTTACAGGGCCCTGAGCTGTGAAATATTCACCAATTTCTGTGAGTAATGAGTGCAGCCTGTTTAAAGATCAAGCCTGTGCTGTACTACTTCAATATTTGTTCTATCTCCAGTCCACATAGTCTAGCATACACAATTTTAGAAGGAAAAAATTTCTGTGAGCAATTTTATACTCAACTAAATACAGGCCAAGATGCATCTTGAAATAAGAATAGAGTTGATTAAAAGCTGCTGAGATGTATTTTTAGCTGTTTGAGATATTGTTCACATACTGAATGATTGGTTCTTGCCATACCCTCCTATACACATAGCGAGATAAGGACTAGCAAATTGTGGATCAATAATGTAACATGTCATGTGATGGTTTCTCCACCCTTGAGGAATTGTCTTAGAAGACTTGAAGCTTGTTTGAAAACTTTAGCACTGTTAAAACAGTTTAAAGAACCTGCCTACCATCAGTGAGTCGAGTCCATTGTGTCTAACATATGTTTGCTCTTCTGTCTCAGAATTACATGAATTCACATCTGAGTCTTAACCTGACAAAGCACATTTGATTGGAGTCCTTTGCTTCACATCATTTGCTTTTCCACCCAATTTAGTCTGCCAGATTATGTGCCAACACAGAGTGCTGTGTGCAGATACCTTCCGGTCAGCATTCAAGACTCCAAGAGATCTCTTGGACAAATGGTGTACATGCCTCTTCCTATAAATTTTCTAATCTGACTGTTGTGAATAAAACAGAGCAGGTCATGAATGTCAGTTTGATCTAGTGGAAATGGCAGGTTCCTGCACTGAAAGTCAGGACTTTAACTCTAGAAGTAGAGAGCTCCAAACTGCTGCATTATTCAAGGGAAGTTATCCTTCTAGGTGCAACCCGTGCTCCTGTTGTTTGCCTGTTTGTCATCTTAGACTATAGGATGTTTGAAACAGGGTGATTTTTTTTCTCCCATTTATAGTAACCTGAGAGATGAACCTGTCCTCTAACAGGACCTGTGGAGTTTTCTGCACTACAGTGAAAACAATTGAAAAAGGTTTTGTAAGATACAGTATACTGTAAACACCATTTGCTTCCACGTTCTCCCAAATTTGTGCATTTCATTGGTGATTAAAATGTAAGTCTATATTCTATTATCAGTTAAACATAATGATAATTTTTTACCCTGTGATTTTCTCTTCTTCCTTTTCAGTGTTCCTTAGCATTCTAAAAATACTCCTTCTGCTTTTCATAGAAATGTTTGGATTGTCCTTCATTTTCAGAAAGTCACCTGGGGACTCAGTGGCTAGAGGAGCTTTGGGAAGACTTCTGTGTCTGTTGCCCAATCTGCCTTTGCTGTCAAGAAGTGGGCAACACTTCCGGCTGGTGATGTGGAAGCTTGGAGGCTGGTGTCCAGGAGGGATTAACTGTATTTGGGTACGGAGCCTCACCTCAAACTTCCTCAGCAACAGGAGAATTTTATTCTCTGATGTGGTCTTCCATTTCTTTCTTACTAAACACACATTAATGTTCCTTTGAACTCTCTGCTACATTTAGCAATTGGAAACAACTTTCTTTCATTTACCAACTCCAATGAAAGATAGCATCCATCTTGTCTTCTGTGTCTTCTTATCTCTGCAGATTTTTTGAAACTATTCAAACTATTTGCGTATCCAGACAATTGGCTAGATAGAGAAAAAAACATATTATGTTTGTGAGAACATTTGGTTTCTTAAACCACTTGAAGCAATTTTTATCAGGCCATTTTTCTAGCAAGCTTGTGATATCATCACTTATTAAATTCTGACCTCACTTGTCTACAAAATTCAGACATATTAGTTCCCTATCTTCTTTTTAACCAAGTGCACTCACTGGTGTTTCTCTCCTGTTGAGAGCTAATTTCCTTCCAGCTACATGGCTGCATTTTAAGGAAGACAGGTGAAAATTGATCAATCTCTGAAGTTCGCTTCAGGGTCTATCTGTCTCTTAATTTTACACAGAAGATAATAGATGTGTCACTTGGAAAGCTACATGCCACTTCTTGAAATCAGTGCTGAATCCAAGCCTTGGCTGGTACTAGGCTCTGCAAGTTGATCTCACCAACTGAAGTTTTTCAAACTCCTCTTCTTTCTCACCTCTGCCATGTTAGTGAGTTGGAGGCATTGTGGTGGATGGAATATTTCTCATTTTCTTCCTTTAAGTGTTCTGTAGGTTTACTGAACATTGCAGAAGAGCTACAGGAGGTAGGCTCTCAGAGGTGAGAGTTGCACTCACCTAGGTGTTGAGGCTTAGTTGGTAATCATGGAAAACCTAGGAGAGTTGAACTTTACATTTATTGGTCTTACTGTCTTCCAAAACATAGGCAGGTCTCCAAAGTAAGTAAGTGATGTTTCTCTCTTCAGTTGGGATATGACTCTGGGAAAAAAGAGCTTTCTCGTACTTTGCTACCATTCTTATCCTAGGTGTGGCCATGTTTAACCAGGAAAGTAAATATCTGTTTACTTTTACAGCTTAATTTCAAACAAGATAATTTCTTTCTTGTTGAGAATTTAGGGTGTTATATAATTTCTTTTAATAAAACAGTGTCTGCAACTATGTGAGTTGAAGTTCCCCCAGCATTCCAGTTTCTTCTCCTGAAATATATAGTCCTCTTTTAGGAATCAGTCATCTGTCCATTCCCATTGATACTGGGACATAGTATTTTTTTGACAAATCTATAAAGCCTGTTGGCTTTGTCAGAAATGTACGTGCAGCTGCTACTTGAGCCTCATCTGATCCCTGAGCCTATCCATCCTGGAAATGCGTGTTAGTGTGTCACTGCTGCTGACTGGTGCTTTCCTTTTTAGCAGTCTGTGCATATCTCTGTCATTTATGTTGTCTTGGGTTAAATCTATATCCTTACCATCACCTTTTCTGCCTTTTTCTATCTCTTTTCCTTGCTAGTTATCTCCTATTTTGGCTAACTTTATTGCTTTTCCTGTTGCTTCTATTTTTATTGATGAATGGTTCATATCACCTCAGGCCACACAATCACTACTCCTTCCCTTGCTGAGAACTTGAAAAATGTACTTACAGAAATATTTGAGGATGGGACATTTTGTGCACTTCAGACCACATTAGAGGCACAAATCCCATCATCTTTAATAAGGTGTATATCTAATATTTCATATGACACTTGGAAAAATTATGTTCCTGCCTCTCTCTAAGTCACAACTTATGCCTTATTATATTAAGGTTACCGTTGTATCAGTGCTGTGTTATTTATTTCATCCCACCTTTGTTTTTAACAGCTCTTATCTTTTCTCTTGCCTGTAACTCAATTAATGGTTCTATTATATGTTATTCAGTGGCAAAATCCTTGCTGCCTTCATTGGGCACAGGATCAGTTCTCTCTGTCTGAGGCTGTTTATTCCCCCTTGGGGACAGAGGGCTGTGTGCTGTAAAGACTCAATGGATGGGGTATGGGCATGTTTGCAGTTTCTGGAAATACTGCCAAGGCAATTGTCACATGCTGTGTCTAAATATTGCATTTCTGTAGGTTCAGATAATCAAAACAACCACCTTCCCCCAGCCTCCCAATATGAGTTAGATAAAGAAATCACATCAATGCCTCCTTCTTGAGGCATAGTGTAAAAACACAAGAGCAAAAGTAGTTCAAGTCTGCAGAGTCCCGCAGCACATTTATCTCCTTCTCTGCATTTTTCTTGTAGAAAAATTGAAAATGTTTCTCATACAATTTTTTTTTTGCATTATCCTTAATCAAATCTATGTAGTCTTCTTATCTTGGCTCTAGCTTTTAACCTCTTAAATGACTTTCCAGTTTCTATATATTTCACTGCTCAGTTTCATAATCAGGCAAACAAATCTCCATGACAGAACATTAAGGTACTCTTTATGTCTTTATACCGTGAGAATCCGTGTTTTCTCTGTGAGCACTGTACTGAGCAAATGTTTCAATTCTTTATATTAAAAAGCTGAGTGAAAAAAAGCCCTGTTCTAACTTATTGCAGGTGATGATTAATTGAATGAGGCTACTGCTGGTTTATACTACTGAATGAGTGAAGGACATGGCCAAAGTTTTAAAACATGACAGTCTGTCTTTGGGTTTTGTGCTGGTTTTGGTAGCACATTTGGAGTCACACGGTACAGCTAACCATGTTGAACATAACAATTGGTTCAATAATATTCAAATCTTTCTTTTCTTCGGGTGTCATTTGGAGCTGCTATTAACTGATAACTGACTGATATAACTCCACATACCAGTACAGTTTGGGGAATGAGCTCTTAGAGAGTAGTGTAGCGGAAAGGGACCTGTAGGTCCTGGTGGACAGCAGGATGACCATGAGCCAACAATGTGCCCCCGTGGCCAAGAAGGCCAATGGCATCCTGGGGTGTCGTTAGTAGGTCAAGAGAGGTTCTCCTCCCCCTCTACTCTGCCCTTGTGAGACAGCGCTTCTGGAATATTGTGTCCAGTTCTGGGCTCCTCAGTTCATGAAGGACAGGGAGCTTCTGGAGAGTGTTAAGCACAGGGCCACATAGATGATAGAGTGGAGCATCTCCCTTGTGATGAAAGGCTGAGGGAGCTGGGGCTCTTTAGCTTGGAGAAGAGGAAATTGAGGTGTGATCTCATTAATGTTTACAAGCATGTAAAGGGCCGGTGTCAGGACGATGGAGCCAGGCTGTTCTCAATGATGTCCAATGACAGAACAAGGGGCAATGAGTACAAGGTAGAACATAAGAACTTCCAAAGAAACACAAAGAAAAATTTCTCCACTGTGAGGGTGATGGGTCACAGGAACGGGCTGCCCAGAGGGGTTGTGGAGTCATCTTCCCTAGAAATATTCAAAACCCACCTGGACAAGTTCCTGTATGACCTACCCTAGGTGGTACTGCTCTGGCAAGGGGGTTGGACTAGATGATCTTCTGAGGTCCCTTCTAACCCTTGAGATTATGTGATTCTGTGATAAAGGGAAGGAGGGAAGATCTACTGGGTTTCCACACTTTCTTTTCTTCCTGTTCCCTTGCTGTAGGTTTGTGTCTTAGTTTCTAGAGAGGATAGGGTTTTTTTCCAAGACCAGTGTTGTTCAGAACCAGTCTCTTTTGCTGAGTTTCTCCCTTCCAGTGTGCTAATGCAAAGCTATCAAGCATTGTCCTGGGTTTGGCCAGGTGTCCTGGGTTTGGCCAGGATAGAATTAACTCTCCCCAGCTGCAGCTGGGGGGGTGTGGCCAGGCTATTCAATCCCATGTGCCATCATGCTTGGAATATAAGGGCAGCAGCTGGGCCGGGGCAGTGCTGCAACCAGTGCAGCAACTGCCGTTCTGCTGTCAGGCTGAGCGTGGTGAGCAGTTACATTGGGTATTGCTCCTTTTTCTTTGGCCATCATTGTAACTGCCTACTCATTGTGGGGTTCTATTAAACTGTCCTTATCTCAACCCAGAAAGTTCTACAACTCTCTCTTGATTCTTCTCCCCCTCCTGCTGAGTTGGGGAGGAGTAACTGGGTGGTTTGGTTATTGTTCAGTTAGGGCTAAACCACCACAAGCATATAAAGTTGTTAAGAACGTAAAAAACAGATATTCTTTTCTTTAGAATGTTTCAGACCACTCATGAATTTCTCTCTTTTTCAGTATCGAGCCAAGTCTTTATTCTCTGAAGTTGTCATTAAAACTACCTCAAAGAAGTGTTTCTGCCTCACACAACTTTATTTTCAGGAAGAAGCTTAAAGGTAAACAGTAATATAAATTCTTGTTATAAGGCGAGTAATTAAAAAAATGAGAGAAGAGATGGATTCATGTGATGTCCATGAAATTATTGTTCTGATAATTGTTTGATGTGTAATTACACCTAGTAATATCTAGTTTAATCTAACAATAATGTTCAGAATTTGTGGCTTTTTAAACCTTCCTTTGTTAGGGGGAAAACTCCAATTTGTTTGAGATAATTCATTTGTGTCCAGGGTTTTTTTGCTAAACATTGAATGAGCTCCTGACTTGTGCAACTAGATGCATTAACACAGAAGATAAAGTTCTCCATTTTAAAAAAAGGAATCGGGGACCAAGTTGAATGTGCACTGTTCCAAAGTTAATGACTGCACAATGTATCTAACTGCATTGTTATTGTAGTCTCAGCAACATTTGAGCTACATTCTTCAGAATGTAGATTAGTTCTGAGGTCTGAAAGGGGATAACTACTCTGCGTATTTTACTATTGATGGACCTTTCAAATGTCATGTATGTGCTGCCTGACACCTCCATGCTTTAAAGATTAAAGATCTCATATATGCAGAAATAGAAACTGTCCTTGCCTAGCCAATGTGTTATGGTGGGCTCTTTGTTCCAGGAAACAAACTTCTAATGAGCATGAAGGAGAAAAACTTGAGTCTTAGCGATATATTTTCCATCTATCAGAAGTATTTCTGATTCTCAACTGTTGCTGGAATTAAAATTTTGACCAACTGGCACTTCATATGTATTTAGGAAAAAATACCTTAAGCAATGTAACAAGTATGAATATTTTCCTAGATAGTTGTACAGTTGTGAGAATGCAAGAATTTTATGAACTTGAATATACATTTACACTTTTTAAACTTTTCTCTGATAATTTCAGGAGACAGTTTTATAAAGTTTAGCTGTGATTTTCTATTTTTATACAAGTTATGACAACAGTGGATGCTGAGGTACTATAGCAGCAGGGTTCTAGAGGAACACACAAGAATAGTCCCATTTAGATTTCAAATAACTCTTTGACAGTTTAACCTTTGTCATATTTTTCCTTCAATTATGGGTCTACAAACTATCATTTCTATCTTCATAACTGAAATTTGAAGATGATTCTAAAATGCTACCTTTTATGACAAAACAGTATGATAATTCACAAATTACTAATCTCAGTATATGCTAAAATGTATACAACTCTAGTGTATATATATTATATATATCTAGTTTAGGAAAGCTCTGAGAGACAAATTATGTTAATCTTCTGCAGGTTTCTAAATAACAGAAATTACTATGTTCCACTAACAAGCAGGATAAAAAGCCTTAAATAAGTGTTTCAATTGAAAAATGGCCAGGATATTTTTTGGCTAGCTAGTGTCCTGTTGACTAGAGATCAAAGAATGACAGAATGTTAAGGGTTGGCTTTAGGATCTCTCATGTTATCAGGTGAGTGACTTGACCTTAATATAATAAGGCATAAGTTGTGACTTAAATGAGAGAGAGGCAGGCACATAATTTTTCCAAGTGTCATATGAAATATTAGATATACACCTTATTAAAGATGATGGGATTTGACTTTACCTATTGTTCTGACTAGTAAGTAATGTCAAATGACAAATAGAAAGAGAGCAGTGTTTTTTGCTAATTGCATTTAATGCTTTCTTTATGAGATATTGCCAAAAAAACCTCCAGATCTACATGTTTTAAATTGATAACCTAAAAAAGTTGGTTGATTTACATGTAAATAGACCATTGTAATCTTCAGAAGTCACTAGTCCTGGAAGCAAATATTTTCATCCTTGTACTGTTGGATATTTTTGCCTATCTGTAGACTGAGGTAACAAATTCACATTTTAAAACTGCAATTTATAGTGTTTCTACTTAACCACTCAACAATTTGCCTTAGAGAATTCAGATATACTTAAATAAGGATAGTGATATCCATAAACATTAAGCTAGTAGTGTCTGGTTATCAAAAGCAGATGAATATAGTCAGTCCACACAGTGGGAAACGCAACAGGAAAATGTTCTACTAGTTAAGGTGACTTTCAAGTGTTTTTGTTAGACCTTTTAACTGTGATCTTTCTCTCTATGTATGTATAAAACATGATTTTCCCTATATGCAATTTGATGTTGTCAAAAGCTGCTTTCCCACTAATCTCACTTTGAATCATCTTTGTTTGCTAGAATTTCCTAAAAGTCAGATGATTTTTAGATAGTTGCTGTTTACAATCACATAGCAAAAACATTTGGAAGTTATTGACAGAAAGTGGAACACATCTCACTAAATTTCATTACATTGTTCAGAAAGCCTTACTGCAGATTTGGCTTCTTGTGTAGAGGATGTGTGGCATAGTATGAGAGGAAAACACCCATAACCTTGTTAAATCTTTCTCACAGAATGTTGTGTGCACAATGCAAGAATGAGTGTGATGAACACGGGGTAACACAGCCATCATTGTTTGCGCGATGAAGCTTCTTACATTGTATAATGTCTAGCTCTGTTGATCCAGTGCACTGCAGTTTTTTGCTTCACCAAGCTAATATTTGGGTTCAAATGTTCATGCTGATGTCAAGGTCTGATATTTTTACCTCTCCCATTCTCATAAGTTTATTGGTGTTTTTTGGTGTTTTTTTTTTTTTTAAGCCAAGCATACCATAAATTAGTTAGAAGGCTTATTGTGGAATGTGATATAATTGGCAGCTGATTGTTGATGTAGGAGATTTATGTCAACCTTATAGTAATAGTTTCTTATAATTGGAAACATATGTGATTTTTAGTGTCTAGACTTGGGAACTTTCCCAGGAAGGAGTTCCAGGTGGTTATCTAAGCATAACAGGCCAAATGGCTACCACGTAAAGGCTGCAGATATGGGAAAAATGTAAATGTTGCTGGCAAAAGTCATTATTTCATAAATTTACATTTATAAATTGCAACAAATCCACTTACATTGTAATGGTTTGACCAGCTGATTTATTTTATAGATTCATGTTAAAACTTGAAATTTGCTTTTCTTGACTGCTTTCTATAGTGATACTCCCTAACACAGAGATGAGAAGCACTTCATGTGCCTGGATATCAAAAAAAGCTTTTAACAATATTATATGCCTAATTTAGTTGCATCGATCTATGAGTGTTTAACTTGAAATAGCAAATAGTTACATTGTCATACTTATTCAATTAATCCTATGAAATTTGGTTTGGGGTAGTTAAGTTACTTGGCACCTTGAGTTTTGTCTTCATTTACTAGTAGGGTAATTTCTGGAAGGACTTCAGAAAGGAAACATGTCTGGAAGTTGTACAGCCTATTAAAGCATATGGCAATTTGATATTGTCCTGATCTCAGTTTGCCTTGAACATGTACTGCACGTTAAAACATCCCTGGAGAAGGAAAGCACAGTCGGCCATCCCAGCATGAATAGTCTGCAAATATTGTTCTGGGACCTGCATAGGCTGTGACTCACAATGCATATTTTCAGCTCTGGTTCTGACTGTACAATAGGAAATACAAAAGAAGTAATTTTCTGAGGCCTAACACAGTATGACTTAGTCATTGTAGTTTACACAGAGAACACAGAAGAGCTGTACTAGGAGATGTGAAAAGTCGTCTCAACTCAGTTTTCATGTGCCAGATGGTTGTTTCTTGTTCTTGTTGTATTTTTTTTTAATCCTACCTGTTAAGATAGCAAAGAATGACATACGTTATCTGGCTCTGCAGCCAAGTGTGTGGTCCAAATTATTTTCACAGAATGCCTGACAAAGTCTGCTTGCTTGCCTGCCTGCCTCAATCATTTTTCTCAACTAATTAGAAAAGTCTGCCAAGCATTGTTGGGCTAAGGCACTAATTATTCTCAAACAAATGTTTCAATTTCGCACAAGTTAGGAAGTGTTTCTGTTTTGAATGACTACATGCCAAGATGCCAGAGTAGTCAGACAAGTTTCATTTATCAATATGTCTGGAAGTCTCAAAGGGCCAAAGAGATAAAACCTTTTAAAAGCAAACAACAGTATGCTGTCTTAGGTGTTGTTTGAGGAAATAATGCTGTAATACTGCTTTTTGTATATCTTACTTTTTAATGAGAAGTAGCAGGTCTATTTTCCTTCTGGAATTGTTGCTTCTTGTAATATTTCTGACTGCGCTGGTCCTCAGATTGTCTTGGTTTTGGCATCGAATTAAAGGAAGTTTTGTTATTAGTCAAGCAAGACAGACCTATCTAATCGTTTGTCAGATTTTATACTATGTTCACCACCAGCCTATTTAAGTGTCTCTGGTAGTGACAACAGTGGAAAGTCTTTCCTTATAAAACTTCCAGTTAAATTTGGCAATTGGAAGAAACTTAAACAGTTTAAAGGAAGTTTACAGCTTATTTTTCCAAGTAATGGCACTCTACCTGAACTCTACTCAGAAGTAGTTGGGAACTTCCAGAATGCTGTCATCCCATCACTGATGCTGAAACGTTTAGATCAGATCAATTTATTTGTGACAAGGTTCACAGTCTGACAGTTTGGTGTGCCACTGAGATACATGCCTCTGATCTGCTGTGTGTTTGCTGATATATCATACTTCTGTCATCCGTGTGCTTGTCATTTCCTACTGTGTGCCCTCATCCCAGAAGTTCGTCTGTAAGGAGCAGAGATTTCCATGTTTAGAAGTCTGTTTAGCTTCTATTGGATCTACCCATTTATAACCAGCAAGTATCAAAGTTTCCAAGAACTGCCACCTTCTCTTTCTTGCAAGTAAGGAGCATTATGTTTTCAGAGAAAAATGAGGGTTTTATATTTCAAAGATGACAAGATAAATTCAACAACTTCTTTCACAGAGATAATTAGAGTGGTTTACTTATGAGCCAACTCTAGAGTTTGTTTTGTAGATATGTGTTGTTAGTTCAAAATTGATTTAATTTTTTTAAAGCATATATTAAGGGTAAAGGGAAAATTAAGGAATTAAACCACCAGAATGGCAGCAGAACTTGGAACATTTCATTACTTGATTAGTTTCCAGCAGCCACCTGTGCCAAGGAAGAAAATGTGCCTAAATATTACACTATTTGTATCTCCTTGAACAGTTACTCATACAAGGATAAAATGGTAGGCATGATGTGTATTTGAGTAATGGTTTATGTGTGTTTTCTTTTTACCCTCTCTTCTTTTAGGGGAAAATATGGAAGCTGGTACCTGGATATTTCGTATAATTAATTGCTGTTTGTCTTTATTTGTACCCGCTGGTTTAATTACAAACTATCTGCATGAATTTTGAGGAATTATCTGCTGACATGTACTATGTGGGAAAATCTCCTTATTCTGAAAAGGGTTGCCTGTGGATAGTGCTGGCAGCTGCTGGCAAAAGCTGTATTGCAGTGGTACAGACAGACAGATGATCTCAAGAGAAGACTCTGCAAATAAAACTTTGCTAGTTCTCAAGCATGATGGTAAGGCAACAAGAAGAATGAGCCATGAATCCTAGGGTGTTCCTCAAAGTCCAGCACATAGTTCTCTCCAACATAGCAAAGACGTCTTGAAGATAATGATGTTATGTGTTTTGAAAGAATTTTCCTTTTCTACTTGGTCCTCCATTTCACTGTGCATTCAGTGCGTTGTTATTTGTTAGATAATTATCCCTGCTGATTTTGAGGTGCTCAGTGTCCTTGATGAGGACACAGACCTTAACTATAACATCAATTACCTAGGTTTAACCAGGAAATACATATTAAATAGACTTTTGGTAAGCGTTTGTTGCTCTTTTGACATCTGAATGTTTCTGCAGATGATGTCCTCTTCTGAGGCCTGCAGCAAAAAGGAAGCTCTGGATTTAAGTTGGTGTCTATTTTCCAAGACCAGTAAGGACTTGGCGGAAGGAAGAGTATCAGGATACTTAATCTGACAAGGACTGGCAATGAGTTTAGGAACCTCCTAGTGGTGCAATACCTTTGTGCCATGTGACATATGTGTCACTGTTCTTTCATTTTAAAGATGTTTTGCACATAAAAACACTGCCAAGCATTGTCAGTGTAGCAGGGCATCTTGTCTCATACATCAGAGTCATCATGCTTAGAATTCAAATTCATTTTATACATCTTTATTCGTATTTAGGAAGGGATAAAGGGAAGGATAAATTTTCATGTAGTACTTGTCCCATGATGGGTTGGTTTTCATAAGTTAAAGTGAAGTATCTTAAAATCGGCTTTTTTTACAAATGAAAAATTAGGTGGAGCCCCTTATATTTCCTCATAAATGAAAGAGATTTTCTGGGATTGATTCCATCAGTATTGACATTGGCACATTTAGGCTAATTCCAAATGTTAGTCCCTGTACTTATCACAAGCCCTTCTATTTTCATGAAAATGTCCTAAATTACTTGGTTCTCCTTTTTTTTTGTGGGTGTAAAATTTAAATTTATGAGTGGTCCTTGGAGCATGTCAAGTTCAGGTTCATACTTTTGTGCCATATAAACCTTTTTATGTTGAAGATCTTCATTTTTATGGACAATCACATTTTCTGTAACTGAAAAGCTATACTTTTCATCCCAGAACACTTCCTATTTTGTATATCTACACACGTGAATTTGCAGAAGTGGAATGGAAGTCTGTTATAGCCATATGAGTATTACATTGTTTTACATCAAGCAAATTTTATGCGACAAACTCTATTACTCTTCTTTATCGTGATTCTTTGCTACAATTACACTTGATACAGTAGAGACTGAATTGTGCTTTATTTTTAAATTTTATCTTTTGGAAAGGATTTATTTGGAATTATTTTCTGATTTCCACCCNGTACAGTTGAAATGATTTGCAGGACATTTCCAAGTTCACAATTTTTTTTCTCAAAATAAAGGCTTTTGAATTGCTCTTCAGAAGCCTGGCAGTTTCCTCCATTTGCACTGACCATGTAGCCATAAGCAACTGATTTAATACGACTGATCATTTATACCTGACTTTTTTTTTCCTTAATGCACCTAGATAATATCCTCATTGAATGTAAGGGCCTGGGCCCTTGATTTGTTTGAGTCTAAGGAGTAAAAATCAGCACTGCCCAGGAAAACAGTAAACTGTTCTTTCCATGGTGCTTGGAGGGTGATGGAGTATCCTCTCAAGGGTCTCCCTTTCACTTTGGTTGTTTCTCAGTGAATCAGTAAAGTCTATCTATCACATAAAGTAATTTCGTCATGAGAAAAGAGTATTCTCTTACATAGGTTAGCTGTAAACTCACCCTAAGGAACACGGAGTGCAATGAATGTAAGATTTAAGTTGTCAGGTACATGATTGCACATAATACTAATCTAATCACGCTCCTTATGATGGAAAAAAGGGTAGACAAGAAGAAGATTCAGTGTTCCAGAGAGAGACACTAGCGTTGTACAAGCAGCAGGGATAATTCTTTCTGTTCTCTGGTATATTGGTGCTGCTGTTGTTGATCTTGTCAGAAAGCATTCAGCCTAAAAGGTTGTAAAGTTTATAGCTCTTCACACTGTGTCACTATTCTGTGTACCCCAGTGGGGCACAGCTATGAAAAGTAATTTCTGGAAGATCTTGTCAATATATTTTCTCATTTCATGATTGACCAAACTGCAAACATTAGCTGTGTGTTTTAAAACAACGCTTTTGTCTTACAAAATTACAGAATTTTCTGCTTGCTATAGGTGTTTCGTTCTACTTCTTCCTTTTTCTTTAGTAGGGCTGTCTTAGTCCCTCAACCTACAAAAGAGTCAGTGTGATGTATGTAATTTCAGCTGAAAATGGATTTGGTTGCAACATATAATTGAACAGTGAAAAGAGTTTTTAAATTGTGGACTTGATTTTAAAAGTTGACACTGGCATTACCTGTTCTATATTTGGAGCTCCTGCTTTACTGTCTAAAGTGGACATTTATAGATAGAAATAGTGATCTGAATTCCCTTTGTGGGTTTGGCAGGTTTGAAAGTTGTTTCATTTTTGTGTGTAATTTTCTTTTGGCAAGAATGTGTGCAGGGGTTGGTGGAGAGGTCAATTTCTCTATGTTTATAGGTGCTGACAAGTTTTCTGAGATTTATTTTTAATTCAGCTTGTTTTAAAATTGCCCAGCAGTGAGGCTTTTTAAATACACTGCCGCCAAATTTTTTCCTGTTAACTTGTATGTGTATGCCTGCCATTATTTTTGTGACTGAAATTAGCTTTATTAATGTGTTCTGCACTACAGTTAAACAATAGCTAGTTAAATGTGAGCTTTAAAAAGCTCAATCATCACCATATTTAAAGAAGTTATACATTCTGTCATTTTTTTCTCTTTCAGAAAAGCTAACTTACTTATACTTTAAGCAATTAATCCAGTTAGTAAGGTAACTACTTTTTGGATATTTTTTAAAATGTGAGTTTGATATTTCATGTTAGTTAAGGAATTTCTGTTTTCCGGAGCTGCTTTCAAGGTGGGCAAAATGATTGTAAAAGTCCTGATTATTTCCAAGAAAGATCAAATTTCAATGTTTCTTTAAAAAAAAATGAATAAATAGATTTGAGCTAAAGAGCTAATCTTTAAGGCTAATCTGAAGGCTCCAGTGCCTTCAAACTCTGTGGACTATTACCAGCATGGCTTTATTTGCCATGCAGGTCCTCAGAGAGGCTTAGCAAAGAAACAGCCAGAGCCTTCCCTCACTCTGGGTACTCATTTCTCAGCCACCATTTGAGGGTATCATTGCCTTCTGTTGTGTGCGAGTGGTAACATTTTTCAATCATAATGTTGATAAAGAAAATAGCTGTGGTAATATGATGCTAGTTGGACCTTCTCTTAGCTATATTGCTTTAAAACCAAAAGAGAATCAGTATGTGTAAGGGAGAGCCAACACTTCCACCACTGTCCTGCTTGAGTCAGCAGTACAAATTCCAAAAGACGGTCAAGTATTGCAACTTCAATGTTCCTGTCATGCAAATGACCTCTTATAATGAAATTCAGTTGGCTATTTTTCTGATAGAATGACTTGGGATGTGAAGTAATTAACGTTTCTGTAGATGTAATTACCTATAGTAGCCTGCATTTAAATAGTTTTAGCCTTCAACCTTTGTTTATACCTTTCCTTTCTGAAATAACACCTCTCCATCCAAAATTAGAAGTATCACTTGACAATGAACTGATATAAACCGAAAACTTGCATCAGAACAGTGCCAGTAGTAGTGGATGGTTACGCTACAGAAATTGTAGCCAGTTAAAAACTGGAATTTCTGAAAGGGGGGCCTAGAGTCTTAATCTTAAACAGCTCTGGAAAAATTGCAGTCCTCATCTCCATGGGGGAGGAGGAGGGGGAAACGTTGATTCAGAAAACATGTGCTGCACTCCACTGTATAAATCTGGATTTCAAACATAAACTTCTTTAGCATGCTTGAAAGTTGCTGCTGACTACTGCCAACTAGAAAATTTAATAAAGAGTTTAACTTTGCGCAGCCCAAGCCAGCTCTGCAAACACATGCTTTCCCGCTGAGATCAGAATGAATATCTAGTGCAGTGTGCAAGAGCCAGACTGTATGAGCAGGCCTGTCTACATGCATCCCTCATCTGACTTCAGTTATTGTTATGATGGGCATAGTTCCAGGGCTGTAATCGCTGTGAAGAGTGTGTGTCCAAAGCTCTGCTTCAAATTCTATCATGCTGCTTACATTTTCAATTATTTTAGTACGGATCTCTCATCTACAAGCTTAATCTGTTTGGTAAATGGATACATTTACCTTCCCAATTATAAATCTTTTTATAGAAGATATGTTCTCCTTACATATCTTCTAGTGCAGGATTTTATACCTCTTCGAATTTAGCCCTAGCCGGTTTTTAAATAGCCTCTTAATAAAAAGAGAACAATCAATAGATTGTGCAAAAAGACACATAATTTTCATTAGTTCTTTTTGAGAAGATTTTTCAAATCTAAATTTAGATAGTTGAGTCAGTATAGAATAGAGTAGATGGGGAACGGAGTTGAAAACATATTTCTGTTTTCAGTCAAGAATCCAGCTTTTGTCTAGTGATGTGTGGTAATGAGAGAAACTAAGTTTGTGCCAGCAGTACATCAGGCTGCATGTCAGCATTTGTGTTTTCGGCCTAGACCTTTATTCCTCTCCCAGAAGGGACTCAGAGTAAGGAGAAATACATTTGCTTGACTTGTTTTGGGAGAAGTGAGACTATGTAATGCTGAGCAGCTCTCATGTGGAGATCTGTCAATCCATGTCCAAATCTCTTTAGCCAATTACATTGTGACTGGGTGCAGTCTGTAAATAAAGGAAGGAACTGTTGATGCCACAAGCACGTGAGCAGCATTTTCATAAAACACCATCTCTGGCTTTCTTCCTTACAAAAAAATCTTTCCCAAGTGGCAAACAGTAAGAATATGTTTTGTTTGTTCAAAGCTAAACAGACTAACATGATGCCAACCTGTCAAGAAAAGCTGAGGGAAAAGACAGCATCTTCCTAAGATTTTGGTAAAAGGGGACTAGGGAACTCTGGGAATAGTAAGGAGACCTTGGCTTTGAAAAAAAGGAGAAAGTCTTTCTATTTTAAGGTATTCTATCAGTGATGGCATAGGATAGGAATAAAGACCCATAAAATAGCATACTTTGCAACTTAGGGTAGTTCTGCCAAGTCTTTGAATTGTTCAAATGGGAATGAAAAGGAATATGGTTTTGCTTCTGTTCTTATTATTTATTTACCTATCAAGTTAAAAAGAAACCAAAAAACAAACAAAAAAAACCCAACTTTCACAAAAGGACAAAACATTTGTCTTGGGAGTTGGACTAGGTGATCTCTAAAGGTCCCTTTCAACCCCTACCATTCTATGATTCGTCTTTTGCTTTGTGGTCCCAGTGCCCTCTTATTCACTGTGAAGGCAAGAGTCCAAGAGGTGAGGTCATATACAGATATTACTTGGGAAGAATATATGCTGACAATTCTTGTGTGAAGTGATTCTTTCTCTACTGTAAAAAGAGCCCCTACAAACAATGCTTTTGTCTAGAGATAGTCTTGGCTTCTCTGCTTTTGCTTATGGGAATCATACATCTCCTCAGTGCACAGGGCATGTTCATCTCATTGCCTGAATCTCTGATTACAGGGCACAGGTCTACTTGCCTGACACATTGAGCACTTATGGCTTGATTGTAAAAAACACAAGTTGGATTACCTCACACAAGCTCTACAACAAAGCACTGCCTGCCTAGTCAGAGACGTCTTATATTTGGCCTTTATCATAAGCCTCTAGTATTTTGTTTCTCTGGTGTTTGGTCTCTATGTTCATCATTCTGACTAATGCAGAGAAAATCTGGACTCAAACTTTCAAGTCTCTCTTCTGATTATAGTTGTTTTTCTGAAATAAATGCTGCTGTGGCAGTGGTTTAGTGCTTTAGCAGAGTAAATAATGTGTTTTCAAATGAGTAGAGAGCAAACTAACTTGAGCCACAAACTTGCCTTCATTGCCAAGAAGGCCAATGGCATCCTGGGATGCATCAAGAAGAGTGGGATTAGCAGGTCGAGGGATATTCTCCTCCCTCTCTACTCTGCCCTGATGAGGGCTCATCTAGAGTCCTGTGTCCAGCTCTGGGCTCCCCAGCTCAAGAGGGACAGAGAACTCAGAGGGAGAACAGCTCAGAGGGAGAGAGTCCAGTGTAGGGCCACCAAGATGATCAGGGGACTGGAACATCTCTCTTATGAGGAAAAGCTGTGAGATCTGGGGCTGGTTAGACTGGGGATGAGAAGACTGAGGGGAGATCTTATCAATGCTTATAACTACCTGAAGACTAGGTGTCGAGGGGAAGGGTCCAGTCTTTTTTCTGTAGTGCCCAGTGACAGGACAAGGGGTAGTGGGCACAAGTTGAAACACAGGAAGTTCCACTTGAGTATGAGGAGAAACTTCTTTACTGTGAGGGCATCCTGGCACAGGCTGTCCAGGGAGAGTGGGATGTCTCCGTCCCTGGAGGTTTCCAAACCTGCTTGGCCATGTTCCTGTGTGACCTGACTGAGGGGAAACTGCTTTAGCAGAGGATTGGACTGGATAGTCTCTAGAGGTCCTTTCCAATCCCTACCATTCAGTGACTCTGTAACTGAAAAACTTACCTTCTTTTATGCCTGATGACACAGAGACATTACTAAATATATGATAGTTTTGGGTAGTGCTTTCCAGCAATGTTGCCTTTCTTTATTATGCAAAGTGATACAATGTGTTTGTATTAAATTCTAGTAAATATTTACACCTGTCACAAGGACCACCATTTGTTGTCACAGCAATCATGGCAGTTGAAGAAGCATTGAAGGAAATGTCTTCATAGGACCAGTGCAGTGGGTAAGCCTGCATTGAAATTGCTTATTCTACACATAGACTGAATAAGTCAGTCTCTTTTCTATACACATTTCTAATTCAAATGTCTTTTAGCAAGAAGCAGTAGTAGAATGAAAAATTAACTAAATGCATTAGGGAAGGGAATGTGGATAAACATTAATTTTTTTTTCTGAATTAAGTTTTGAGATGAATGGTAGTTACCTTTGGGTAAATCAAGTGTGGTGCATGGCAGTGGCAAGAAGATTTACAACATAAATAAGTGGCAGATCAGTAAGGGTAGTCCTAGAGTAGCTAGGGGAAAGAAAAAAAATTCTCTATCCTTATCCAAAATACAGGAAAATGTTGTTATGTGGCATTTTCTTGGAAACATTTTGGGTGATCGATACAATTTGAATTAATAACTTTGATTTTAAGTTCTGCTGAACACATTGCGCTCCAAAACAGAGTATTGCAATGCTAAGCTTCTTGACTTCTGCTTTGACTAGTTTAGGCTTCTTTTTTTTCATCTTTTTCCTGTCATCCCCTGTTTACAGATGAGACATAAAATGTTTGTCTTCATTTTCTTTCCTATACAGCCTCATCTCTTCACAAGAACTAATACTGTAGATTCATAGATAAAATCCTGCAAGCAAATGCATTCTCTGTTACCATGGGCTTACAGAGATGTAGGTGAAAGATTAAGCTTCCCTGGGAAACTAAGTCCTTTTTCTTTGTGGAGGCGCTGAAGCTGAAGACTTACGTTTACATTGCTGCTTGTGTTTTCACTCCCTTTGTTTGATTTGTTTTGGTTTACAGTCATGATGAAAAAATGAAATGAAAATAAAAATGAAACAAGCACTAACCATAGCCAAAAGGTCTGTGCACCATTTGTGTGACAGTCTTGAGGTTTGGCTTTATTGTGTCAATCTGAAGCATGAGGCTGGTTCAAGGAAACAGTTGGCAGTAAGTGTTCTGCTAACAACTAGGCAATTGCATTAAAATAATACTAGAAGACTGAGAAACCAAGGAAATAAATGAAATTCCAACATAAGGTGTACACAACATTCAGGAAAAGGAGGAGAGTTTGCAGATGCTGTGGCTTTGCTGCTTATTCCTGGAGCTCCAACTGTGTGGTGCTAAAAAGAAATATTTGCCATGAAGAAGAATTTTGGACATAAACTATTTTGAAATTTTTATTTTATAAAAGTTTCTAGGGAAAGAAGGAAACAAAATAGATGAAGTTTAATGAATTGCCCCATTTACCAATTACTCCCAACAGAAACTAACATCCTGGGAACTTTGCTTGCCACAGCCCACTTCAATTTCTGTATGGCCCGACGACTTTAGCTATGCAAAATCTACCCAGGAAGTAAGGCGAGTTATAACATTAGCTATTCCTTGTAGAGTTTAGAGTATTCAGATGGAGAAAGTTGCTCTTGGATTCTTAACTGCTGTTCTGTTCTCACAGAACTTCAGGTTGTTTTGTTCTAGAAATCCAAAATCCCAGAGTTATCTCACTTGACTGAGTTGTTAAATTTAGCATCATACATGTCCTAGATTCTCAATATATTCAATGAGATAGAAACTCCTCAGAAGGGTAAATTCGCCCCTGCATGAGCTGAACCCACCCCAAAGGTAACTTTTTTTTTGCCCACACAGTTGTGAGAAGTGCTTATGACTTGTCTCACAATTTACATGCCTAACTTACTTAGCTATTTTTAGGATTGGATCTGACCTAACTTAGCTTTCCTCCTTAGGCAAAATGCCTTGTGATATTTTGATATATAAATATTTCTCTTAACATGTATGAGAAGTGCATAGATAATGTTTCTGAAGCTAAAATTCTGGCTTCAGCTGCTAAGCTGAAGCTAAGGCGGAGAGGGGCAGGGTAAAGGAAAGCAGCAAGAGATACTGTGCTGCATGTATAAGTTTGAGAAGTGTGTGAATCTTGGGTATACAGACAGACATTGTCCAGTTTTGCAGAGATATGGGTCAGGGAACTTGGACTCTAGTGTTTGAGGTCAGAAGAAATTGAGGAGCATGAGAAAGATGTGATGCTGACAGAGCATTGATGAAGGGTTGGTACAAAGCCATAGGACTGTGGTGAGGACAAAGCGTGAATAAGAGAGAGACATACTGTGGCAGTTGAATAGGGGGAATTGGGACATGCTATAAAATGCATTAAGGGTTATAAATGATGTTGTTAACATTTTCTACATTTACAACACAATAAATGGTGCAACCTCATTTTGAATGTTGCACTTTGTGCCATTGTGCAATTCCAAATGTTCCATCTCAAGAATATGATGGACATTGTTGCGGTACAATAGAAAGCAACACAGAGGGGGATGATGGCTTCTGTGCAAGGGATATCTCTAGTTTCTAGAAAAGGTGACTAATAATGTGGGGAAGCAAAATGTGTTGGAGCTACACAAAGTCAGGAGTGACATGAAAAAAGAGAAAAGACAGTGATTATTTATTATTTCTCACTTGACAAAAAACAAGTGAAATGATCAGACAACACATAATTAAATTGTGGAAGTTATTACTACAGGATGTTGGAGATGCCAAAATACAAATGGTTTCTTAAAGTGATTAGATAAAGTCATGGAAAAATAGTTCATAAAGAGACATTAAAGATACTGATATAGGGCTGGCCTCCAGCTCCGGAAGTTTCTAAACAAAAGGTTTGCTAAGAATTGGCAGAGCATACTCTATACTTGCCATGTGTTCATACTCTTTCCTTAAGCATCCGTTTTGGCTGTTATCAGAGATAGGATACCAGGCTAAATGAACCTTCAGTGTAACCTGTCATGTGGCTTCTTACTAAGTGACACAAAAAAGGTCTGCCTTAAGTATCTATACTGTAGACCGGATGTAATTTAGCTCTGACAATTCTTATTTCTACATATATTATTCTTTCATTTAATCATGTGCATGTAAACCAATCTGTTAAGCTAAATCCAGGGGTACAATTATGACTCTTTCTTCCTAGTGTGCTGCCCTGCATTGTATTCTACCTATCCTCTTATTTTGCCACTGGCCCTTATTATGTGTGTTTTAAACTTGTCTACACAAATAATTTTTGGTATTTCACCATGGCTATGAAATAACAAATCCAACCTAGGAAAATTTATCTAAAACATGCCTTTTTCTTATTGCTATAACTCTAGAAAATTATTACTTATATGTAGACTCTCATGTATCGGTCTTGTTGAAGGCCATTCCACAAGCCGTCAATAAGTGTAATATAATGAAGCTGCTAGCAACTTTTTGGAGTTATTAGTCACATCACTCAAAATACTGTCTTCTCCAGTCCCATTGCTTTACCTTCTTTAGATTAAAAATATTTGTAGTCTTCTGCTGAAGTACTGCAGAGAGAGGCAGAAATAAATAAGAACAGTGGAATGCTGTATGCATTCTGTAGCTTTTCTAGGGTTTACCCCAAGAAGGTTTTCATATCCATGTGACAGTTAGCAGCAGGCCAAGAAGCTTTTGTTTAACATTGAGCATGTAAACTGATCTTGAGCTTAAAGTTTGAGTGGTATTCCCTCAATGTTACTCATTGGGGAATATCTGCCCATCCCTATGTATGTTTAGTGTATATGGGCTAGCATTCCCACCGATGTGAAGTAAATTAGTTCTGTCAATACTCTTAAATTTTTATTTCTAACATGAATTCCCTTGTAGAATTGCTCATACAAATCCGTAGTTATGCAAGTGTATTTACTGCATTAGAGACATTTAATGGGTTCTTTACAAGCAACTGAAATAAAATATGCAGAATTCTACATTTTTATTGAGGAGAATGGGGATTCCTGTGTCTTGAAAACACAAGAAATAAAGCTTAAAAAAATATACAATTTTCAAAGTCAAAATTAGCCATCTTGGTTTACTGGACATTGTGTCCCAGGAGTCTGGAAAGCATGAGAATCCTTGAGGAATCAAGGTAATAGTCCATCATTGCTTGGCATGAGTGAATCTCAGATTGAGCTGAAACTCCCACAGCTCCCAACTTCCTGATGCTTGACATAAAAGCGATAGGATCTGTAAGCACAGTGTTATTTGCAGAACAAGACGATCCCAGGATTTAAGGTCGTGTAAAGCCAAGCTTTTGCAGAAGTCCTAGAAGTAGCCTGGCAGGAAACCAGGCAATCTTCCATTGTGTCTCCTTGTTGTTCAGTAGAGATTTCTTGAAATAGACGGTTCCATGACACACACTTACTTCAACAAATTGGCAGTTCCCAAAAAAAAATGCATGTCCTGTTAGAATTCCCTAACCAGCTCTAATTCAGATATCAAAGAGAGTGAATGTATTTCTTCATCTTGGGATTATTACCATTTCATTCTCTTCTCCCTTTCCCTCTGTTTCATTTTGTTTTTAACTTATTTCCTCTGAAAGTAGGTGCTGTAAACTGCTGCTACAGGAGGGTGCTTGCTCTGATGACTTTTGTGTGCTTCTTTGATCTATGTTGATACAGAAGAAATTGCAGAGATTGAAAGCATTTCGTTTTTAAAAAGTAACTCAGATGATTATGACGACTAATTACTCTTGTTACATGGTTTCACAAATGACTGCAGGAGCTGCCTGTACTTGCACTTCACATACTCCCTTAATTCTGTTAACATAGGGACAGCCTCTTGTACGAGCTCACTTTGCAGAACCAAGATTGTGCTTTAAGGGTGAAACTGATATTTTTAAACAGTTTGTTTTAAGGTGTGTGTTGCCCTCCCCCATTACCTCTGGAAGTGTAGAAGGGTCTTGCCTAGATACTATTTAATACCTACATTTAGCATTCGCGTTTGAAGATCTTGGAAGGCTGCCAAGCCAAAGCAAACACTTCTTGTACAATCTTCTCTGAACATGTAGGGAAACCACACAAAGTCTTTAAAGCTGCAAAGTGTCAGGAAAATCAGGGACATTCATAAAGTTTGTGTTATGCTACAAATATGGTGACATGTGAAAAGCTGACATATGAGAGGGGAAAAAAACCCAACTTCCTTCTTCATTTATCCTGTTCTGGAGATAGGTGTTGTGAAAACATGAAGAGAGCAACTGTTGCCCAGAGAACGGAAGTAGGTTGCAGCTCAGGGAAGGTTGTTTGTAGGGGATAGAGACCATGAGGTTTGATCAAATGTCAAATTAATTTGTTGAAAGTTGGCTTATGTAAACAGACATCATCTGAGACCTAGCGTGCCATTAAAAAGGTAATAACAGTCATTTCTTACAGATGGGAAAGCTGAAGAACAGAAAGATTAAGTGACTTTCTTGTGATGTAGAAACAGGGCAATGACAGAGATAAGAGAACTGAAGCTTCTAGAATCCCTTTTTTTTCCTCTGTTGGACCATGTTGACTCAATTACAGGGGTGAGAACACTAAGAAAACTGAACCCAAGGCGCTCTCTGAATCCAACCTCATTGCACAAAGAGAATTACTTCAAGGACTACAGCAAAAGAATGTTCTTCTAAAAGCTGTTTTTGATGAAATCCTAAAAGTAGCAGCAGCAAGAAACCCTTTCTCACTTTCCAGCTTGATAACAAGCCTCACCAGTTGACAGTTTATTTTCTTTCCAACAATCAAATCTTGACTGCAAGAGCACTTGATTCTTGAGTAGGCAATAACAAGCGTAGGCATGGAGTTGTTGCCACTTGTGCTTTCATTTCAACAGAAAAGGAGAAAACCAGATTTGCTGAAAATGAATTGAAATGTTTTCCTTAGCCGCCTTCTCCATGTACATCTATTTTCTGTTTGATTTTCTTAAATGGCATTTGCAGAAGTTGACAAAGATTTCCACTTAGTTTTTTCCTCTTTCTTTTGGCTTTTCACTTTAGGATTATATAACAAGGTACAAGGCTTCTCTTTCCAATTTTTATGGCGAGGTAAAAGTCTTGACTTTCTATCTAGGTATGGAGGTGGTGAACAGAGCATGTGAATCTGAAACACAAATGTTAAATCAGTGAAGTTCTCATAACCTTACTATATCCAGTGAACATAAATGAGGAGGTCAGGGGGCATCACATAAGACTGTGACCTTAGAAATTAGGTTAAATCAGAGGATGCATTGCTTTGCCTGGGTCTGTGGTCTCTAGAGGATAGAAAAGACATAAATTATAGACTTGACCAGAGCACCTACTTTGAAGGTAAAATAGGACTTCTGTGGAGCATTTGTCCACTCCTATTTCATGCAGCCATTGCCTGTTCCCAGAGCTAAACTGGAAACAAGAGTAATATATAAAGATTCTTGCATTTGGAGTTCTGAGTCAGGGATTGTCACTGTTATATGCAGCCAGAGGCGCTGAAGTATTGGCCTTGTTTGAATCCTGAGGGGTTGCTGCGAAGAAATATGTATGTATGAAAGAGTAAGACTGTGGAATTACTACTAAATGTTGCCAGAGAGATACCTGGTATATTTCCATTCATTGAAGATACAGTGGTTGGCAGCTATATTACAACGCTCCCTTTTTTAAAACTATCGTGTTTCATGGGTTGGTTGTTTTCAAAAACTTCATGAAAACTTAATCACGGATTTGTTTAAACCACCATGGCTCCATTAATTTCTTAATGAGTTAATTTGCATTGGATGTCACTACAAACTCAGATCCCAGAACTTCCATAGTGTTTGAATAGAGAGAGAAGCTTTAAATCTCATCCTTCATTGAAATAAAGCTCTTTTATTCTCCTGTAAACTTGCATAACAGGTGTTAATATGAGAAATTGATTTACCCTTCCCACAAATTCTTCGAGTTGTGCTTCTAAAACTCTTCTTTGATTCATATCTTCTAATATCTCTTGGAATTTTGTGGAAAAAAAAAACATTCTCTTCAGTATTACTCTGACATTGACTGGGAAATTTCTTTTTCAGTGATTGGAATCAGAGATAATTTTTTTTCCTAGAATCCATTTTAGTCTCCAGTACTGCTGGTTCTCAGTGTGAAAGAATCTATTTAACTGCCTGCTTTTTTGGATGGCTTTTAGTGTTGTTTTTAGATTTATACAAGGAGTGTTTTGCCAATGAGCCTCTTCATCTTCACCACTAGAATGGTTTTTAATGGACATCTAGTAGTTTTATACTAAGTAATTTCTTTCAGCTTTATTCTCCCTAGGGAGGAACACACTGAAAGGCTGGAAATGTCAGCAGCTGCATTCACCACAGGGTTTAGCTACTACCACCTCCCAGATAAATTTTTCTCTTTTAAATTTCTGTGTTTCTTACTGTTTCCCTCAAAGTAAGAGAGCCAAAGAAACTTCCTCTCTGGCATAACACAGATTAGAAACTAAATTAGCAGCTATTATAGATGGGCATTTTTCTATGGATTTCAGGGTGAAATCCATTAAAATTGGCAGAAAAATTGGCTTCCTTTCTATAGAGCCAACAAAATAAAATAGAAACATGAAGCTGAGAAAAAAAAAGAACAAATGTGTGCAGCTGTGTGGAGTACAGTCCAGCTCAGCCTTTGGAAAGTGTAAGGAGGACCTGGGTTTCCTAATGGGGAAGGCACGTATGACATGGGCACTGCCACTTCTCTTGGCTAATAATTGACATGCATATGAGATCAGTAAACTAGCCAGGATACCCCTCCTTTCCTCCAGAGCATCTAATCACAGGCCTAGCTGGAGACTGGAAAAGAATTAGGTGAACCTTTGGTATTATCCAGCCAGGCAGCTCCTATCTTGCCCTCATAAACTGATAATGTTTGGCATTGCTGCTGCTGCTTAGTCATGTGTTTTGTCTGAGAAATCATACAGCCAAGTCTTCTCCCAGACAGATGCATTGCTGATATTAATTCTTATACTTTTCTTCATTCATATGCATCTTGCTGTGATTAAAATTAACAGCTAGATTGTCAGAGAAATTCTTTATGTAGTAACACACACCTGACAGCATGTTTTGTTTACTAGTTGACCTCCCAGGACAAGTTCACCAATATAAATGAATTGGTTTCTTCATGTCATGGGATCAATAAATGTAGAAACATGATTGCATCATTCATCATGTTACACAAGTTTTACATGTTGTTTCTTAGAATATAGCTTCATCCTTCATCCAAGTTTATCATAGAAAGCAGAGGTTGTGCTTCAGAGTTATAGAATTACATTAAACATACATAGCTGCCTGATTATAACTGAGATCTTGTGTTCAAAGTTCTTGATATTTAACACTGGAGTCAGCACATCCCACAGCTGTGCAGTTATTTCCAGTGTCAGAAATCAGAGTTTTAGAAAAGAGATTGTATGTCTTGAGTCGTCAGCATGGGTTAGTCCCCAGAAATATTTAGTGTAATGGGTTATCAAAGTTCATGGCTACTTTCAGAATGGGTGTTTTTAAAGCTTACTGGTAAAAGTGTAATTTGAGATCCTATTTTGGGGACTGATGAAACACAGTGACCACCTAGTTGCCAGCGTGCATATGTTGTTAATGAGAATACTGAAAGATCTTCAAAAATAACATTGAAACTGTTTTTGAGTTAGTCAGGCATTCAGTCTCACAAGTTTGTACCAGTTAGAAGGAGAATTCAATGTTGAAGACAAATGTCTTTCATGTAATCCTTTTTATTTAAAAAGATGTGCTAAGTACCTTTTCCTTGAGCATAGGAGGATCAAACAACAGGAGATTGTTTTCAGCTGGTACTCAGACTCAAAACTGTCTAGCATTTTCTCAGTGCTGCATCCCACATTTGCCCAGGCTACATCTGGATTTTCTTTCTAACATTCTGCCTGTCTGTGGCGTTTCTGTTGTCCTTTTTGTCACACCCACACACCAGTCAAACAAATAATCTTTGCATAATTCAAATTCCTGACTATTCTTTTATATTCCTGTTATGGCCTCTGACAATCTGTATATTTAAGATCAAGTCTCTTTTCCTTTACATATACATACATACATATATATATATATATATATAAATGAATCATATTGGTTGCAATAACATCTCAAATATTCTGTTCTTTACTGTAATTTATTTAACAGTGATAAAAGTTGCTTGATATTTTGTGGACAAGTTGTAAGAAAAAAGATCTTTTGTGCAGAAAAGTTCTAGAAGTGTGGCACTCCCCATGCCTGTGGCTTTTGTGAGAGCAAGGAAGATTGCAATGGGAATTGTTCATTGGGTAACTTTTGAATTCAACATTTATACTGTCTGAGAGTGCGTGGGTGTTTCATAGCTTTGAGAAAATACTCCACTATTCAGCCCATCAGAGTGTGAAATAATAAATACAAAGGGGAAGCAATGGCTTTAGGTCAAGGTCCAGAAATACTTATAACCAAAGAAATGTCTCTGACATAAGCCTTTCCTTCTTTCAGCCCTGCTCATGGGAGTACTAATTGACTGCTGACATCTTGGCTATGAAGAGAGACCGGGGAGCTGAGACTTCTGAGGGGTGGGGATGTTGCTCCCAGGAAGGGATGGCTTGGCCACAGATTGGATATAAATATAGGTCATTTTCTTTCATTCCTATATTCATTCAGGAATTCATTCAATATCACAGATCAATTTGCCTTTTGTTATTAATGTTATTGTTAAATAGGTTAGTAATATGAAACAGTATTCCTCCGGTTTATGCTACCTGTGAACATATCCTGTCAATCTGCTTCTTGTAAGATAGAGCATCCCTATGGACAAGAGAAGGTGTATGCAGCATGAAGCAAAGATAAAGCTAAGGTTGTCTGCCCCAAGTCATAGTAGAGCTCCAGAAATATGTATGAATTGTCTTCAATGCTCTTTCAGAGATTAATTTCTTAAACTTTCTTCTTTCAGCACTGAGGTTATAAAATAGATGAGCCAGAATTTTAAAAAGGGAGATTATGATGATGATAATAATAGATGGTGGCTAGAAACTAACTAGTTCAGATTGTGTTTCATTATTTACAAATCCCAAGCATATTTTAACATAATTTTTTTCCAAACAGCAATGTGTTCTTTTATCATATTCCTTCCCCAGACCATCTTTTCTTCTTATCTAAATGTCCCCAGAGTCTTTCATCTCCCTATGGGAAACTGCCAGACGGTTACATAAACCCAGCAGGCAGGATAAGTTTTTCAGTGGCACTCATAACTCTGAAGGCAGGACCCTATCTTGCTTAGAGCAATCATTGGACAAACTAAAAGGCTACTGATTTGCAGTACCAGAATTAAAGTTTCAAGTTGCTTTTCCTTGGTATTTTTAAGCAGAAATAGACAAACATGGCACAGGGCTGAATTTGCTGCTTCCATACATACTTATGGATAAGTTACTTTCAGGATATCAGATTAGCAATAAGCTAAAGCCATTAGGAATGGTTCATAAACATTCAGGCATGCATACATAATTAATGTTAACTGAATACATTTATGTGTATGCTTGTAAAATGGAAACAGGTTGCAACTTATTAATGGAATAAATGGAATTGTTTCTTTATAGCGTGTTTTATGCTTCTTTCTAATTTAAAGTTAAATCATTAAAATATAAAATTGGCTGATAATTCCAATAAATATTCCTAGAATGTTTCTACTTTCCAACTAGTACATCTTCCTCTTCTTTTTCTTTTTGAAAACAGCTATTCTATTTCAGATTGTTCGATATATGCTGTAAGGATGTGCTTGTGGGTAACTACTTCTCAATGAAGGCTTGAGGTAAAATGTTGAGTTTTACCCAAGTTAAATCATTTTTAGTGGTGATTCAAAGAAGGATTGAATCCACTTCAAAATAGCTGTTTCTCTTAGCTAAATTCCTTCTACAATATTATATAGCTTTGCCAATGCTATGTTTTTGGAGTCCAGATGGAGGGGAAAAAAACAACCAAAACATCACTTTCTATTGCTGCGTTGAGTAAGAAAAAAGAAGTGGAAACAGGTATGTTTTCTGCATAAAAATATCTATGTTTTACAATCAAAATACTGAAATAGAATAACTCTCAATCATACTTTTTGACCTACATGGAGTGATGGACCAGATCATGTGCACCACATAATTACACCCATGAAACTGTTGGGAAATACAATATATGCCTTAGCACTGCTACAGAGCATATGAAGACCTTCTTAATATTGTTTTTTTCAGCATTTAAAAAGAATTTCTTACACAGATATATTTCTGAGTTTCACTGCAGTCAAAAAGAGTTATTCCTATATTTCAGAATGAATGTAGATCTCATGGCTTGAAGTTTTAGCAGAGTAATAAACCAGCACACAACTTTAAACCTTATTCCAGCCAGTGAAGGAAAAGGTGTACTGTGAAACTGAACATTCACAAAGGCTTTAGTATCTGACAGTCTTGTTTGTCCACAACTTAAAATCTGATTTATTTCCATTTTTAATGTAATTTAAAAAAAAAAATCATAATAGTAAATTCAGATTTAATATTTTATTAGATCATATCGATTTAAATCTTTATAATTTAAAAAAAAAGTCCATTGGTTATTCTTCATATCAGTTTAGTACTATTTTATTCTGGTGATTAAAAACTACCACACAGAGGAATTCCATTTCAAAGCCGCAGCTTTTGCACAGAGTTAACTAAAGTTAGAACAATTGGAATGACTTCTATTGATTTTATGATGTATTCTTTTATTGCTTTGCCTCAAAGTGAAACAACCATAAATCTTAAATCTATAAACATTGATATGAGATGCAATACTTTCTGTTCTCCTGATGGTCAAGCAATCCTATTAACAGGATTTGATGCATGAAACTTTTTTATGTATCTGTTCTCCTCATTTTGAGTTTAAATAGCAATAGAAAACAGAAGAGAATTTTTTTTAAGACTTACACAGTCTTTTCCCTATGTCAAATGACATCTTCAGTATTTCCATCTTTCCTGTTTCTCCTTAGAATTAAAATGTTAACTACTGATTTCTTCCTTACTCAGGCCAGCTTTACAAAACCTGACAGCCAAAAGTCCATACTACATAGCTTTTATGTTTAGAAATGTTCTGAAACATCATTTTGGGGTACTGGTGTTTTGTGGGGTTTTTTATTGGGTTGATTTGGCGGTTATCTTCTGGTTTTGTGTTTGTCTTTCTTTTCTCTGACATGAATCTATAAGTTTACAAATGCTTTCTCGTGTTCTATTAAGAAAGTCAGTTAACACAGCTGCCTGGATGCTACCTGGACATGGCAAAGACAGAAACATGTACAGAAATGGTGAACTTTGAAGGTTGGCTCTGACATACAGTGTAACTAGCAATCACTGTAATAATCATCCCAGTTTTTCTTTGCTAGATTGGTTAATAACAACCTGGGATTACATGGCCATGAGTCTCATGTGTAGGTCAGACTACCCAGAATGGTTAGAACTTTAATTCCCATGCATTTATCCTTTTGATGTATGTCATGAAAGTATAGCCTGTAGCTGTCAAATTACATATGCACTGTGAGTGTAGTCTGTTTAAGTTCAGGACTTAGCATCATGTATTTCAGTTCAATTTATTTTTATATCTCATCTTTCACACTGAGGGTCTGAAAATGCTCAACAGTGAGAGACAGAATAATGAGATAATGCTTTACAGAACTGGGTGAGGTGACTTGCATGTAGATAGCAAGAAAGGCAGAGGTCGGATTTGAGTGAAAGACAGATGGATATTAAAAACAGTAGTAGTATTAATACACAGCATTTCTGATAGAAGAAACTTGAAGGATGTATGGAAAGGGTTTGTGTTAATGTTAACTTCTAGTAGGACTCAACTGTAGAAGAAGAAATCTTCCCACATATATGGTGATGAAACTTTGTGCTAAATAATATTTTGCACTACAGAAATTAGTTCTATTGTTTGCATTTCTCATGGGAGAAATACTGTATGGATGGAAAGGTAAAAATCTTACGATAGCATCTGCCTGATGACAGAGTTCCTACTGAGGGGCTTTGAAGGGATAACATGATTAAACTGTGTGAAGGAAGTAAAGAAATCAAGGAAGGAAGATTTAAGGCTAATTATAGTCAAAATTAATCCTTGTCTGAGCAAGAGTCATAGTGACAATATGGAAATAGTGGTAAGCCTTCTGGCAGGGAAGGGAGTTGGGAGGAGAACAAAAATACAGGAGTCTGCTGAGTTAGGTGTCTGGATTGGGTGTTCACAACCATACTGTTTCACATCAAAGACGTGGGACTTTTCCCATTTCTCCTAAGCTGCAGTATCCAGCAATACAAATTAAAAGTAGAGTTTCCTGTCATGTGATTTTATCCTGGTTTTGTTAAAATATGGCCTTTGCTGGTCTTTAGTGAAATAGTAAAAGGGAGCTCTTATTTGAAGAGAGTAGTAGCAGAATGAGGCAGAATATTATACCTTTGAACTGTTCTATAGCTAAATAGCTGCACTTCCCCCGTGTTCCTGAACTACTTTAGTTGTACGTACATAATTTATAAGGCATAACAGATTTGAGAACTATAAATATATTTGCATGAATTGATGGGCCAAGCTGAAATAAACATATAAGTTCAGGAAAAAAAATGTAATTGAAAGAACAGAGCTTTAAGCAGTGAAGAATGGACAAGATTAGAAAGCCTGAAAGTAGAAAAAAACTTCAAATGTAGAGTTTTTTTTCTTTGAAGATACAATCAAAGGTTGATTGTTGGAAAGGTTTGGGAAGAACGTACGAAACAGTGCTATCATGAGGAAAATGGCTTAGGAGAATCCCAGTATCAAAAAACAATAAGAGTAATATTTAAAAACTTAAAATATGGAAGTGTCTCAAAGCTGAGTGGCTAAGATTTAGGAAGAAGATTTTTGTCTCCATTGAATATTCAGATAAATAGTCATAGAGAAATGAAATGGTGATTATCTAGCCAAGGGCATGTTGTGACAAGAAAGAGCAAGTAAAGGAAATGGGGAAAAATGGAGAAAGTGGGATAAGCAGGATGGTGTAATGGAGAGATTTGCAGTAGCAGATGGGATGGGCAAGAAATGTGTTCAAAATTAATTATCTCTCCATCTCATCTTTTTGGGACACAGTTGTGCTCATGCTAGAAACAAAAAGCAAAAGTCTTCTCTCTCCAGTTAAAAGTGGGTTTAGAATTAGACCAAGACCTCTGACAAGATACAACCCATCTATTGAGAGAAATTCTAACTTCATTATTTTCAAAACAACGAGAATGTTTATGTCTTCAAAATTTGTTGGCGAATTTTAGGATTCTGCCTTTGATTTTTTTCTGTATCACCTTGAAAAACAGGTTTGGACAAGAGGAATAGAAATAGAGTTGTCCTGATTTCAGCTGGGACAGTGAATTTTCTCCCTAGTAGCTGGTTGGTTGTTGCATTTTGGATTTAGTGTGAGAACATTGTTGATAACATAGGGTATTTTACCTGCTGCAAAGTAGTGCTTACTGTAAGTGAAAGACTTCTCAGTTTCTCATGCTTTGCCATTGAGGAGGCACACAAGTTGCTGGCAGGGACCATGGCCAGGACAATTGGACCTGCACTAACAAATGTTTCCTACTACACAAACAGGGGGCACTTGACTGGGAGGGGCAGAAAGCTGCTGAGGTATTGGTGTGAGAGAGTGAAGAGCAATTGCATTGTGTAGCACTTAGTTTAGATTTTGCTTCTCTCTCTTTGTCATTACAACAATTGTCAGTGTACTTTCATTATCTTTTCATGTAGTTACTGTTCTATTCTCAGCACACAAGTTTTGGTGTTTTTTTCCAGTTCTTCTCCTCATCCCACTGGGATTGTGAGCAAAGTGAGCTAGCAGCTGCATGGTGCTTACTTGCTGGCTGGGATTAAACCACAGGATTTATAGTTACATTAAGGGAGTACACAATTTTGCTTTTATGGAAAAGAGAATTGTCTCCTTTTTACTTTCTCTGTCTCTGTCAGTTGAACATATGAAGACCTATCACAGAGATGAAACCATTTTTTATGGGTCTGCACAGAGCCTCAAGCTCTTCAGCTTTTTTTTTTTTTTTTAGTTTTTTTTATAGTAAGGCTGGCAATGATGCTGTGAAACTGTTGTGTGACATCAAGCATGTTTCTGGCGATGCTCTGTTGGTGGCTTTATGGGTTGCTAACCTCTGTTGACTGCATGTAAGTTGTAGTCTGAAGTGGTTTTGTTGCTTGTTTTGTATGAGACTGCATCAATAACTGTTTTTTTAGATTAAAAAGCACATGTCGAATCATATATTATCACGCGATTCTAGGTCAAAAGCATTTGGGGAAAAAAGACATGGAAGAAAGATTAATTTATCACAGTGGGAGAATACATAATAAGCAAGGTATCAAGAAAGAGCAAATGGATTGCTTTGTTGAAGAGGAGTCCTGATTCAAAATACACCAAGAGGTTGTTTGATTTTTGCTGGTTTTCATTTGATTTCCAAAAAGACTTGGTTGTAAAAGGCAGCCTCACTCTGATTTGTTGAGACATGAATATTTGTGTACAGCTTTCTGCAAATTTTTGATATACACCTTAATTTGCAGTGTAGTATGCTGTAAAATTGAATTACTACAGAAGTTGTTTTATTCCCAAAGCACCTTTTATATAAATGAGCTGGCTAGAAATCTTAACTGTGGGGGATTTTTTCCCAGTGATGAATTTGTCATAGGACTACAACATAACCAATTATTAAATATTGCTAATATATTATCTACTAATAAAAAAGTCAAACTGTTTAACATCATTATGCTGAGAAACCACAATGACTCCTTAACATCAGTCCTGACATAGATTATTATTGTTTACACAGACTTCCCAGCAGTCTACTAAATGCAGTTTGCCACTCAAAGTTTTATAGCCGCTTGTGACAGACTACTCTTTTACACATAGTACTGGTCACACACAGATTATCACTGCAATAGTGAATAAATAAGCCTTGCCTTCTGTATGTTTTCATGGTGCCACATGTGTTCCAGAAACATAAAATACATTTGAGATGGTATCTTCTCAGATTACCTGAGCAATCTTTAATCTTCCCTCTATCCTTTATATCAATAATTTTCCCTTGGTGTAAATTGTACCATGCTGAGAAAGGTTTTGGATCTAAAAGATTTCATCACCTTTAAATGACATTAAATGGTTGAGGTTAGCTGAAGACATGCACTTTTTGCTCTGTGGGGTAGTTAATAAAATATTAACTTAGTGCACCATCTAATATTGATTTCTCTGGGAAAGAGTTGATTGATATCAGATAATGAAGTTGCACATGGACAGCAAATGACTTAAAATACCTCCATAGCTTTTTTTATATTCATAGTGCATTTTCAGCATATTCTACAAGTGTCTGAACATTTTCCATCTAACCAAAATGACTGTGCCTCATCCCTATCAGAAAGTTTTCAGCTTTCCCTTGGTGTCCCAGTAAAATGCTTTGGGTCAGTGTTTGCCACTTCTGTGCTTGATTAAAGAAAGTGGTGACATATCCCCTGATACTCAAACAGAACTTTCTAATACACCTTAAAATAACAAAGTCGGGATTTCTTTATCTTCTAGAGAGAGAGTTAAAGAACGCTTGGGATATCCTCTGGTGAAAACAAAAACATGAACATAGTCAGGAAACTATGAGGGAATATCAAAACTTTGGCTAATGTTAGGTTTGGGAAAAGGAAGTCAGAAGAGCCACGTCAAGGTCCAGAGTGTGATGGGTCAGTCTTCAGTATCTATCAATGCTGAACTTCTCCTTAGCTCTTTTGTATATTAAACCACAGATCTAGTCAAAAGAACACCTATAAATGATTTGTCTTTGTTAATTCTATCTCTTTATTGAGATTTTTAGTACATTGTATGGAATAAAGGTCTATATAACTGAGGTTCCTTCTAGGTTTAGAGCTTTGTAGTTTTGTAGTAAGCCTCAGCCAGTATTAGGGAAAAGTGGTCATAGAAAAGAAATGGTTTACCAGGAGATAATGAAAGCCTAGCACTAGTAAGAGGATAAAAATGCAAGCAAGAGGTTGGAGATTTCCTCTGTGGCATGTGGTATACAGAGGGCCATAGTTAAGACTGAAATGAACGTTAGCACAGGGGTAGCAATAGATTTCAGTAAATAGTGGGCTGAATAAATTCCTTCAATAAAGCCTGAGCTGCCTTATGAAGAAGTTACCATAGCTCAGTCTGAAACTATGGGCCTGGTGCAGAAAGAATAGAAAGAGAATATTTGGCTTCTGCTATAAAGCAGTTAGACTAGATGATGGGAATTGTCCCTTCTGGCTTCAAAAATATGTCTATTTGTTTCTCAAGGGATCTACTTCATAAGCTGGAGAACTCTGTTGTTGGTTTTTTTTTTCCTTTGTCTTGTGGATAGCTATGTTTGAAGTCTTCTAATACCAAATTCTTAAAAAACTAAAAATTATTTGCAAAATGCTCAGTCAAAATCTAAAAATGACAAAAGCTAGGCCTTTTTTCAGAGTTGGGAAGCCACTGTGAAAAAATAAGTAAAAAGAAAAAAAAAGATAAATTTCTTATCCATAAATCATCCTAGTGGAACTAGTTTTTCTTGCTAATATTAGTAATAGTAACCACATCTGACTTTTTTTTTTCCACTGTAGTTAACTGCATACTTACCACAGATCTACAATGCACAAAGTAATCTGCGATTTCTTTGCCCAAACTCATATGTAGTAGAGTTCCTAGATAATGTTTATATGTATTGGAGCTTTCCTGAACCTTACCTGCAAGAAGCAGGAGGCATTTACTTACATTCAAGTCAAATAGCAAAAGAAAACTTTATTATAAACCTATATTTGAAAATTTTTTTCTCCAAGTTTAAAGAGCTACACATACTACCTATACACACACACACACACATTTATTAACTTTTCCTTAAAGACTCAAGGCTTGAGCGACTGTTGATTAAGTTTGTTGTTTTCTAGATGAAGACCTAAGTTTTTTTGATAGAAGTCTACAAAGAATGAGCAGCTAGTTGATTTAAACATTGGCAGATGCCTATAGATGGTGACTATCCACAGTGTATAAATTTTTGAATGCATAAGACAACCTTGTGCATTATGATAGATTACCACATGTATTTCCAACTGTATGCTTTCATCTTCCATGTGGTGATGTAAGTTCAGATGTTTTCCTGCTTCCTTCTGAAAAGTGGGTTATTTACTTATTGTGTCTTTAAAATAATCTGAACTGTCTTTTCAGTGATTGGGATGCTTTTTCTGAAAGACCATATCTATTTTATTTCCCTTTCATAATTAAAAAAACTAATATAAGTAATACCATAAAGGGATAAGTTGAAGAATCCATTCAGGGATATATTCACCCATAAAAAATAGTTGTGACAAATCTTTCCTTTCACTAAGGGTTTCATCTAGTAAACCTTGAAGCTTCAGAAGTGATTACATTATCCAGGAGGCGTGTACTAATATTGTCCTGGTTTGAAAAACCTGAACTGCAGGTATCTTCTGATCAGGAAAATCAATCCTTTTGTTATTTGCAGCATTGGGCTTACATCTACGACACAACTTCTTACTCTACTGAAACATCAAGAGGAAATGTGATGGGCTGAGACTAGTAAAAGAGAAGTTTGAACAGGGTGCTATGATTACCATTAATATTCTGGAAAAGGTACTTTGGGATCTTTGACCTTGTGCAATTACAGATCTCTCTTTAATCTCTACTTCATCGCTTAACTTCTCTGGAGCTTAGTAACATGGTGCTTTGGTTCAGTATTAACTCCAAGAGAAGAGTGCCACCTACTGAACTACTGATTTTGTTTCCTGCAACATCTCTCTGCCAGTTTCTCACTCGAAATAGTGACCAAAAGCTGTCGCTTATTGCAAGAAACGTGTGTCGCTCAAGGCCTTTATGTCCCAGGGCCATAATGTTGCAAATCCAGATGAGATTATTGCAGCATGGCACTTACTAACAGGTTTTCTCTTTTTTTCATTATAGGCAATAGAATTTGTATTTTAACATGCTAATTGTAAGATGCTGCAAGAAAAGTGAACAGCCAACACAGCACTACTACTATCTGACCCTGATTTGAGCTCTTCTCTACAATAAGCGTGAAAAGATACCACTAATAATTTCTTTAGAGCTACAGTTATAATTGATGTGATATTTCAGTCTGTCTCATAAAAACTAGAAATGCCTTTAAAAATAATGAAGCCAATAAGACCCCTCGTGCTCCTCATTAGACAGTCCTGTGCATTTTATCAGTCTGTCATGCAAAAAAATTTCAATTATTCTTCCATAAATATGGATTAAATAAAGTATATTTTTGTGCCATCAAGTCTTCTATTCATTCCAGTATGACTGAAATTGCAGATCTCTTAATGATTTTTCTTTATAAAATCTTTCTTTTGGCAAAGCAGAGGGAAAAAAATCTATCTTTAGAGATATGCATGTTTGTTTCCAAAGGAAAACAGGACAACTTCAGTTTTGCATAAAAACGAAATATCACAGAATGAGTTTTGTGGATACCATTCAGGTAAAAACTTCAAACTTTTGTTTAGAGTTGGTAATTTGGCTTCTCATGGATCATTTGGATTAGAGATTGATTATAGTAACTTCATGGAGCTAACTCAAGTACCTCCAGAATATAAGGCTTTATGTTTTAACATGCCTCTGCTACAAAAAAAGAAATACTGAAATAAAGATTAGAGTAAGAACAATGAGGGTCTTTCTGATTGGAAAAAAAAATATTTAGGAATTTTGTTTAAGTGTTTGCTTAGATTTACATCACAGTCTTTTATTGACCTTGTACAAACCAACTGCTGCATTTGACAGCTTGAAGTCAGCTCCCTTGAGGTAGCTGATGGTCCATTTGTGAAGTTAAGATTGTTCTCAGCTCCTGTCACACTTCACCAAAGTCTGCAGACACACCCTCCAAATTTGACAGAAAATAAAATTAAAAGCATGAAAGCAAGTGGAGCAATAACATATAGGGGGGAAAATGGAGAAGCAGCAAATTACATTCTTTACTTTTTTTGTTGTTGTGTTTACATTAGCAGGATTCAACTGTTACTGTGTAACTGGCAGAGTTGCCCTGTGCATCCAACCTGAAATGGTCTCCAAGCAAAATCAAGCACAAACTTGTACAGCCATCTACTTCTGCGGTCTAACAATATTAGGAGCTCTTGCTCAGAAAATTCTCACTACTTCAGAGTTACACATTCCTTTTTATTATGCAGTGTATTTTTTAAGAGCCATCACAGTTTTCAATTGGCATACTTGAAGCGGAACTAAAAATCATTCTTGGTGGCAAGTGGTTCTAAATATTCCACATGTTGGACAAAACAAGTTATGACTGCAACATAACAGAATCTACTCTTAATTCTCCACCTTACTCTTGCACCCATTTAAAGGAATTATTTCATAGATCCACTCTTGTTCCTCCCAGGTAGCAAGAGCTGCTGCTGTAGCTCTCTACTTCGAGGAGACTTGAAATTAACCAAAATTCTCACCCTGAGCTTGGGGATCCTGGGTAAATAGGAATTTAGGTTCTAATCCAGCCCTGTTTTTAGATTAAGTACATTAGTACTGCTTCAAGCATCCTGAACTGGTGGTTTGATTTTGGTAAAAGAGTGGCTGATATAACCATTTTATTTTGTGATGATGCAGAAAATTCAATGCAAAACAAGCTGTTATAATATGCTTTTTATGCCTTTTTTCTTTGTTCTCCATAGTTTCTAGTCTTGGGTTCTCTTCAGGTGAGTTCTCCCACTCATGAGAGCTGACAGGTTTTAAAGGATGCTCAAATAGCTGTTTCTGATGGCATGGTTACCTTTTCTGTCAAGCATTGAGTTGAAATGCACCCAGTCTCAGCTATCTTCCATGAGGATCAAGGGCTCAGTTCCAGAAAACATTAAGGAATCCAAACACTTGTGAATGCAGTGAGATTACTCACAGGCTTAGTGTACTTAGTACCTGGCTGATTCATGCTCTAATAGGAGGCTCTTTGAGGAGAGGAAATTAATAAGAGGCTTGACTCCATCCTTTGTTAGGTGAAGTTCTCTTGTAACACTCTTATCTCTAAACAGTCCATATTTAGGGGATTATTCTATTTATAGAAGATTTTCAGTGATGACAGCAGGAATTTTTATGCGTACATTCTTTGGTTTATTTCCTTGTATTGCTTATTTAAAGAGTTCTCTTTTCCGATTATCATAAATATGTAGGTTGTTAAAAGTGCTTTTAAATGTCATGCTTCTTACTCTATGCGAGAACAAACTGATTCTTTATTGTTTTTGCAGCAAATTGTTGCTGAGTATAGATAGTGCAGAGCACAGAGTTTCTTGTATTTTCTTTGTTTCTTTGCAGAAAAATGAAGTGACAGGTGCTTAGCCTCATTTTTCATGCTAGCTTTGCCATGCCATTTTCACCAATAATGAAGGCAGCTGCCAGAGCTTGAGGAAATCAGGCAAAAAATTCAGCTGGCAGGTAGACCGAGTCACTTTAAGAAATGTAATCTTATGTTAGCAGATGGTAATTAAAAGGCAGAAGAAATAAAATTTTGTCTCAGTTTTCTGCACTGTTACATCAATTAAATCTGCAACAGAAATGCAAGCAGAAAAAGTGATTTATTTTCATGTGGCTACACAGTGTGATTGTATGCAAATCTAATGATTTGTTTGGCAAAGACAATTGCAATTTTTTAAACCTAAATAGAATAATTGATCATTTCCAGAGAGTATGTCTATGCAGTAAATCTTCAGTCTTCAATATGCCTAATGCAATGAAAAGCTTCTTCTCCTTTTTTTCTATTCATTGTTAAACCTCAAATTGGGTGCTGCTGTCTATGAGCTTCCAAGCTTTCTGTAACACTAGTGTAAATCCTAATAGTTCAGTAAATCTTAGTGAGGAGTTTAGGCCTCAGAAGGGGTGCATCTTGTCAAAAGAGAATATCCAGAAAGTGTAAGATTGAACCTGGCAAGAGTTGTTGTGATCTTGTAGGAAAAATGATGTTTCAACTCTAACAAGATTCCTAAGGATTTTCTGTTGTTTTTCTTACTTACAGGCATCTGGCTTTCAGGACATAGCCTTATCATTCCTCATGTGTTACTACTTATGGCTGCTAGGATCATGAATAACATGTGCAAATCAGTCAAAGTGTGAAATAATTACATAATTAAAGCTCATTATGGTAGCAGGAAAACTGAAATACTGGTGTAGCTATGTCACTGTTTTTGTAGCTAGCTTTGATTTGCAGGGCTTTCATGAGTCGTGCATAAATATTCACCCAAGTTGATAGAAATTCACCCAATTTTGAATGTTACTGTGTAGTCAAACTTGAATGATATTTTAATAAATGCAGTTATTAATTTTTAAGAGATGTGGGGTTGTTTGGTTTAAAATTGATTGAATGACTAGATATTTATTTTGTATTTCTGTAACTCCAAGCCAGGTTTGCCATATGTCCTTTCTTACCTCTCTTTCACAAAGTCTGCATTGCAGACAATGAGAAATAACTAAGATATGTTGCTTAAAAATGCAGTTGCCAGTTCTTTTGTCCTGTTGAGTGATTGCTGATGCCTCTAAGCATAATGAAAATTTTATCACTAAAGCTCCCATTCTATTGAGACTGGTATAGCAAGCAACATTTTTAAAAATAGTTTTTCTTAAGTGTTTAGTTGAGCAGAAATGCAAACACACTCCAAAAGCAAAAGCATCGTTTCAGATCAACCAAAAGCATCACTTCAGATTAACTAGTTAATGCTGCTTTAGTCTTGTGACATTCCTGTTCATATAAATATATAAAAATAGATTATCATCTAAAAATGAGGGATTTTTTCTGTTCTTATGAGGAACAATGAATATCAGTTTTTGATCTGAGTTCACATTTATTTTGCATTTGTCCATATCCAAGCTTTTGCATTTAACAAAATGTATCATATTTCAGTGCAAGATTTCATATAAACAACTCTACTTAATAGAGAGAAAAACTAGGATGGGATGGGGAATGGGCAAATAATTTATTGAGAGGCAATCATACCTGTCTTGCCAGGCACAACTCTTCCTGAGTGGAATCACCAGTTGTAAGATGTGTGTAGGTGCCAGACTCTTCATTAATGCAGCATAGCACAGAGAAACCTGCAGAAACAGGGTAACATAGAAAGCAAACATGAGGTCACAGCTTCAGATCCAGATTAGACTGGTAGCAACTGGAAATACTTTTCTCTATTAACATGGGCTGTGAGACTGGATTTTACTGGCTTTACTCCAGGTCAAAAATTTTGCCTTGTAGTCACTGGTGATGAGCACTGATGTCCCTAGGCGCAGCCTAGAGGTAGTGGCGAAGCAGAAGCTGCAATTCCTATTACCTGCCAGGGAACTAAATAAGTAAGGTGAGCAAGGATGAACTTCATGTTTTTCAGAGCCCAAGTGTTGATTTTTTTTTTTAGCCAAATCAAGTAACATATCACTTGGTACATGACTGAAGGAGTTACAGTTGTGGATGAGCAGAAAGCAGAGTGGTGGAGTTTTACTACCAGAAAAGCCTCTGTGGTGCCTAGAAAGCAATGGTTAGCTGAGCTTGTGCCTGGGAATGCCCTCTACAACTCTCAACATGCTTGCTTTGCTCTTGCCACCATCCTGACCCTACAAACTACTACTGTTGCCATGTGGTGTGTTACTTGGATGTGTTGGTACCTACAGAGATTGCAAATACTTTTTACCTAGAAACCTAGGCCAGGGCTTGATTCTTGGACTTGACTGAAAGGTTAGGGTATTTAACCCATACTCCCAAACATCAGCTTTGAACTTACTAGTTTTTGTCATGTTGTCAGCACAACATTATTGAGCCTTAAACATTTTTGAGTATCAGAGTTAGTAAGGTAATAATACAAGCGTGAGAAAATTTCTTTACTCATTTGTTGTCAAATGGAGGTGCACTCAAAAATATTGGTTACTATTTCTTCTTTTCTCAACAGCCTTAACATTGTACTTGGCAATGTACTCCACCACTGTTAAGACTTTTGCTCTCTCTAGAGACCAACATTTAACCTCTAAGTTGTTTAGTCACAGGTTTTAGATCTGGAAGCTGTATTTGTACTTGGCTTTGCCACACACAGCAAGTCTGTAGCAGACTATGAATTCCTCAAGTACCTGGAGATGTTCATTATTGCCTGAGAAGCCAGTGCTGTAGCTTTTGATTTTTATCTGTGTCCTCTGAGAAAGGATCTTTTTATATACCCAGAGGATCAAAACCTTTCAGCTAAGGCCTTCCAAAAAAATGTATGCTGTATTTCTCCTACTGGGACTTTGTGTTGAAGGAAGTAACAGATGCTTCATTTGGTTGCTCCTCTTATACAGAAATCAGTGAAGAAGTTAACATAAAGTCAAGATTCTGAAAATGTACAAAGCAAACTTCTTACACTTACACTGGGAATTCTTTGAAATACTTACACAGCCATAGGAATTTTTTTAGTCTTAATACACCCAATTTGGGGCACTTTGAGGGCCCAACAGTCTTAATATACTAAAAAGCCCTTCTTGACAAACTGGAGTTTCTGGGTGTGTCGCATCCTTTACAGCCATCACTGATGGTGATAAAGAAAGAAATAATTATTGGGTTCAGTATTTATGCCCTGTTCATTATTAATTTTCTAAGCAGTTGTGTCCATTTTCAGAATTAAGACAAGAGTGGGAGTGGTGTGGGAAATGGCAGGGCTGTTTAGGCTGGGAAATGCTGTGGTCTGAAAATAGTATCAGAGGAGTTAAGTAATATCTTAAAGACAAAGGTGAAAAATAAGAAAATAGTTTGGATTCAGTTTGACATTTTCTTTTATAACACTTACCCTCAGTCAGCTCATGAAGCAATAGTAATTTCTCAGCACAATGTCAGGTACATAAAGAAATGTGACAGCCTTCCCTGCTAACTAAGGCTGCCTGCTAGAAATTATCATTCATTATCATTATTATTAAAACTAACTCCAAGTTTGATCCCACTCCAGTGGCACTGAAATGGCAAAAGTCCCAGTCACGTCATCAGTATAGGCTGAGGCATGAAGCTTAAAGAAATCCATTGGTGATCAGTGACTATAGTTCTGTTATCATACCTGGGATTTATGTTCTGGTTTTTAATGGAGTGTGTTAGATGAGGAGTAGTGGCTACTGTGAGGAAAATAGTTTAATGTGATGTTAGAATTTTGATATAATATGTTACCAGATGCAGCCAGCCAGTAAAGCAGATTTTCTTGGCCAGCATTCTGCTGCAGTGGATAAACTTCCATAATTACCCTGCCACCACAATTAAGAAATATCTAGATCCCTTCCTTCTAGTTTGTTCAAACTGATGAGAAACTGATAAGATGGAGTTTCAGTGCCTGTGACATGTTGTTATCACTTGGCAATGTTCAAATGCAGAATATTTCAAAATCAAATCTGTAAGTCTGAGCATTACTTTGAGTAAATGTGTCAACAAAATGCTGTCAGCTCCTTGCCTCTTGACAAGCTGTACAGATTTCAGAGTATTGTGAACCGTAGCTTGTCCATCAAATCAGCAGATGTCCTTTTTGGCACTATTGGTAGTACAGTTAAGTTGATGGTTGGCTTTTTTTAAAAGGCAGTATAGAGATTCTGATTGTAACTGAGGCCTAAGATCTGGTCTTAATGGAGTCGAGTTGAGCAAGTGGAGCTTCTTTCTGATGTATCTGGCAATGGGAAGAAGGAAGCCCTGAAGATTTTCATGTTTACTCGTTTGATTTCAGATAGGGATGGGATGTCCTGAATGACAAGAATGACTAATTGGAAGCTGCTTCTCTCAGCCCTAGAAAAGGAAACAAAAGTTTAGAACACTCGCTAAGATTATGAAGTGTCACATGTCTTGATGATTCTTACTGCTGTCATTGTAACATGTAATTTTCTACCATTTCAAGAGGGACAGCACTGAAATAGCATCCATTTTCTAGTCTGAGAAAATCCTCTGCTTGTGAGGTACTTCTGATTGCTAATATATCCACTTGTTATGAATTGCCTTGGATGGAGAGGTTCAGCTGTTTCTAGTTTTCATTGAAAGGGATTATAATACACAGATTCATCGAGTTTACTGTTTTTACATGCCAGCCTAATAGATTGTTAGACTGAAGCATCTTGTCGTGAGTTGAGAGATGGTTGAGTGCCTTTCTTGGTTAACTACAGATTTGAATGTGTCTTGTGTGCATCCTGGTGCTGTACTTACCTAGTCCCTTTTTCAGCCCACAAGATGCTTTTATTCCCTAAGGCCACTGTGCATATGCTTCTCAAATAACACAAAACGAAAGGCTATTTTGCAGGCTTCCTAGTAAAGGTTTGTAAAAAAGACAGTTGATCTTTTCCACCATATGGATTCTTAAGTATTGCAAATTTTAAACTGGTTGAAAGGCTTCAGAATGGATGTACTTGTAAGTATATTTATTTTAAATGTATGCATTTTGACTCTATCTTTTGTTTGTAAATTAAATCCTTATGTTCTGTAATAGCTTGTGTTTTATTTTTCCTGGCACAAAAGCTCTTTATGTTTGTCCTTCAGTTAGTCAAAGGTAGAAGTCTCTCCCTGAGAGATTAGTTTTTCTCACTGGAATTTCATACTGTCGGATGACAGTCTTCTCTGGCACACAGTAAGCTCACCACGATCCACAGTATACATGAAATCATAATCAAAGGCAGATGCTGTTGCCTGTTATAAATAATCCATGCTGCTTGCATAAACCAGGAAAAAGCTTTGTTTAGACTGCTCTTACTTTCTCTCTTGGACCTCTCAATTTTCTTTGGCCTTTCCTTTTCTCATCTTTTCTCTGTCTCTATTCTAGATATTTGCCTAAGGAAATAAAAGGAACGGGGAAAGTAGATCTTGGCACTCTGAATTCTCAGTGGATTACCCTATGGACTGAAATTAAATACACATGATATATAAAAGGGACTGGCCTTTTAATTTATAGCAAAAACCCCAGTTCACAATAAATCTGCTCTTTCCTGTTTGTTCATGTGCATGATGAGAACATGTCATATGCTTCTGTGAAGCTGATATAAAAGCTCTTTGTTCTGGGTAGGATTATTTTTTTTTAATTGGTGAAAGGTTCTATGTCAATATCAAATAGCAATTGTGGATACACTTTTTAATTGGTTATCAAATGTACTTGCTTTTCAGTACAGTACTGTTTCAATAGCTTCTTTTAAAGGTCCTTCGAACTACAAGTTGTCCTCAACTGTGAGATATCTGAGATGTCAGGATTTAGAAGAGCCTCTTTTGGAATATTATTTTCAGATCTCTTTGGGGAAAAAATCTACTGTAGAGATAGATGTCACTATGAATTTTTATCCCTGAGCAGTGCACAAAACACTTCTTTGCTGGATTTTAGGAAAGGTTTTCAGCTGCAGTCACCATCCCACCAAAATGCTTCTTATTTAAATTTTATGTACCGTTCCTGACTAAACAGCATGTGTGAAATGTTTAGCTTTGTATTCTAAACTTCCAAATTTTTGTGCTGTTCTCTGTTTTTCAGCAATGTATAGTGTGACAAGGCAGGGATTGTAAAAAGACAGGTTGCTGCTACACAACCAACATTAAGAGTTCAGTCCTTTAAAAATATAAGTACTGCTGGGTTCAAGGTCTTGCCTGATTTCTTAGTGGAGATTGGCAAAGATGTGTCATTAAGAGGCAAGAACAATATTTTGCTTTGAAGGAGGGTCAAACAATGTGCTTGGGGTTACCAATTTTACTCCATTAGGGTATTTTGTTGCAGAAACATACTTGCAAAGCACACTGCAGTCTGATACCATTAAGACTGAGTTTGGTAGCACATCACATCATGATCATTCTTAGACCATTCATCATCAAGGCTGTCTAATGAGGAAAGTAATTTATAAACTACCAGCCTTAGAAGGTTTTTTTTGGGATGGGATAGCAAGATTTTTACTTTAAAATCCCAATGGTTTACTATAAAAAATATTCCCTTTTTAAGAAAACTAGCATTTTCTTGACAAAGGTCAGCTTCGCTTGTGATAAAGTGGAGGTTGCAGTGCTTTGAGGTTTTCTCTCCTTTTTTTCTTGACTATAATACATACATATAAAACATTCTAGTAGTAGATACTAAAATTATTATCTTACTGTGTTAAAAAATGAAATTTCTTTGTTTATCTACCTATTAATATTTATCATTTTCTCCTTTACTGAATGTTTTCCTCTCTGCCCAAGACCATAAATACATTAGGAGGCAAAGGAAGGTATAATCAGTTCGCCTTTGACTCTCAAGCTTGTTAATGTTAGTCATATTAATCATTTTATACAGTCTATCTATTCTTAACAGAAGTGTCATCTGATTCAAGCCATTAATCCATTCATCTGAAAAAAAACTCCTATTTCTGGCATTAAGGTGTCTTATTGATACCTGTTGCCACAAAAGAAAAAAGGTCAGATGCAGTTAAACTGGCTCTTGGATTTCTGTGCATGATAGACAGACTTTGCCTGTCATAATTTTGTCCAGTTGTTCACTTCTCTGGGAATCATTTAAGAATGTAATAATACAAATCTAATGAACCGAAATCTCTCAGCTTCAGCTGTTTTAGTAATCTATTTTTGTTCACTATTCTGCAGTGAGAGGGATCTGACTACATTCAGCCATTTCTATTTTCCTCTCATTGAACATACAGATGGTTAGCTGGGCAGGGCATGTGCAAGGAAAAGCACAAATTATGCTGTCTTCACGGACTAGCCCTATATTTTGCAGGCACATTCAACTTTGACATCATTCTCTGAAGATATGATTCTAGGGAATGAAGACCCTACATGCTCAAACGATCACTGAAATTCCTGCTCTATCGGGAAAGCCATAGAAGCTTTTTGAAGCCTTTGTGTAAGAAAGCAGCATGTTTCCTGACAGATGATACCCTTTGTTTTGAATAAAGTCATGGCAGAAATGCCACGCTGAAAAATTGTCCAGTGGATATTTATACCCAATTAATCATACATTGAAGAAGTGAGGCACACACCACTGGTGATATTAATGCTGTGATGACTTTCCAGCTCTACTGGATGTAGCTTAACCATATGTTGCGGTTAATAAAACCAAAACAGAAACTGTGTGCTGTTCCCTGGAAGCAGTTTCCCCTTTTTCCTCCTTCTTTCTTTTTTCCTTCTTTTCACTTTATTTGATTTCTCTGCCTCTGATAAAATGACAAATTAGCAGTTAAATCACTTTATAAGAGAATACTGGATTGGGTCATGGTTGTAACCAGAATCATCTTGTCTATAAATATGAATATCACTATAATACTGCATAAAATCCATCCAGTTAAACCAATCTAACCTGTTTAAATATTTGTTACTGCAGATAAATTAAACACTGCTGATAAATATTTTTAGGAAAATATCATGTAGTTAGTAGATTTAAGTAAATTGCTGAAGGAAGTTTTAAAGGAAGTCTATGCTTCTGTGGTCCACTAGCACAAGCTACTTCACTGTAAGCCATCTGTAAACACAGTCTGTTCCTCCAGCGTTTTTGGAGGCTCTCTTCCATCAAAACTAGGCACTGTAACAACATTCTTGATGGTGCACTCTGTGCATAAATAAGACTTTTGCCATTGAAGCAGTCCATTAGACTGATTTTGTGAGCACACAAAATGTGTAAGCACTTACTGTCTGGTTAGTAATTGTATATTTTACCTAATGCGTTATGTTTGCAATCCTTTCAGTTAATGTCACTTAAAACTAAGTCTAATTCCTCCCAATGCAGTGTAATTGTAAACCAAAACCCATACAACTGTGATTTCATCTTAATACATGTTACAGCAATGAGAAGCCTAGCTTAATGTTGCTAATCAGTAGCCAGCGTGGCTACATTGAGACAGTAAGTGAAGAAAATGAATTCTCTGTTTGTGCCCAGGAGTGTAATGTTGAGAATTTCAGTAGTGATAGTGTAAATAAAAAGCTTATTACCAAAATGACCATTTATTGAGGTATCTAAGGACACGGTTTTCTCAAGCATGAGTTTAGTTAACCTCTAGTAGTACATCCAAGCTAGAATGTCTAGGAAAATGTAAGCACAAGTTTACAAAGTTAATTTCAAGAAAATGGGTTTGAGGCACACAGGAGTCAATGGGTTGGAACAAGAAGGGAGGCTGGTAGTGCAGAGGACATCTTCAGCTTTATTTTCTGAAAGGTGGTTGTATGTACACATATAAATGTATCTATGCTTTAGAGGCTGGCGCAGCAAAATGGAATTGGCCAAGAGCAAGAACAGAGACACTACTAGACTGGTGAGGAACAAAGATGGAAGGTAATACAGAAGCAAAAAACCTTAGAGCTGGATCTGGACCAGCTTTCTTTTGTAGTTTTCTGGGGCAATTGATTCTCTCCATCACATCTCAGTTTACATCACCTCTGTCTTTCTTTTCCTAAATCTGTCTTTGTTATCCCCTTAGTTGTCCCTCATTTTGGCAGTTTCAGTGAGGCTGTCAGGAAACCTAAACCCTCTTCCTTACTCTTTGAAAGCATAATCAGGGAGCTAAGAGGCCAGGATTAGTCTTGTTAATAAACATGTATAAGAGATCTCCTTTGGGGATTTTTGTTTTTCTATTTGTTTTAAAGCATTGTCAGTTTCTGCCCTTCCCCATTGAGGCAGTTGGAGTTTGCCTCGCTCTCCAGTATGTTGTGGAAGAGAAGAAAAACTAAACAATCATCCTACTCTTTGGCTTTCTGAAAGACCTTTTTTCATGAATTTGGCAGTTAAATTTTATTGTTTTGCAAAGACACTACTGAGACACTTGCCATTCCCTGAGGAACTCTAGTCAATGCTGTTTCCTTGAGGGAATAATATCAGGGATGGTAACTCTGTCAAATTAATACACGGTTAAGATCATCATCCCTCGGGCTAGCTTGCTGGCTGGCTTGCCTTGGCAAACCAGGTAAGGTTCTCTAGGTAAACAAAAATCCCTGTGTGATAGTGAGCTGACATTCATACACAGTCAGAATCCTTATTTCAAGTTGCTTTAGGCTGTATGAAAAAAACATCTCAACACATCTTTGTCTGATCTCGACTAGTACACTGGAAAATGAGCAGACACTTGAGCAGGTCTGGAATTTCCACCTGAGGAGGGAGAAGCTGCCCATCATGCAGCACATTAGCCTTTGTCAAACAAGGTGAATAGATTCAGGCTGACTTCATGCTGCCTGCAGTTACTGACTACTCTGAGACCATTCATAAATTATGGTATAAACTGTAACCTTTTTTGAAGTCTTGAAACTATTAGGTGCATAGATTAAAATAATGTACTGCCACAATAGTTCTACATTGTGTGTCTTGAATATTTAGTCTTTGCTTGTGGAAGCCTCCATCTGTGTAAACATTATGATGGATACCATTCTCAAAGAAATTTGGTAATAAAGAAGAGAAATAAGTTAATTAATGATTTGGTTACACATACGGGCACATAATCCCTGGCTAGATGCATTCATACATATATATATATATATATATATACTTGTATAAGTAGCATGGTAGATCTTCAGACATCCAGTTACAGGCCTCCACAATAAAGTTTTGATTTTGAAGTCTTTTGGTTTTAGTTTGGTTTGGGTTTTTTTTGGCAGGGACAGGAGGGGGGTAAAATGGGATGGCAGAGGATGTACAACATGTCTATGCTCCTCTTCTGTCTCTGTTTTTGTCTTTGAGAACAGAAATGATCATTACAGCTGAGACCCTTTGGATTGCTTTGATAAAAGCATTCAAAAAGATCAAAGAGAAAGTAAGACTCAGCTGGTGGCCTTTCCTTGTAAAGCAATGGCTTTTACGCCATGTCTATGCTACAGATGTTTGCTAGCAGGGCTATGTCAAGCCAGGTTTCATGAGGAGTTTGATCTCTGTCAGGCAGATTACTGAAAGGAGAAGCCCTCAGAGCAGATGCAATTTTTCTGGCTGTGCTGTGTGTACTTACTTGGAAGGACCAAGCAATAAATGGACTTGAATATGCTCAGTGGTGCAAGTGCAGTTTTGTCAGTTTAAAAGGCATTTGCACATAGGAGACCTTGATTTTCATACTGCAGTGGTACTGACATCCCCACAGTGCATGGCCAGCACAACCTCGACCCATGCTAAACAGTTTTCATCAATGTAGCTGTGCTGCAAGGGAAGCAAAGTAGCTAAGACTGAAATGGATGTAGCTCTAATGGCAAAGGTGCTGAAACTCTTGACACTCTTGGTGTCGAACTAGCTTCTGTTTTAGCTGCTAGTTTAGCCTATACTGGCATAGAAACTTGTTGAGGCAGACTTTTTTTTTTTCAGCTGGAATAGGTTTATCCTCTATTGTTTATTTCATTTGCTGCAAAACCTTTACATAAAAACAAAGCATTAGTTTTTTCCCCTGTAGCTGGCATTTTAGTCAATAGAAAACCTTCTGTGAAGATCAAGAGAGAGGAGATGGACCTCTAAAGGCTTCAGAGGCCTTTCCATTTTTGCTGGAAATGCAGCACTTCAGGTTTTGCTGGAATGGATCATAATTCCTCTGTTCTTAAAAATATTTCCTCTTGGTAATGACTTGGGCATATCAGTATTTCATGCACTTAAAAGAATTCCTTTCATTTTCAGAATGTTGTTGTTTGTAGTGCATTTGGGGGAAAGCAGCCTCCAGCTGAAACCCTAAAACACTGAAATGGAATTATGGGCTGCTGAGACTGTATTTGCTAGTGGTAGTGGTCAGGATGCATGTCTGTGGCTAGACCAATACTCAGAACTGCACCTTCTGGAACAGAAAAAGAAATGACTAATTTTTGTACTGAGAGCTGTTCCAGTCTTGCTTATTGAAAATGAGATTTAGGATGTGACATCATTCTCTCCTGCTACAATGTAGACTAAATTAATTTTCCTTTAAATTAATTTCTTACTGTTTGTTTTTCTTGTATAGGCACTAAAGAGAGTCCAGAATGTTGATTACATGCTAACTTTAATGCATATTACTGAAGTTCACTTTTTGTGAAATCAGGTAAGAGCTCTTTAAGCACGGGGTTTGTTTGTTTGGGTTTTTAATCAGATATTTTACTTTTACTGAAAAACAAGAATCTACTGGCATTCAAAAATGCCAGCATCTGTTTGAATGAATCTGGAATTTACCTCTTTCCTATGTTTGCTTTTATTTTACCTAAGGTTTTAAGGTATCCAATGTTTATAAGTTTACCGGGTTTCCAGTGAAGGATTTTTTTTTTTTTTTTAATAATGACTTGAAGATGTGGTGGTTGGTTTTTTTTTTTCCCTCATGTTAGTTTTTGTTGTCTTTAAAAAGCATCATCTTCAAGCCTGCTTTTGGAACAATCTACTTATTTAGGAGACCAATGCAAAGCACTCTGAAATCCATGGAAAAGCCTCTAGTAGGTTTCATGAGGTTTGCCTAAGGCTTTTTTGAGAACATGAGAATGAAGGCTTTTTTTTGGTTTTCACTATTGCGTTCTTAAATCTGAGTAAGTATAAAAATGGATTTATTTCTCATAGAAGTGAATCTACAATAACAAAGGACCTGTAGTTCTCTACTGTAAAGGATATAGTTTGGCAGGAGGACTAGCAGGTAACTCTTCCAACATGAAAAATGTAGACAACCGGAATTAACTGCAACCAAATGTACCCTGGAACCAAGGCTGTAATTTATAATACAGTCAAGAATGCATTGCAGACTTCTCAATCGATAAGCTAATGAGAAAAAGGTCTGCAATTAATTACAAATCAACTGGGTCAATATCCTGTAAATGAAAGATATGAAATTGCTAACATTTGGCTGAAACTTCTTTGCCAAGTATATTTATAAACCTAGTATAAAATACCATATTTATAAAAAGAATAAAAACTACTTTCACTGTTCAAAGGCAACATTGTAAATGCTTGATTTCCTTTGGCTCTGAAAAATTTGAGACCTGACAATGACGTGTAAGAACTATAAATAGGACTCTCTGGGTGATGCTACTCCTGACTTTATGGTCAAAACCTCTAAAATGATGAAAGTTTGTGGTCAAATGATTCTTCTAGTAGACAGCAGGACCTCAAGTGTTCTAATCAGTGGTTTTGGCAATACAACATCTTGTCACGTTTATGGTGTCAAAAAGGGCAGTCAGGGAGCGAGGAGATGGGTTGATACTGGCACTTGAAAGCAGATCGTCCTCTGTGTGGGTCTCTGACTTCAAACAACTCTATGCCTTTATAACTTGCAAAATTGGGAGCACTACTTACCCAGAATCCTTTTCATCTGGCAGTGATGACTTTTTTTAATATATATTTTATAATATTTCTGCTTTTTATTAAAAAGGCAGAGGACAGTCATTTCCAAGAGGAAAAAATAGTATGAAACATGTGAATCTCTACCTTTTTGTAAGATGAATTTATTTTATTACCTTGCCTCATACTTTTTACCATCCTTTTTGTGAGAGCAACAAAAGTCAGAGGATTGTATTGTAATTATATACAATATTAATGGGACTTTAATTGAATAATAACTATTCTAGAACTGTAACGTATTCTTTGATATTCGATTTGGTTTTTTTTCAGAGGGACACAATGCCCTAAAATACATTGACAATGAAAGAAAAGGTTAGAACTTTATTAGTTTGTTTCTTCCCCCACTGTCTGCTGGATTTAATTTTTATTATCATAGGATTTCACAGAGGTGTTACTAGGCTTCCCAGGTTGTCTAGATTTGGTTGGTCCCATTAAAAATACACCAATTTCATTTGTTGTTACAGAGAAAAGTAGTTTTTTTCAGTGTACAAACACGGTAATCAAACTCTGCCTACACAATTTTCCTGGCTTCACCGTGGAAGTCCAGAACCCAGTAACCATGGAAGTCTCTGAGACTTGATGTGTGAACAGAATCCCTTTGTTTTCTTCATCTTTCAGGGTAGACTGAGGCTGTGCTTTCCAAGTTAGTGAAAGAAAATATGAAAATGTGAAAAGAGAGAGGATCTGGAAGAGTGTGTGTAAGTCAGTGAGCACCTACCTGCTGAAAAGAGACTTTTCTTTACCAGAGACAAATGCCTGGAGCAACACTTAGCAGTAACTATAAGAAGAGTTTACTAACTTTTAAACTTTCCAAATTCAGAAGTACATTGATGCTCAGTTTTTCTCTGCCATTAATTTATTCATTTTTCCTTTTTAAAGAAGCCCGTAAGCCCTTTTCATTTAGTGATAGAATACTAATAAATCAAGGTGTTTTCATTTTTGTTAAAACGTTAGTATTCATCATTTAGACTACTGACTACAAGTTTAAAACACCAGAATGTTTGATACAAAAATATACTAAACATTGAGTCTTTTATTATATATTGGGAAGGATACATAGTAAAAAATACAGCTAAGGTATGAAGTATTGTATGATTTTTGAGAAAACCTGTTTGACAGCCTACATTATAAGAAATTATAGGAGTGATATTTGGACACTATCATGACAGCTTCAATTGCAGCTCCAGCCTAGTGTTTTCTCTGTCTGACTTCAATGCCACTGCCATCACAACTGAAGTCAAGAATCTTGTGCTAATCATTAAGTTGTTGCTTTTCCACCTCATGAATCCTGATGTCTAGAATACCTTTCTTTTTCTCCTTCTTTTCAGATTGTAATGATTAAGATGCAGTGTCCTCTATCTACCCAAGATATGTTTTTATAATGTATAATGAAATGTAGATATTTTAGTGTATTGTAATAAGTCCATTAGTCTAAAAGTAGGATGTAAGAAAACAATTATAATTGTTCATGATTTCATCAAAGAAAACCCTTTTTGGCACAGAACGTGTGTGTCACGATGGCTGTGTGTTTTCACAATAATTAGAATTTTCTGTATCGTTCTCAGTATATTTTTTACACAGACAATAAGCTGTACTGCTGCTGGTTTTTCAGTGTCTTGGTCTTTTCATCTTTCTAGAGTCTCTGATTTAGAGATTTCTGATTTGAGTTGTTATTTCTCACTTGCAGTGACAGAAATATTAGTCAACTTCACCTGGAAAATTATTGTATAAATGCCCAAGCATAGACGTTAAAAAAAAAAAAAGAAAAAGAAAGGAAACATTCACAAATAAACAACAAATGAATTATTCTATTTTAATAGAAGGTAATATTAAGACAACAATGACAAATATTTGATTAGTCAAAATGTTAGTGACATCACTGGTGGTGATACAGACATCTGCAAATTACCAGAGAAAATGCCTGCATTTCACATTTATAGTAGTAGCACTGCAAAGTTAGGATTGCTCATATTTCAAACACATTGTACTTGCTCAGAGAGTTTCAGATGAATTAGAAATGTCTATGAAATTTGTCCAGAACATTACAGTAATATCAATTGATTTCCATTCAACTTGGAGAAGCACAATCATTTTTTGTCTGCATTTTCTTCACTAGATATTCAAATGAAATTTAAACATATGAAATCTGTATTACTATGAATACATTTTTTCATTAAGCTGCAGAAACTAATTGGCATTGAAATTAGATTTCACATACGATTTGTGAAGTTAAGCCTCTTCAAAAGTCAAAAACATAAACCAAACACAACAAAAAAAAACCTTGAGGAAATAAAAACCTGATAGCAGTTTTACATAAAGATGTCTGCATTTTTAGTCATATCTGCATTTAGACAAAAATTCTACCCCCACAACTCCACACTTCCTTTTGACTTTCTCTTCAGTTAATCACTGAGCTTCCTGAGTACAAATGCATTATGACAATTACTAGGTTTTAATTTAAATGCATTCCTTAATGTATCAAGTCAAGCAGCCTTCCCTCCTTCTAATGCAGCTTTTTTTTTTTGGGGGGGGGGGGAAGAGGAAGTGAGGATGACATCACAGAATTTTTTTCTGCCATTGAATTGCTTATTCAATTATTCTTTTAGAGACAGACTATGAACCTTTTATAGAGTCACTAGCCTGGTAAGTCTATTGGCATTGATTGGTCTCATGGCATGACTAAGTGGGAGAAGAAAAGGGTCTCAGTATCACCTTTATATGGAGTTTGTAAGTGATGTAGGACAGATGAGTTGAAAGAGCCAGGAGAGGGAGACATCTTGAAATAGGAAGCTCGAGGTAATTTGTTATTGTGTGTTACATATTGCTATTGCAAGAGTTAGCAGCGGTTATTTAAAAAAAAAAAAAAGGAAAGAAAAGAAAAGAAAATACCTATCCTAGTATCACAGGCTTCTTGTATTTATTTGTTCTGACAACTAAATATCTGTTGTTACTTTGCTCCAGCACCTTGGTCAATTCAGTTTAGTTTACTTGGCTGTAAAATATGTTCCACAATATTGACTTTATTTACTATGATAAGTTCTCTCATTAGTTTAGGTCCCCTTTGTTCTAGTTATTGTATATCTATACAAGAAATGAAAGTCTCTGCTTTAGGGAAGGTATTACCTCCTTGAATACTGTAGGTAGAAATAGCAAGAAATTGAGGATGAATTAGGGGAAGTTGGGCAGCTGGGAACACAGCTAAATAATATGGTCATTTTTGTGAAGAAAGTTGGGAGGTGTTGGGTGAATCAATGTTTAGTAATTCATGAATAAGTATGCTATTAGCTCTTTCCTCTAAAGGGACTAACTTCCATTTTTTGACAATTTGTTACAGGATTTTTGGAAATCTTGCAAGTTTCAAAAATAATTGTATAAACCGTGTATGTTTTTTATGTGAAGAGGAAAAAGTAAGCCATATAAAAAAGATATTTGGTAGAAGTGGGCTTTTTAAAACATGTATTTTATCAAACTGACAAATGGAGAACTTTGTGTTTTCTAAATTAAAACAGTAGCCAATTTGTCATGAATTTTAATGTAAACTAGCTTTTGGACTGTCCTTCTTGAATGTGCTTATATGATTTCTGGAATAGGTTTTTGCAGCTACGTAGATTTATTTCAGTGCTGTATCTGGAGTCAAATACTGCTTACAATTTAGATTTTAAGCTAGAAATACACACATTCATGACTCATGCTGAAGTCAGCCTATGACAAAGCTCTGCTTTGTTCAGTTCTTATAAGACATCAGCATAACAACTTCATACACAAGTTACTTGAAACTAACTACAAAATGATATGCTGTACAGAGCACCCCCTTGGATTTTTAAAAGTGTTTGATGTTCTGACACAGCATCTCTTTGGTATAAAATGCTGCCAACAGTAAATATAAATTAAGTGTGTCCCTAGACTGTTTTGTGAAATTATGGCACAACGTTTTCAAATGATGCCAGTTTAAGATGGGAGCAAAAGTGCTGCTGGCTCTGGCTTGCCACTGTAAATGTAAAACATTAAAGTGATGATGAATGAGAAATGGATGGAATTCAATCTTGCCCAGGAAATTCAAAGACATAACAGGAAAAGGAGGCAAAAATATGTGTTGTGGCCCTGGAACCTGATTTCTTTTCTTTAAATTTGATTCTCCCCTGTCTGAAATTTGCTGAAAGTTAGGGAAGATCAGTAACACTTAATTGTGTGCCCTAGGAAGGAAAGGATTGCTGTAGGAGGTGCTAACAAGTGGTAATTTGGTTTTGGCACTGGTTTTCCTTTGCTCTCTTTTTTCATCTGCCAAATTCCTTTACTTTGGCACTGTTTGGTCTGTGACCTTTTTCTATAACCTGTTTTTGGGGTTTGTTAGTCATTTGCTTTCGTTGTCCTCAACATCATCTAACCTGAGTGCTTGACACTGCTTAGACATCTTTCTCCAAAGGTAGAGACCATCATCCAAACTGAAAAGAAAATTCTTGGCCAGCATTAAAAGCTAAACGTCAGCTATTGAGTTAAAAGCAAATAGACTGAAAAGATGGCCAGCACCAGCTTTTTCCAGTTTTTGTGAAGTGGTAGCTTGGAGAGCCCTCATGTCACAGGCAGACATGAGACAAAAAAAGCAGAAGCCTGTTGAGAATTTCGCTTTACTGTCTGAAAAATGGTACTTACTCTCATTTTTTCCTTATATCGATTTAATCCTTCTTCCAAATGTTTCTGTTTCTCTTCTTCCAAATGTTTCTCTTGCTTTCCTCAGCTGTAAAATAGCAGTAGGATGTCAATCTAGCTGCTGCTTAGGTGAGTGATTCAAATTTTTAAATCCCATACAACACAAAAAATAGAAGGCATTATTACTTATCTGTTATTACTTATCTATTATATTCCTAGCAGGATTCCATTTGAGACATTCATTTTAATTTCTCAATATATTTATACTTCAGAAACTCTCTCTCCTCTATAGTCTGGAAATGCAGATGCATCTGAATGACATACAAACAAAATCTGACTTGGAATATATTGGACCAGAACCATTCAATATATTAATTAATGATCTTGATGAGGGAACAGAGGGCACTGTCAGCAAGTTTGCTGACAATACTAAACTGGAGGGAGTGGCTGACGCATTTGGACATCAACAAGGGCAAGTGTAGAGTCTTGCATCTGGGAAAGAATCACCCCATGGGGGATGAACTCTTAGAGAGTAGTGTAGGGGAAAGGTACCTAAACGTCTTGGTGGACAGCAGGATGACCATGAGCCAGCAATGTGCCCTCATGGCCGAGAAGGCCAATGACATCCTGGGGTATATTAGAAGGGCTGTGGTTAGTAGGTCAAGAGAGGTTTTTCTCCTTCTATTTACTCTGCCCTCTTGAGACCACATCTGGAATATTGTGTCCAGTTCTGGGCCCCTCAGTTCATGAAGGAAAGGAAGCTGCTGGAGAGAGTTCAGCATAGGGCCACAAAGATGATGGAGTGGAGCATCGCCCTTATGATGAAAGGCTGAAGGAGCTGGAGTTCTGGCTTGGAGAAGAGGAGACTGAGGTGTAATACTATTAACATTTACAAATGTCAGGAGGATGGAGCCAGGCTGTTCTCAATGATGTCTAATGATAGGACAAAGGGCAATGAGCTGGAACATAAGAGGTTCTAAAGAAACACAAGGAAGAATTTTTTCCCTATTCAGGTGATGGAGCACTGAAACAGGCTGCCCAGATGGGTTGTGGAGTCTCCTTCTCTGGGGACATTCAAAACCCAACTGGATGAGTTCCTGTGTGACCTACTCTAGGTGGTCCTGCTCTGGCAGGGGGGTTGGACTAGATGATCTTTCAAGGTCCCTCCCAACCCTAAAGATTCTGTGATCTGGATAGAAGATACATTGATTTGTTATTTTAATGCTATATTTATATGGCAGGTGAAGTCAAGAGAAGAGAACAGTTTTATCACTTATGCAGAAGACCCTTCAAAACAAAATCTTGACTAATGCTGGTAGAAATACCCATAACTTAATTCTGATCACATTTAGGTAACTTAATACTTCTGTAGCTGGTACTTTTCCTGGTTGTGTTGTGCAACACAAAAAAAAAGTAACATATTTGAGGTGAACTTCATGCCATTAAGTGTATCATTTCCTTAAAGTTAATGTGGCAAGAGATTAAAAATGTTAATTAATAGATACAAATTACTGCAATCACATCGAGATATAAATTACTGTAATCATGTCCGTTTAAATTTGTCAGTGATTATAATGCCATCATTTCAGTGTCATGTTTCTAACAAGATATTAATTTCTTGTTGCAAGTAGTTTTTGAACTGGAATAATGATGGGTCTTAAAGCTCCTCAGGGAGACAAATATCGCTTTCAGTGACAAAAAAAAAAAATCTATAAAGTCAAGAGAAGCTACTGTAGGTAGATGTGTAAATCAGGAAACTATGAGTCTATATTGACTTAACAACTGGAATGCCATGCCCTCACCACCTCTTTCTTGAAAAAAAATGAGATCTGTGGAGGTTACAGTGGGAAATGAGAAATCAGGGAGACACCTATGGCTAACAGTGACTTGTCCCAACTTAAAAGGGGTAGGGGAAGTTAAGTGTTTTCAGAACAGGACAGTTCCATTGTATAACTTACAGAGAGCCCAGAGGCAGTGCGTTTACAAAGGATTTAAATTATTATTTTCTCCACTGTTTTATCAGTCCTGGTTTGCACTGGGAGCTTCTGCACTTTAGTCAAAAGAGGGCATTCACAAGTTACAGAAGTTTACTGTGTCAGAAATTACTTTTGGGACAATTTTAAAACAATAAGTGTTTTGATTAAACTAGTACTTTCTAAGTCTAAACTGATATCCGAACTTCTGATTTGCTCTTACTTAACTATTTGCTTCATAGCATCTTTGACCGCTGGTAATTGTCCAGTGAACTCTTTTCCTTATTTCCTCTTAACGGCTGGCCTTGTTCATTGAGAATATATAAAATAATGTTATCATCAGGTTGGATGGGGAGGTGAGAGGTTCATAGACTTTTAATGGTTTAAATTCTGCGAACACCCTTGCCCAACTCCTTACATACAATAGTCCTGGTAAACACAACAGGAGTCTTCATGTGTTTGCTCTCAAACACTTTGTAAGTGTTTGAGACCAAAATGTCTGTCAGTGTTCCTCTCCCACATTCCTCCTGTTATTCCATGAAAGACAGCCAGCACATGAACATCAGAAAGTAATTTTAGTTTAATATGTCCTAAATAAGGATTTAATCTAGCCTAAACAACTGTTTTCAATATTTGCTGTAACTTAATTATTGAACATTTTTATTTTTTTTCTATTAATTTCCCAGCTTTTAGTTCTTAATATAAATCATCTATAGTTTTCCTTTTTGGAGTGTTCACTTAGTTTTTAACATTTATAATATCTGTTTATTACAATTCAACAACCTTTATAATTAGCTGCATTACTTAAAGTAAATTTATTGCTCTAAAAAGGTTCTGGAATGAATGATTTATCAAAGAATCAAAAATAACTCAAACTTGTGTCTTGCTAACAAGGCACTGCATATTTTTTTAGTTGTAAATGCATATTCAAAGCATAGACAATGCACATCTAGGATATTTAACCAAGACATACTGTCTGTAAAAAGCTGTCATTTCTGTCTAACATGAGGTTACCTCACAAGTCACAATTTCCTCTGCAGGTACTGAAGTTATCCAATTACACTTTTTATTTATTTATTACAATTAGTGCTTTCTTGGTACAGCTGTTTCATGGATACTTGTTTTAATTAATTGATAAAAAAGCTCTTTTTTTGAAGCATTTTGTTGGTCTGATCACAACAGTCCTGTGAGGTTTTAGAAGGAAGAATGCAAAATTTCCCATTATGTTTTTTTGGGGGTTAGTGGTTTGGTTTTCTTTTTTATTTTATTAATGGTAAAATAAAAACTAACTGCATTTAATTTAGACTGATTATAAGTCAACTCTATTCCTGTCTACAGCTGCTGAGTCAGTTAGCTGTTCACCCTATAATTAGGTGTCTTCAGCACCTAACTCCTACATAAATGGGCAGATGGAGTTCTGGTTGCTTTCCTGTGGTCACCAATGCAACTGAGGGACCCACTGGAGTGACAGGTATGTACATTCATTTGGAATTTTTAATCATGGCTTAACACTTGTCAGCTTCAAAGTACACCCTGTTGGGAAATTAGTGTCACATCATGTGATACAGTGGTTGTAAGTCTGCAAAGAAAACATTGTTTGATTTTATTTGGGTTTTGTTTTTTCTTTCATAGCTAAGGTTAACTATCTGGACAGCTGTGAGTCAAGCCTTCAAGACATGCTACATTATCTGATTGGTCTCAGTCTTGATCTGGCACATAAAAGGAAATGTGAGGAATTTTCAAGCAGAGACCGTTTTGCAAGTCCAAAGATGAGGGTAAGGTCAAGTTTGCTTGCATTTTCACAGTATCTCATTACAAACATAAAACAACATGCTACACAGACAATATAAAGTTTAGTGTAGCTGTGGTTTTCACCTTCAGGTGAAGTACAATGGAGTATTTTTCATGTTCTGTTTACCAGCATCAAGGAAAAATACCACAATAAAGACAGAGCAGTGTTATTTTTTTAAAGGTGACCTTTCTACAGAACAGGCATATGGTGACTTTAAGTTTTGACGTTCAACATGAGCAGGTGTTGCCAACATCCTGCAGGATAATCTTGGCATTTAGTTAAGGAGCAAGTTGTTGTTATTCATGTTACATTAATTTAGCCCATAATATTACTGTAACTGCTTTCCTCCTGTGGGCAACTATGACTTCTTTCATGCATTCAGAACTGTGGGAGTTGTTGCAGGAATCTATGGGGTGGGAAAATACAGGTTTGACTTTGTCTTTTCATTTTTAACAATGTCCTTTATGGTTATTGTGACCTGTGTGTGAAACTTAAGAATTTTATCCTGCAGGGGGGAAGGAGCTGACTTTGTCCCATGAGGCTCACCAAAAGCATTTCCCGAGCTACACATGAGCATTGTCTTACAAAGCTAATCCTACACACTGCCTTTCCCCTGGGTAAACTCTTTTCCAGTCTTAGGGCTGGTTCTTCAGTTTGTAAAAGTTGTCTTAATTCTGCCAAGGTCTTGATGAGATTTCCTAATTATTCATTTCTCTGAAAATTTTTAGATCTTAAACATGCACATTGTTATGCTGTAATGCTTTATGGCTTTATGTAATCAGTTTTTTCTTAGGAGAGAATTGTTGGTTAGCTGTACATTTCAGTAAAACCACAGCTTAAATTTTTTTTAGCTGTTGTAACATGCAGTAAATTCTGTGGTTAGAGGAAGAAGCCTGTCAGGCAAGATTGCACTCTTCAGTGTTGGTTTGTGTATGCTGTGCATGAGGAACTGGTCTGCACACGTGTGACTGCAGTCAATGTAAATGTCATATTACTCAAAATCTATCACAGAGCAGCAGAGCTGGGAGAGTTTTTCTCTCCAAAAATACAAATGCAGCAGCGATAAGAACTGATGTGGTGATTGGTTTCATCTGAGCAACTCCCCTGGGGTCACTGGGTATTTATGCCACTGGTCAGTAAGGGAGTTTTTGCACTGTGCCTGTTCAGCTCTGGGTGGAGGCCTTGTACATACATTCATGGTAGATGCTTAATGTGATACACACCCAGGGAAAGCACTTTGTTTCCTTAAGCATTTTCACATTTCAGGTTATGTACAGCTCCTTCAAATGTTGGGACATAGAAGATGATACAGCTGTTTGACAAAGAGGGTTTTTTTGAGGTCTTCAGATGTCTTCATCTGAGATTTTAAAAATAAGTGTCTGTCCTGTAGGTTATTCTATCACTCTAATCAGGTACAGAAGCACAATCTCTATGTTATGTAAATGGCCACAATAACTGAACCCTTTCTGAATCTTTTTGGGGATCTCTTCTCAGGGACATAATAACAGTGATGCAAACTGAAATGTAACAGTGAAATTCAAGCAAAGTGAATGATGTGCTGCTAGACAAAACTGAAAAAGCACTGATCTGTTAGAAATTAGCTATGGTTTTATTTTATTGTAAATTTTCCAAGGTTTGAGTCTGTTTTGGATTTGGTAATGGGTGGGTGGTGGTGTGGTTCTTTTGTCCTCAGAAAAGTATCTTTTATAATCAAAAGGGCACAGTCCTGGGATGTTCTGATCACTTGGATGGTTATTAGGGAAAGCTGTGTACAAGCTGCAACTAAACTAAACCCTCAGTACAAATCCCCACTGTGCTCTGAGAGAAGGATAATACAAACAGGAGTATGATGTCCTCATGTCTCCTTTGCTTGCCTTAAGAAGAGCCGGGAGGATTTCACACAGAATAATAATACATGCATGTTCAGCTATCCTACAGCAGTCAGTATAGAAATGCCTTCCCATTATTGGCAGAGCATGTTCAAAGGTCTCAATGTCAGGTGTTACGGTAATTCCTGCATTATTTTTTATCAGTACCTTTAAAAGCCCTTTTCTTTAAAAATTCTGAGTGTCTCAACATATTTCTATGCTATTCTGTGCTGTTTTCATAATTTTTTTTTGTAACACCGTGAAATCATGTTTAACTCCAAGCAGTGCTTTCTTCCAGGGAGGAATGGTCTCCGTACAAACTTATTGTGCTTAATCTGTGTCCAGTCTGCTACAGGCTTGATCAGATAGAAATGGATGATATCAGTGAAGCTAGTGTATTTCTCCTAATGCTTTCTGTTGAGATATTCAATACTTGAAAAAAACAAGCATCTAAATTTAAATGAAGATCTGTAACATCATTCTCACCTTTCCAAGAGAAAGGGGCAATTCCTATATAATATTTGCTACTGTTGGGTCTTTATTCCCAATTAACTTCTAAAGCATACTATAGTCCTCCAAATATGCCACTAGCTTTCAAATTTTTCTCATTATTTTGCAATTTTTTATAAAAAGAAGTAATGAGCTTTTGCCTTTAAGCAGACTTGTTTTCCCTTTTCAAGGCAGTCTTTCATTATTGACTTTCAAAGAGCAAATCAATTCCACTAAGCTGCCACACTTCTTATCCTAATTATTTTTCCATTTGCTGTGTTTTTCATTCCGCATGTACATTAATATAACTTTGGTTCTCTCCCTGTTAAAAAAAATATTAATACTCATTTATGTCCCTTTACTTTCCAGCTTTATTAAAGTGCTATTGACTCTCACCTTTGTGAGTGTTTGCCCTTGAATTTTTTAATGTTTGTGATAAATATGCACTTTTGCTGCTATCATTAGCTGGCATTACCCATAAATTAACTACTTGAGCTCCAAATCACCTCCCAGTTCATCTAAGGTGTTAAGAATTCTCCTCTCCTAGCCAGCCTTACATCAGAGGAGCAGGGAGATCAATTCCAACATTTTTAAGAGCTACATCTCAGTATAATCTTGTTTATAGCCGAGAATATCTTCTCTTTAGGATGGAAATCCTTTGGATATTTCTGATAGTGTATGACTCCTGCATTAAAATATCCCAACATTCTAAGACAATGGTGGCATGATCCTGAAAAATAGCAGTAGTAAATTTTTGTGGGTCTTACTGTTTTTTAGTTATTTGTGGCAGATCTAATCTTTAGTCCATACAATCAGACCCTCCTCTATTGTCATGTCTGTGACTGTGTATGAAAAGAATAGCTGCTCAGTAACATAATACTTTTCAGTGATGTGTACTTGTGACTTTGCTAATTTTAAGGAGTGATTACTGACCAGTTCCTTATTTTGACTCTTAGATAAAAATGGCATGCCTTCCATAACCATTTGATGGACTACATGAAAAATAATATTGTGTTTGTCTGATAATCTGCAGTTTTAGATTATTTGGTCAAGAGCTTGAGTTTGAAAAACAAAGACAAAATCAAAAGAAGAAAGTTTTGGAGGCAAGTAGTAGCCAGTCTGTGACATTACTCCAGAAGACTTCAATAGTATCAATAGTCAATTGTAAGGAGGTTTTTTTGTTTTGCGTTGTTTTTAATCTAACAAGGTCTTCCATGTAAATGAAGTTTATATAATGGGGATTCTGTATATTCTGTTGTTGATCTGTAATTGGTATCATCCATGTTCATACATTTTTACTAGCTCAGCAACATGGATTATTTAGGTATCCTAGCAAACGCCATTTGTTTGGCATGTACAACAGCTTCACCTCATTGTAATTTTTCTTTCCTTTCCTCTCAAGTTCTTATGGATTCCTCACGTGCTGATATTTGTGCTAATGATATATAACATTTTGAAAGGTTTTTAGAAGACTAATATTAGCACCTTTTCGCTGGAACAGATGAGATATTTGTCTGCATAACACTTTAAGAAGATAATCTAAAAACTGCAGAATAAGATTTAAAAGTCTTGGTCTAAGGAGGGAGAAGCTAGAGCAGTACCAGCTCATCACAGAAGATTTTACTTTTGCTAAAAAGGGCATGTTGGACTCGCATCAGAAAACCACATATCAATAAGATTTTATTGGATAAATATGTGGGGAGATATATAGTATACAGGATGGTAGAGTTTCTCCCTCAGCTACCTCAGAAACCCAAATATTTTGTTCTTTGAATTCTAATTTGATTTTGTGTTGTACCCAAGATATTAATTCCTTTGCTAAAGTTACTCCCTAATTTACACATAGGTGTGCCAGTCTCCTCCTGTCTCTATCTTAGAAGCAGCACAAGAAATTGGGTTTTTCCTCACTTTTCAATAGAACACAATAATAGTTATCTTTTAAGTAGAAAACAAACTCATACTAGGGATCTTGTGTTTTTGTAGGCAACATTTAAAAAATGAAAGACTAATGGTCTTATAAAATGAAATTTAAATTGTTCTCAGTTGGTCTGGAACATCTTTTTTCTAGGCATAAGCCCAATTTTTTCCCCCTCTAGCTTAGAGAGAAATATACTCTAGATAATATAATACTTGATGCATAATTTCTTGCTCACTGTAAGATACCTCTTAAATATAGACATTGGATGCATGTACATTAGCTAACAGTAAGAAATCCTAATGCAATCTATACTGGACAGTCATGTCTTTTATTCAGGTATATTAGTGCACAGAATCAAATAACTTTTACAATTAGAAATTGACAGAAAATGTTCTTAGAGTGCAACTGACTTTTCCATTTTAATAAGATGTGAATGTATTTTTAAACAGCAGTTGCATTCAAAGTGCCTCTTTAAAGGGTTTTCCCTTGTCTTGAGGGGCTTCTGTTAGGCTGGTTTAGGTGAATGCGGACTTCCAGGAGGAATGTTCACACTTGTTTGATATTCAGCAATATGAACTTGACATAAAAGTGTAAAGAGGTGTCACAGACAAAAAGCTTAACTTGTGCCTCTAAGCCAGTTGTAGACAGTAGATACTTCTTTAGCCGCCTTTAAACAGGACTGACTTTTATGTGGGATAAGGATGAATCCTGGGGGCTGTCTTTGTGGCAATATAAATTAATTCATTGTGGCAAGAAAAAATTAATTCACTATGTTGCCTTATAGATATTTATTCCATCTCTGGAGCAAGATGGCGGACATCCATGCAAGAAAAATCCATCAAGAGATATTTAACAAAATTACAACAATTTGTGAAAGCTGCAAGAGGACACCTGGGTAAGTATTGCTTACTCCCTATTAGTCTTCTGCATTTATCTTTTATCACACAGGATAATTTGGCTTTGCCCAGTACAGCTTTCTTATGACTTGCAGTCATATTTGTATGAATTTATTGACACATAGTTTTCATATATCCCTTGTAGAGCCAATGCGGAGCAAAATATTCCCACAGAAAGTGTTTCAGAGGAAGAAACTTTGCTAGGGTTCTTTCTCTATCCACTTATAACAGAGAGAGATAAACCAGCTGAGCTGGTAGATACAAGCTCGTAGTGATGAGTGGTTCCTCTTCACCCTGGCCTGTCCATCAACACTGAACTTACTCTCTTAATACAGCACATGCACAATCTGTGGCAAGTCCTGTGTAATGTAAATTTGTGTTGTGCTGTGTCAAAATATCACATCAGATTTAACAGAGAATAACAAAGAATAACAATCAATCAATCTTAATGCAATTATTCCATTTCATAACTACACAGGGAACAAGGCACAATGGGGTTTTTTGTTGCGTGCGGGTGGGTTTTTGTTGCTATTAGGCTGCAGTGTATAAATCACTGCATCTCTGGAGCCCCCAAGGGACATCTCTTGACCCTTCTGACAGCTTCTCAGCATAGTGGATTGGGCAGCTCAGCATCTCTGTGAATAGCTGTCATTCTGGTAGCATACCCTTTTGCTGCCAGCATAGTTTCAAACTGAGAGCCCAACAGAGAAACAACATGGAAAGATTTGATTGTGCAGGGTGGGAGGTGGGAAGGACTGTGGTAGGTGGGGTGAGGCAGTTTGGAGGCACTGGGGTAAATGTTGGAGACTGAACTTTTAGTGTGCTGGAGCTGCCATGGTACCTGGTCCCATGGGCTTCCAGCCCTGCCTGTGTTTTCTCACTTTATATGAGAGAATCATCAGAATAACAAAAGACTATTTCTAACACATTTCACTGTGGTGGGTTTGGGTTTGTTGTTTTGTTTTTTTTCCCTTCTTCTTTGTCTGGAATTATTCTGAACATAGTTTAAACCCTAGTGCCCTCTTCTGATTTTGAAACAGGAGTCAGCTCTGGGCACACCTGTCCCTGCAGCTCCAGCTCAGCAGACTGTGGCAGTCAATTGAAGTTAAGCAAGCATTTGGGAACACAGATTTTAATTGGTAATCAGCTTTAAAGCCTTCAACATTTACTCTGATCAGAAACAGGAGCTTAGGCAGAAATCAGTCTTTCCTATTTATAAAAAACACTTTTTTCTCTCCTGGCAGGAGCTGTAAGCTTGATCTGCAGTCCACAGAAGTAAAGGGATAAACTCTTATCAGCTCTGAGCCAGCCCTTAACACAGTAAGTTCATTGGCCAGTAGAGTCACTTGGGCTGAAAAAGGCATGCTATTACAAGATCTTTGAGGAACAAATACTAATTAAGGATAATCCTGTAGAAAATGTTACTTTTTTTGAGCATACTTAATGTGGGAAATACTGGTAAGTGATAATTCTACAATTCCTTACTTTTGGAAGGCTTGTCAATGCAACTACACCAAATTTAGTTTATGTGTACATATCTCTCAGCAGATGTATGTAATGTATATTAGGAATCTCTCTTACACTCAGCTGGCTACAGACTGTATGAATCAGTTAATTCATCATTTCTAGGCCAATGCCTCTGAGATGGAATGCAGCAGCTGCCAAGGAGCACATAGTGCCACACAGCAGTCCCAAGGCTCATCCACAAACTCTGCATTCAGTTTGTATTGTAGGGTGATTCCAGGCAAGGCAAAGCAGAAACCTCTTCTTTATGAAAGCTTATGTTTGTTGTCTTAAATTCTCTTAAAATCATATTTTTTGCTGATCACCATGTACAAAAATGCTAATAAAATATTTGCCCTTAAGGCACTTGATATTTCCAAAATATCCGAAGTGTTGATAAATCTTCTAACATGGAATTTATTGCAAAATAAGGTTATGAATTTTCATACTACTGACTTTTCTAGTCTGTGACTGATTGTGTTTGAAGCAGCTAATATTCTGCAAAATGGGAGTTGTGTAACTGCAAATAAACATTCTCTACTGAGAAAACTATTTGTTGATAATTTTAGATGGGAACCTTTGAGAGGTTGATGGGCAGATTAACACTAGAGGTCTCTCTAGCAAGAAGTTTATCAACACATTAAGCAACAAAAGGGATATTTATAGTACTTTCCTGGAATATGTTTTTTCCAGCTCTCTATTGCCATCTTGAGTCTCTTGTTGCCTTCAACAGAAAATCCAACTTGGGGCGTAAACACATAGAGACAAAGGGAAAATAGATTTCCAGTCCTGATGACTAGAGCCCTCTTCAGTTACCAAATGTAAGAGAAACAACATTATTTAGTTTAATTAAGAGCATACACATCATAATAAACTATAGCAAGAGTTTTAGAAGAACACCAGGGCAGTGTGATGTTAGTGAAAATTTGTTGTAAGGTGTGGCAGAATTAAGTTCTTGGAAAGCGGATGAACTCAGGGCAATGTGGAATTCGATATGTTCATCGCACAGACATCAATGACAGTGGCTCTTGGAGGAACCAACAGGAGTATAGACAATATTTACAGGGGGAAAGTGAAATGCCGAAAGCACTGTCCTACTTGTTGTGCACTTGTTTTAGTACCATTCTCTTTGTCACAGAATCTTAAGAGTTGGAAGAGACCTTGAAAGATTATCTAGTGGAATCTCCCCCTATAATTGTCCTTCACTAATTTTTCACCTTCTTCTGAAAATCAGTAAGACAAGACAGGTCAGGTATTATGGTTCCTATTAACTTAATTGCACACTAAAAAAAAAAATCTATAGATTTCAGTCTGGGATATATGATAGATTTCTCTGGGATATATGGCATAAAAAGTAGAAGCCTGAGGCCTTCCTATGTGGGCATTTCTCCTATGTGTGCTTTCTACTTGGTATTCTTTGGACATTGTAACTTTTAGAAGTCCTTTTTCTTGTTACTGCCTATGCTTTTCTGTTGCCTTATTTCACACTTGGTGACTATTTTCAGTCACTATTCAGAACTCAATATTTTATAAGTAATCAGCATCCTAGGCAGCAGGAACTTGATTGTGAGGCTATTGTTACTAATTTAATACTTGATGAGGGATCTCTTTCCCTACACTGAGTGCTTGACCTATGCTAAAAGTAAGTTGCTAAAATTTTATTCTAATAAAATCTGTCATCCGTAGCCATTTTAGAGTCTTGAGTGTAATTGGGCATAGTATTAGCAATCCTAGGTACTTTGCTTTTCCAAATAGAAGACATTGTTTTAAGGCACCATTTACACTTCTTCCTAATACACCTCGTAGTAGCTGACACACAGTTTAAATCGTACTAGCACATGGTTAAATATAAACTCTGATGAAAACAGCCTGAGCTGGATTTTCCACTCTGCTTTCTGCTACTGCTCTACTGCAGCAAATATTGGTGTTCTCTCTTAGCTTGTTGATCTGGAAGTCAGCACAACTAGCTTCTAGGCCTTCATGACTATTGCAGGGGATGTGCTGTGGTGAGATATAGATGGATGGTTCATGAATGCTAAAATGCGAGCAAATCATTCATGATATTGGACCTCAAGACCATTGCTCTGTAGAATAACTGTTACAATGGCAAAAAAAGTATGATTTTTAGCCTCTGCAGCTGAACAAATAGGTATCTCTCCAATCCTCTGGAAAATTATGTTCACTATTTCTTTATGGTTGTGTACTCATTTCAGTATTTGTGTTGCCTTCCCGGGATTTGGGAGGTTCTTTGGATACTGGTTATGTATCAACCTTAGCATTTCTTCAAAAGAAAAGCCTAATTTATTGAATTCTGACATCTGTAATCTGATTGCTGGACATGGTCTCCCACAGAGGAACACAGAAGTAGTTAGGCACACCCATCTTAGGCTGTCAGAATTCATAGAGCTGATTATTTTCAATAACATTCTTGGGAATAACCTTTGGATGGTGTGTATTTGCACTTGTGTTGTCGTCACCACACTGCTGTAGTGCCGCCTTCAATGCTTCTTTTTATGTATGTCCTGCAAGTGCCATATTAAGTGATCACAGGATTCTTGGAAAAACAACAGGAAATTATATCATGGTGCCCACAAGTTCTAGGTATTGACTTTTCCACACTTGCTAGTCTCTGAGCCTAAAAATTGTTTGTAAAATAAAAATATTTGATCTTATTCTCTGGTTTTGATTCTTGCTTGCATGAAGCTCTGGCCTTTTGCTGTTTGATTATGAGTGGAAAAAAAAGAGAAACAGAAAAAGGACTAATTAGTAATTTCTGTGACTTTGATTACAGGAATAGATGTTTGATTTATTTGCTTTACATTCCTAAGTAACTAATAGCAGGAATCCATATGGTCACATTCTGTTATCTGCAAGTTAGTTACAACTTGCATTGAGATGCAGCAGAAATGTGTTTATAATAGACTCAAAGCTTTGGTATTGTGGGACATAGAATAAGTTATTGCCTTTTAAGTCTACCTCGATACAATAGAACCATAAAGAATAACCTATAAAAATGGAGAAAAACTACAGGGAAAACAACTGTCTGTAGCACTGTTCCTTGGTAGCCTTACAAGGGTCATGAGCTGTGGAAGACAAGACAAAGACTTCAGTGGAAAATTGTAGAAAATCCCACAATGCCCAGGTCACAGAAACAGCAAGAGCTGGAAGGTCTATGCTTTTGGACATCTCTGAGGGGATTTCAGAGTGCTTCTTGGAAGATATCGAATATTCATAGCTGAGAATTCAAAATACTTATCTCTTTGTTTTGCCTGAAAATGGCTTTGCTTTTGAAGATACGATTACTCTTTCTGGGGTTTTGTGGCTAATTTACCAAATAACTTTCCCCTCTTATGGGTGTAGTTTCCATGTGAGAGATAATTTATCCCCTAGATGCCAGCAATAAACAAGACCTATTACATTATTTAGAGCCTTTGAGCCTCATTTGGATAATTTCTTCAGAAAATTCTCTCCTCATCCAGGATGATTCCTCAACAAATTCTGCAGACCAAGATGGGTTTTCACCACATTCCTTTATATACTCATCCCCGGATAACTCCCAATAAATGTCTTAGTCTAGCAGTGCTGGGGTGGTGAAACTGCATCCTTATCTGCCAGGCAAAGTGCTGTCTCTTCACTTGTGCCATGCTGTTGACAGTGGCTTGCTTGTGAGCCTTTGGTGATGCTCCTACCCTTGTGCATTCCCCATATATGTTACTGTAGAAGATATGAATACAGTTTTAAACTGATAGTCACAAACCCATGGAAATGAAAAGAGCAGTCTGCCTTCTCTGAAACCTGCAATGAGGTCCTTCACTGAGTTAAAATAACTCTGGTACCAGAACAGTCTAATCTTACCAAGATAGGGTCAGAAAGTGTTATTTTACCCTGAAGCAGGATGCTTAAGCAGTAGATGAAATTAATCTCTCCTGATCTCTCCATTTCATTTTTCACATTGCTTCCAAGACTCAAGCAGGCCCCTGTAGCACTAGATTGGGTACATCAGAATTCCTGCAGTCTGAAAAAAGACATGTCCTATAAATGTTGCTGTAGTTCTTCATTCATGGCACTGGCAGCTCTACTGTAATGAGGAAGAGGACAGAATGAAGTGGCAGACCTTGGCGGTCGCATATGCTGAACCTTTCAGGAGGACTCAAACCAAGTGCGGTTGCTTTAGTTATAGCTCATGGCCTAGACTTTACTCTCTCTAGAACAGACACACAGACAGCTGGACTAAATCATTAAGCGCTTCCATGATGGTTTAAAAAAAACCAAACCAACTAAACTAAAAAGCCCAGCAACAAAAAGTGACCATTACACCCCCTGAAAAAATCCACCTCTTGAGATGTAACTGCTGTGTATATTTTGTCTTCACAGACACAAGATTCTCAGACTCACTGTGATTCCTGAGTATCCTACTTCACAATTAATTGAAATGGGTTATGCATTTATACCTTCCGAATGAGAACAGCCCATCTTCAACATTTATTTTGTTAAGATAGACAACATGCATCAAATTCTGAATATGAAATTGACATCAGCTCAATGTAGTAATACAGTGAACAGAAAATGTACAGAAAAATCTTTAATTCTAGTCTCTCCATCATAAAAATGCTGTATTTCTGTACAGCTTTGGATATTTGGTTTTTACTGCTTGTGAGTTTATTTTTGAGAGTTTTCAAGTGAAAACAAAAATTAGTGGAAACTTTACTGTATTTCTTGAAAAAAATATATTGCTTTTAATTAGTTGTTTGATTAAATCTTTTCCCACAGTAGATCTTTTTAGCTGTGTTATATTATTAAAGATTTGATTCACCTGAGGAGATAAATGAGGTCAGTGTGTTTAGTCATAATTGAGAATGAAAAAAAAAAAATAAGTCTATTTCCAGTGAAAATACTTATGTGTTGGGCAGGGCAAAAAATTTACTTTGTGAGAAGTGTTTACAGTGGAAACATTGATTGTTCTTCAGGTAGTCAGAATGTTCTGAATGTTGTTGCTGAAACTTAGTTACTTTCTTCTTTGTTTCACCAAAGATTGTGTGAAATGTCAGGTGAAACACTTTCAGAGCCCAAACCATCATCCTGCTTTATTGTTTTAATTATTGTGAAAGGAATTATTTCATTCACTATCCAATTAAATTTCTGAGTGTGCTCATTTTAATAGGCTAGGTATTTTTCTAATTTACCTACTAAACACTAGAAACACATTTGGCTTCAGTTCAGAGACTATGTCCTAAGTTTAGTAGGTATTTTTCTAATTTACCTACTAAACACTAGAAACACATTTGGCTTCAGTTCAGAGACTATGTCCTAAGTTTCAATCCAAAACAAATCTATGTAATGGAATTAGGGCATTTTGCACACACTCAGGTGAGAACTTGCAGGGCTGATGATTTGTGTGCTCAGAGTTGTTCGTACTCATCACCATATATCCATAAAGGTCAGGATTTTCACTGGTTAATGCAACTTCCTTAGCAGAGTTTGACAGAAATGAAAGTTGCATGCAATGACAGAAGAGTCAGTTTATCATGTAATTAAATTGGTCTTGCACAATTTGACAGAGATACTTTTGAGCTGGGTGAAAAATTGCACATACTTTCATTGTAGCTGCTGTTCTGTAAATGGATTTGTGTATTTTCCGTGGTGTTCTGAGAATTTACCACCTGGCAGGAGTCAGGAAGGATAAGATTAACTTCTAGCCCTATTATGAATCTGTTCAGCACAATTCTGAAGATTTTATCAATAAATCAGGGATTAGTTTTGTTAGGATCCTTTCCCCACACGAAATTAAAAGTCTGAAAAACATTCCTCATCTTTCTTATCTAACAGGCAATAATAAAATAGTTACTTCTTTATGGAATTACAGATATTATTTATTTCTACAGAATTATCTTTGTAAACAAGCACGGGCAACTAAATTAAGAGAATTTCTTAAGATGTTTAAAATTTAATCATGTTTTAATTTGGACCTGCATTGAAGATGGTACCAAGAAAAAGATTTCTACTAAGTATCAGAGCACGCTGCTAAATAAGAACTTGTTTGAAAAGTAATATGTTTAAAAATATGATTCAGTGATTTCATCAAACATTGAGTCTCATTGGCTTGGATATGATATAATGTTCTGTTTCCTATTGGGCTATTATTAGACCAAGAAGACCAAGCTTCTCAGACCTCCCCAGAAGTAGGCTTATTCCCAAAAAGAAAAGCTGACAACAAGAGTTATTAATGCCCCCAAAAGCTAATTCCTACCCTATAAGACAAATCGAAATAGTTAAACCATCTGCAATACTGGTAGTAGTTATATAACTTATGTAATATCTGAAGTCAAGAAAAAAAGATAAGGAAATAATTAAATCATCCTATAGATAATATAATACTTGGTGACAGCTGTGATATTTAGGAAAGTACATATAGACTAAACATAGCTTTGGTATCATTCCAGGACACCTACAAGAGAACTTTTGTAATTTTAACAAAACTCCTTTAACTGTGATGAAATGTCTGGTTTGATCCTTTCTGAGAACCACATCTTCGTGTTCCAGGATGCACTTGTTAGTCTTAGTTTTTTTTTATGTTTCTAGTTATGCAGTGCAAGTTGACTAGCAAACAGCAAATGTCATATGCATCCTCATCACCCTGTAAGCAGAAGGTTTGGGTTAAAAGTGGGAGGGAAAAACAAGAGAGGAATAAATGAGAGCACAAGAAATCTGGCAGCATCTGAAATCTGTATGTACAGTAGAGTGTTGAATGACACATGAAGGCAAAGCACCTTAATTATAAATTTTATGTGGTAAATTAAAAGATGAAAGTATTTTGGAAACTAAATTAATCCTATATTGGCATGTTGCATTATCCTGAAGTGACCCTGGGCAGCCAAATGTTCTTGCAGTCTGTCCTTGGCTCTTTTGCATTATACAGGTTTCTAAGCCAAATTTACTAAGTTAAACATCTGAGCTGTAAATAAAGATCCCCAAGCCTACTGTGCTTTCCTTGTTCTAAGAGTCCCTTCACAGTATGGCCCCAATTCAACTAAGTACTTAATATGTACTTAAATCCCACTTAAATCAATGGGATTTAAACATTTGCTTAAATGCTTTGGTAAATCATGACCTATTAAACTGTCTATGTTGAAAATCAAATTGTAATTTATATTGCTGTGATTTCTTTTTCTGGTGTATTATCTAAGACTTCAAACTATATTTCTCTGTAGTCTTGTTTGGACTGAAGCTGTAACTGCTTAAAGGGAATGTGCGCAAGACCCATATTCATCGTGTTGAAGAAACAGGTTTTAATTATTTTGGGCGTCAGCTTGTGTTTCTGGTAAAGTGAAGTCAAATCAGCTCAGTTAAGAGACTGGATGTTTTTCAAGTACCATCATTTTACCATCATCAAGATTAGTAACATGATATCTTCATTTTCCAGTAATGACTGTAACCCCTGGTAAATCTGGAAACATATAGTTTTTACAGACTGGAGATATATGAAAATATTTGATGAGGAAGAGAGTTAGAAGTATTTTCTTCTTTCACTGGTTTGTTGCCAATCTTGTCTTGACTATTTCTTTTTTTTTTTTTTTTTTCACAAATGCAACTAGGATTCACAAGGAAAACAGTCTTTTGTAGCAGAGGAGACAGCAAGAAAAGTTGCCAAAAGGGCCATCAAGAATCCCCGCTAATCTGATGTGCAGGGAAAATATGTCAAAACCATTGCAACAGTATATACTACAAATTTTTTAGAAGAGAGTCATGTCTCACTATGCCTAGGATGCCCAAAGAGAATACTCTGGCCTTATCACTGTGTTTTTGGAGAAGAGTGAGGATGGATGGTGGGAAAGTGAGGACTCTTCTTGACTTCTATAATGCAAGCTCTCTGCTTACTGTGGAAGTCAGCCAAAAGACAGCTCATATGCCAAGAAAGCCCAAGTTAAGAGATGAGTGGAAAATACCAGATGCTTATTTTTTTTTTTTAGATTTTCTCAAAGCTGCAAATACTTATTTTCTGTCTAATTTGTCAAATAAGGGGTGGCCTGTGTATAAGAACAAGTTAGCCACTTCCAGGGCACCACTGTCCATGTAAGAGAATGAGCTAAATGTGGGCTTCTAAAACAACATTAATAAGCGAGAGTTGCTGTAGACCACATCTCATAGTCCTCACCCACAACGCAGCTATGCTACCAGAATTGCCCCAGTATTGGGATTCCTGAGACAGCAGGTTTGAAAGTTACTTTAGGTTTCTATTCTGGGAAGAAACTGCGCTTAATGGGTATGTTTTCACAACTATGTTTTCCAGGCAAAATGCTGTGTCTTTTGTTCACTGCTTTGTTTTGCTTTAAGTAGCTAGGCTTTTCCTAAGAGACGTCAGTACTTCATCTGTGACCTCAGGGGTATAAGTGGATGAATAAATCCCTTGGGCATGAAGCGATCTGCCTGTAAGTGATGTTTTTCATGGGCATCTGTAATCATTCTTTAGCATTTTTATGCCTCCTGAAAGATGAGAAAAAGTCAAATATGCGTTGAGGTTGTTTGAATGTGCAGAATAATCAGACTATATAGAAAGTAACTTGAAGTAATGAAAAGATAAGTCTCTCAACTGGGAATAACTTTATGGTACTGATCAGCTGCAGAACTGTCAAAAAGTAAACAGGTTCTAGAGAGGAGTAGGTGGGATCAACAAACCCATCAATATTAGGTATCATAGAATCATTTAAAGTATACTTGTTCTTTGTGTCACTTGTTTTGATGCATAATTACAAAGCCTACAGCCTTTTATTTGTCTGCCAGATATTTCTGAAGCAGCCTTTTCAGACAGCAGATATGTGGTCTGAACACATAAAGTCAATGAATTTATATAGCGTACACATATATTACATATATTATTTCTATAACGTATATATATATATATATTGATCTGTATCTATCACAGAAAAATTAAATACATGCAGGACAGATTTCTTAAAACTAATGGCTATAAAGCTCATGTTTTTATTCAGAATAGAGTTTAATAGTAAGTTAATACTAACATTTTTTCCAAATGATAATGCATGAATTTTAATACTACTTTGGAACGTAAAACATTTCAAAACAATTAGAGTTCATTTCTGCTTGAAAATGCTTGTTATGTTTTAATTGATATGTATAATAAAAGTGTTTTTAACCAGGATTTTTTAATATCTCCAGTGAGCTACAGCAGGACTTCTGTGAAAGAGGGGAAATTGTAATTTGCTGAGCAGTGAAAGTAACTCTCTTCTTGTACTTAACCTGGTGATACAATTTCTTTATATTTGTGTGTTCATTAAGGAATCTTTCTTTGTAACTTCCTTTGTTCCCAAACCTGGACAAAAATTATCACTTCTAAAAATATTGGAATATTGCAGTGCACTTGGTTTCACCTCAAAGGCTGATTTGTGAATTGTACATGGAAGTGTTTCATGTTTTCATGTTGTTTTTTGGAGCTTTAATGTTTCCCCAAACATTTATTATTCCTCACTCTTTTCTCACAACTCTGAAGTGTAGATATAAAAACAATGTCTCTGCCAGCTTTCACATTCTTTATCACACATTGAATTAAATTGAAAGGGAAAATGGAAAAGAAATTAAATTGCAATTATGTGACTTCCTTCAAATGATCATAACTTGATTTAATTTCAAATGGAATAGTAATAAAATATTCTTTTTTTCTTGGTGGAAAACTCCATTAATGGAACTGTTTCCCAGGGAAACAGAAACAAAGTGATTAATTGTCCTTTCTGGTTTAGTAATGAGACATTTCTAAAACAAATAGTTTTGTCTGGGTTAGCATTTGTGTCTTATGCATTTATGCACAGATCTAGGACCCGAACCTACATACAATATATTCTGAATCTTGTTTTGAGGTGTCTTAACTCTCTCTAAGTCTCACACTTTTTAGCGGTTGAAAATTGCAAGTAAGCTCCAAGAGAATCTCCTTCAGATACTGTAATAAAAAATAGGTGGAAAGTTATACACATCTAGTTTCAGTGACATAGTAACTGAGAGTAGTTAAAAAAAAAAACCTCTAATGAAAAATATATCCAAATGCAAATTCTCATGAAAAGATTCAGAGTTTCAAAATTAGATAATTTTAATGTACTGTTATGCTTGGTTTTCAGTTAGAAAATTAAACTCCAGAAATGTCCCCTCAGCTCAACGAAGTTTCTGCAATGTTGAGATTAATCAATCAGCTCTTCAATAGGAGCCAAACCTCAAATCCACAAGCATGAAACAGCTAGTAATGGCAGGTCCTGGGCATTTCAGAAGGTTAAATGTGCACATTCAGGGCTTACAGAACAAATTCTTTATGGCCTTATCCAAATGACTATCTGTGTGACTCACATTACTTCACATACACTGTAATCATGCAAATTAAGGAACTGAGTTTAGATGAGGCCATGAAGTTTGATTCATGCTGGAAAGTTGGATCATGGAGGTGTTTCTGATGAATGAATCCATAGAAGTCTGACATGCTATTGTTTTGTTCGCTACTGGGATAGGAAGGAGGGATATAAAAACCCCAAAAGTACTAAGGATGTGTGTGAGGGTAGGGGTGGGTTTGTTTTTTTTGGTATGTGTGTGGTGGTCAGGCACATTTATAGGATAACAGCAGGGTTTCTCATTAGACATAAATGAAAACTAAATTCAGAAACAATATCTGACTTCCACACTGAATCTGGAATCAGTACTTTGAATAAAGAATCAGTATGAAAAATGGATGCATGGCAGGAAGGGGATATAAATCTGTAAGTAACCATGCCTAAAGCCTGACTGGGTAGAAAGAGGTAGAATTTGGTTTATTATTTAACCAATAGATTACTCCAATTTAGGCATATCAAATGCATTTGAATAAGTGTAAGAATTCTGAATGGCAGAGAAACCTGATAGACGGATTTCAAGCAGGAGAAGGACAAACATGCATTTTGGGTAAGTTTTTTGCAGGTTTTCTCTATGGACTTTCCAAACTAAGGCTGTAATTAGACACAGGCTAAAAACAAAAAAAAGGTCCTGGGCAGTGTTGACATTTATTATCTGTTATAGAAGAGGTTTCCAGGCTAAAATCAATATTATGTCCACAGAAAATTACAAATAGAGTAAGGGCATATAAATCTCCCTTGATTAAAGTTTTTGCCCTACTCAAGCTAAAGCTGATTCCGGTAGGATGACGTAGAATTTTGATTACAGGTGTTCATAGTAAGAAAAAATGTGAAGGAGTCCTTGGATAGATTTCTGTTAGGTGGTGTTGATCTCCCTTGTCGGTACAAAGTTTCCAGGGCTAATTGACTGGCCAAGCCTTTCATACTCAAACTTATGTTTGGATTTATTCTTGTGTTCCTTGGCTGTATTAGAGCTTAAGACCTTCATCCAGTGTCAAGCTAGGGAGTGGGAATGGCCAATTATCAAAAAAAATAGAAAATTAAAAAGGATAGATGGTATAGTGACCAGGCACCATGAACAGTAATCAAACCATCTGAATGACAGCCAAACCCAGGAAAGATGAAAGGTTTGACGGTGTAATCAACATAAAAAGCCTAATTGCAGAAGACAGAAATGTAGTGGCTTCGAGAAATCTTCCAAAAAGCATTTGTTTCAAAAAGCAGAAAGGAGAGGAAAAAAAGATAATCTGATGCTGATGATTTGAATTATCTGCAACATCTAACCAAAAAGTGAGAAAAACAACATGAAAAATATGGGGGGGGGGGGGGGGG